>CM032447.1:46943679-47253679 GCA_019049505.1 Pachyrhynchus sulphureomaculatus
TCCAGAAGAATCCGGAGGACTTTAAGCGTCGTTTCGTCACTGTGGATGAAACATGGATACATTACTATACTCCTGAGACCAAACAACAATCTAAACAATGGGTTACCAAGGGGGAATCTGCACCAAAAAAGGCGAAGACCGTTCCTTTGGTCGGAAAGGTTATGGCGACTGTCTTTTGGGATTCGCAAGGGATAATCCTCATCGACTATCTGGAAAAGGGTAAAACTATTACAGGTGAATATTATTCATCGTTATTGGACCGTTTGAAAACCGAGCTGCAAGAAAAACGCCCGCGATTGGCCCACAAGAAAGTCCTTTTCCATCACGACAACGCACCAGCACACACCTCAGCAGTTGTGGTCGCAAAATTAATGGAAATAAGATTCCAACTCG
The DNA here is from genome assembly GCA_019049505.1 of Pachyrhynchus sulphureomaculatus. Classification (NCBI taxonomy): domain Eukaryota; kingdom Metazoa; phylum Arthropoda; class Insecta; order Coleoptera; family Curculionidae; genus Pachyrhynchus; species Pachyrhynchus sulphureomaculatus. Next base: position 46,944,073 of record CM032447.1, read on the forward strand.
TTTCACATATATATATATATATATATATATATATATATATATATATATATATATATATATATAAAAATAATATATATATATATATATATATATATATATATATATATATATATATATATATATATATATATATATATATATATATATATATATTATTTATTTTTATTCACCATACCCAATAGATTAGCAAATAAGTTAGCTACAGTTAAGTATAAATTGTTAATTCTGAAATATACTGTAATTTTTTTTAAAAAGCGATATTTGAAGAAAGAGATAGAATTATATATATATATATATATATATATATATATATATATATATATATATATATATATATATGTATATAGTAGTATAGCGCTAAGTAGGCTAAGATGTCGGAGGCTGCTACCTCCCAATGTAAGATGTCACTGACGTGGATTGTTACGGAACTTGGAGAAAAACACTTTTTGCAAATTTCTTTTCTATATACTAATAGCCCTGTAGTATTGTGCCGGAATACGGTATCAAGGATACCAGGTTCGAAACCCGGCAAGTTTATTTATTTATTATTGTATTTAAATTTATTTAACGGGACTACGTAGATAGGTAGAACTTGTTGCAGAAACGTAATAACGCCAGTGGTAGCACCAACGCGTTTTCTAAAAAGGGTACCGTGAAATATAAAATGCATGTTGCAACGTTGATGGATATTTCGACATCCTCACTGACATCCATTCAAAAGAGTATGATACCTATTCAGGCGTAGTGGTGGCCCACAAAGAATGAAGAGCCAGATATTTTAATTTTTATGTGAACATAATGTATGCTATTTTCGAAAGAATAAAAGAAATAAAATTCATAATAAAATTATAGTAAAGGAAACCAAATAATATTAATCTACGTAAAGCTACATGAGGATTAAATCCATCAAAGTGGATCAGCAAGCAACTGCCAAGAGGCATTAAAAGCTTTTCGTTCGTACACCTTTAATCTTGCATTTGGAAATTCTGCTGGGAAAATTGAATCATTAATATCATTATCTGGCTAGGATTAATGGGAATTATAATTTATAATTATTTTTAACTCAGAATATTTTAATCTTGTGTTATGATTATTATGCTTACGGCAAAATTCGATTATCTCTCCTACTTTAACAACCATATATTTGTGAGTAACTTCGATTCCAAATGCTAAATTTAGCAAATTGTCATGTATCTTTCCCAGAAACGGTCAAACGGTGTAACGAGGGCATGTCTCTCCTTTTTTTTGATTTATTAATTATTACAATAAGAAAAAGTGTGAAATAAATATTTCTGTTCGTTAAAGTAGATATCTGTTTGTCTCTCACTTAACCTTAGAACCTCTTGGACCCTTGCTCAATATCGAATTATATAAGTTTTGAAGCCGTGTCTAAATCGTAACGTTATCAATATTGGTTTTATTGAATTAAATACTGTTAAGCTGTTACGTTAGGGCTGACACTGATTTCCCTAAAATATGTAAAATGCAGCCATTTTCCTTACTTCGACAAGAATCTCATCGAAAGATACTCCAACATATATCCGGCATGTCGATAACGGTTCAACGAGCAACTCAAATCTTAACATTTAATAAGTAATTAATGTATTTTCAAATGGGTTTCAACTGTATTAGCAAGAAAAAACATTATATTTATCAATAGTCGGAACGAATCTAGCTCGGTTGACAAGTCGTACTATGATGAAACGCGCTTCCCGAGATTGTTCAGCAGATGGGAGAGCAATAAATATCAAATCAAATCAAATCATATCAAATAAAGCTTTATTGTATAAGAAGATATTTGGACTTTGTTTAGTTCTGGCAGTTTTTAATTATTTTCATTGTCCTGGTCCCCCCAATCTTGGGGTTGATACTAGCCAGCGATAAATTTATTGGATTTTGCCGTTGTATTACGTAAGTACGGCAATTTATTACTGATTTTTGCTCGAGAATTACCTAGACATAGTTCAACTTTACGTAAATAATATTCACAAAAGCAGCTTCCATCCTCTTTGTATGCAATCTTTGTCATAGTATTTTACATCTATAATATATATAAAATGCAACGTCTCTCTGTCTGTCTGTCTGTCTATCTGCCTGTCCGTTAGTGCGCCTATCACTGAAAAACCGCTTATCCGATTTACGTACTTTTTTTTTTAAAACATACATATGTTCTCTGGCCAGGTTATAGGATATATTTTATTACGATAGGTAGCATAAGGAATGAGCAGTAACGTAAAATAGTGAATGATGTCGGAAATAAGCTTGCCGCTAGCGCGTGCCTTTGCAATACACAGCCTAAAGCATTAAATATGGAACAATATTATGTAGCAAAGAATATCTGTAATGTATAATCTATATAATATATAAAATGCAATGTCTATCTGTCTGTATGTCTGTCCATTAGTGCGTTTATCACGCGGGAACCACTTATCCGATTTACCTGTCTTTTTTTAAATTCATGCATATATTCTTTGGCCAGGTTATATAATAATAATAATAATCTATATCTATAATATATATAAAATGCAATGTTTGTCTGTTTGTCTGTCTGTCCGTTAATGCGCTTATCCCTCGAGAACCACTTATCCGATTTACGTGATTTCTTAAATTCATACATATGTTCTCTAACCAGGTTATAGGTATATATTTTATTACATCTATAATATATATAAAATGCAACGTATTCTGTCTGTATGTCTGTCCGTTAGTGCGCTTATCACTATAGAACCACTTATCCGATTTTCGTACTTTTTTTTTTTAAAACATACATATGTTCTCCGGCCAGGTTATAGACTATATTTTATTACGATAGGTAGCATAAGGAATGAGCAGTGACAATAATGGTAAATCAAGTCGGACAAAGGTTGCCGCTAGCGAGTTCTCTTGCAATACACAGTCCAAACCATTAAATATGGAACAATATTATGTAGCAGAGAATATCTATAATATATATAAAATGCAATGTTTCTCTGTCCGTCTGTCTGTCTGTCTGTCTGTCCGTCCGTTAGTGTGCTTATCACTGGAGAACTACTTATCCGAGTTACGTGTTTTTTTTTTAAACATACGTATGTTCTCTGGCCAGGTTATAGGATATATTTTATTAGGTGACATAATGAATAAGCAGTGACGATAATAGTAAATTAAGTCGGAGAAAAGTTTGCCGCTAGCGCGTTCTCTTGCAATACACTCCCTAAAGCATTAAATATGGAACAATATCATGTAGCCAAGAATACAATATATATAAAATGCAACGTCTCTCTGTTAGTGCGCTTATCACTCGAGAACCACTTATCCGTTTTATGTGTTTTTATAAATTTATACATATGTTCTATATAATTCGATATAAGCCTAGGTAATGGGAGATAAGGTGAGATAATGGGAGATAAGAAGAAATAATGGGAGATAAGTCGAGATAAGCCTCGATAATGGGAGATAAGGTGAGTTAATGGGAGATAAGTATAAATAATGGGAGATAAGGAGAGATAATGGGAGATAAGCAGAGCTAACTCTAGATAATGGGAGTTATGGTGACATAATGGGAGATAAGGAGAAATAATGGGAGATACTTTATTACGTTGGGTAACATAAGGAATAAGCAGTGACGATAGTAGTGAATCAAGTCCACGCGAGCGGAGCCGCGGGCCCGGCTAGTATTTTATATAAGTGACGCCCGTAATGTAACAGTCTAAAAAAGGTTCATTTCAGTGATTTAAAAATGTTTCAAAAATGTTTTAAATTGAACGATGTCGAGGGACAGCCAAAATGGTTAGGGGTCAGGATCAACAGATACAAGTGGCTATTTTAACTCGCTCATACTCATGCGTTTTTCTTATTCGAATAATTACGGGGCGATACTTTCGCTTATCTATGTAAATATGAAATTTCTATCTTCGCCAGTTTTTGTAGTAGTGTAGAGTTACGCGATCCATCGGGCAGAAACTGTTTTCAGCCTCATATCTCCTTGTATAATTTTGAACATTTTGTACGTAAATAATTTGTTCATTTTAATCTTTAGCGAGAAACTTTATCACTGCACGAGGCTTTATATTATTTTAACTCATTTTTTGGAAGAAACAAAATCGTAATAACTGCAAAATGTACCGAAATTGTATAAAATTTTGTCGATGTACTTAGAGCAGCCACAATAATTTGGCAACCAAGCAATTTCTGTATATAATGTCATTTGAATAGCTAGTTAGTTACCTTAAATAATGGTAGTACACTGCCGAAATGTATATGTACTTCTAAAATATCTTATAGAAGGAAACAGGATCGGCATATACTCGTGAATAGTTTTTACCATTGCTGGGACATATATTAATAATAGTAATAATAGTGTTGTGGAAAACCAAAATCCACCTAAAACAAACTGAACGCATCCAAACAGAAGAGCTGTACTTCAGACGGGGTATATTTTAGGAAGACTCGCTCAGCGTCACTCTCAAATATACAAAACAGAACAGACCATGGCTTTAAGGTCAGACACCAAAAAGTAAACCAACATAAAATAAACCACCTCCTATATATGGATGACATAAAACTCTATGCTGCCACAGACACAGCTGAAAGAACTCCTCAAAATCACAGAAACATTCACCTTCGATATCAATATGGAATTTAGTATAAGTAAATGTAAAGTGATCCACATTACCAAAGGCCAATGGAAAGGTCATTATGGGACAAAAACCATCAACAACGAAACACTCGATAACATGCTCGACAAAGAAACATGCAAATATCTAGGCTTCCAACAAAGCACCAAACTCAACCACATTTACACCAAAACAGAGCACAGAATCGAATTTAAAAAGAGACTCATCAAACTTTTACAAACACAACTCAACTCCAAGAATCTCACTAAAGCCATCAACACGTCCGCTATATCTATACCCACATATTCATTTGGTATCATCAAATGGTCACATACAGATATAGAAAACATTTACATCCTTAAACGTTCTCAATTCACCAAATACAGGAAATTACACCCCAACGCATGCAAAGAACGACTTACCATCGAGAGGAAGGCAAGAGGAAGAGGAATCATAGACTTCAGATCACTACACACAAAGCAAATACAAGTACTTAGGAAATTCGAACGATCGTACAAATAACAAGTGGACGTAAAATATTACCTGGAACCGAATACACAGCCAGACATGACTCAGCGGCAAAAGTAGCTCACCAAGCACTAGCACAATATACAAACTCATAGAAAACACAGATCTCTACTACAAATACAAGCTCTACTGGGACATCAGTATCTATACAGATAAAACAGCCTCCGCCAATAGACCCGTTATTACTTTTCAATACAAAAAAAAAAAACCGGTCAAGTGCAAGTTGAACTTGCACAATTAGTGTTCCGTACGTTGATTGTTTTTAAAATAAAAATTTTTGTTAGGGTGGTATAAAATGATCAGTGACTTCATAAAACACACCCCAAATGAGTTTTCAACAAAGTTTGTTTCCAATCTTTACTGAAAACTGGTGGCCTTGAAATTTTCTTTTTTTTTATATACCAAATAAATTATTAAAGGTAATGCACTCGTGATAATTTTCGTTCAATCTATACCCCGTGGAGAATATTCCAGGATTTTTTCAAAATTTTTTGATCAATATTTTTCGAGATAAGGTAGGGGACAGCGATTTTTTAAAAGTAATACGAAGAAAACTATGCGCAAGTATTACATTATATATATATATATATATATATATATATATATATATATATATATATATATATATATATATATAATAACCATTAACTCTAATTATATTTTTAATACGATTCCTTTCATTATTGAAGTTTACTCTATTCAGAGGAAATGTGACCAAACGATGAACTAAAAAATGTAATACGGCTAATTTGTGTTGTTTGCAATGAAATGAATCATTAGGAATATATCTATCTATTACTATGTCTTTTCTATAGGTATCAAATTCTAACCTGTTATTATTTTTAATAATTAAAATACCTAGAAAAAGCAGTCGTCCTTTTTCCTCAATTTCGTAAGTGAATTTAATAGAATCATATCGGTTATTTAATTTGGAAATAAAATCATCTATATTTGCTTTCTTTGGATCAAAAATCGCGAAAACATCATCCACATACCTATACCGTATCCTTTTACACGCAAAGAAAATGGACCAAGTATGTCTCCATACCATATAATCCGAAATATAGCAGGGGACTCAATAAGGTATTTAATAAGGTAGGCCTCACCTTAATCTATAAGTCATTAGGTAATCTAAGGAATATCTTAGAACATTCCAAAGATAAGATTCGTAATTGTGAGAAAAATGGAATTTATTAAATTAGTTATAATGATTGCGACAAAAAGTATGTTGGACAAACTAAAAGGTCAATTAAAACACGATTTAAAGAACACTTAGTACACTGTATATATATATATATATATATATATATATATATATATATATATATATATATATATATATATATATATATATATATATATATTTACTTCTGTTTTCACAAGCTTTCATTTGACACCACACTCGATGACCTAGTAAAAAAAATTTTTTTTCACTTCCGATTTCACCCCTCAAAACGAACCTCTTAAGTCAAAATTTATGTTACGATGGCATAAAATGATCAGCGACTTCACAAAACACACCCCAAATGAGTTTTTAACAGAGTTTGTTTCCAATCTTTACTGAAATCTGATGACCTTGAAATTTTTGTTTTTTTTTATATACCATATAAATTATTAAAGGTAATGCACTCGTGATAATTTTCGTTCAATCTACACCCCGTGGAGAATATTTCAGAATTTTTTCGAAATTTTTTGATAAGTACTTTTCGAGATAAGGCCCGGGACAGCGATTTTTCGCGAATTTTTAAAAATAATACAAAGAAAAGTGCGCGCAAGTATAATATTATATATATATTTTTTACTCGTGTTTTCACAAGCTTTCATTTGACACCACACTCGATGAGCTAGTAAAAAAATTTTTTTTTTTCACTTCCGACTTCACACCCCAAAACTAACCCCTTAAGTCAAAATTTAATTCTCAAAACTACATGGCTCTGATGAGGCCATCAATTCCTATATTATTACCAAATTTCACCTTTCTATATCAAATAGTTTCCGAGAAAATCGGGTGTGACAAACAGACAGACAGACAGACAGACACCGAAGTGATCTTATAAGTGTTCCGTATGGAACACTAAAAAGGAAAAGTCACCTATCTAATTGACATAACTGTCTCCAACGACACAAACATCCAAACAAAATATACAGAAAAAATCACCATACAACAGAAATAGAATGGAAACAAGAAAAAGTCTTCATTACCCTCCTCATTATATCAGCCATAGGCAAAAAGCAGGTTAAAAATCAATTTTAAAAAGATTCTAGTTTAATCCAATTAGAAAACTGAAATTATTGTCTTGGCCATTATCATTACATTTGCTATGCCCTAAAAGTAAAAATATAGATATTTATTTTTCCTCATAAAATTAAATGAGGTCACTGTGTATGACCCTCAGAACTTTTTAAATTTATATTTAAATAATGTAATTAATGAAGTTTTAAAACGTTGAGGAATATTGTTGTATAGTTTATAGATATTGTAAGAAAATAACCGTTGATAAAAAGCAGTGCTATGGAGGACAACTGTAACCACTATAATACTCGTATGTTGGGAATGTGGAATCTTTGGCACAATGATACTACTCATTATATATCACCACTACACCAAACACTTTATTTTTGCACTCGACGCGAGTTTCGCTAACCATGTTAGTTTCATCAGGAGCGATGATTGACTAAAGCTAAACTACAAATCTACCCTATTTATACTTAGCCTAACTCTTAAATTACTCAGGCGGAACTAATGGAATAGGCGAGGCCATCAGATCCGGTCAAGTAACCAGTAGAGGGGACTATAAGAAATAGGCCCTCTGTCTTTATTTAAACTACTTTTACATTTTATAAACTCCATACTTTCGTATGAGTTCAACAATCTCCTATCAGATACATTTTTAATTAATCTTAGATTATCTAATGTTACAGTATAACCAGCTTCAAGGGCATGTTCGGCAATGCTAGACTTCTGTGTTCTGCTGTATTTTCAGTGTACTAAGTGTTCTTTAAATCGTGTTTTAATTGACCTTTTAGTTTGTCCAACATACTTTTTGTCGCAATCATTATAACTAATTTAATAAATTCCATTTTTCTCACAATTACGAATCTTATCTTTGGAATGTTCTAAGATATTCCTTAGATTACCTAATGACTTATAGATTAAGGTGAGGCCTACCTTAATAAATACCTTATTGAGTCCCCTGCTATATTTCGGATTATATGGTATGGAGACATACTTGGTCCATTTTCTTTGCGTGTAAAAGGATACGGTATAGGTATGTGGATGATGTTTTCGCGATTTTTGATCCAAAGAAAGCAAATATAGATGATTTTATTTCCAAATTAAATAACCGATATGATTCTATTAAATTCACTTACGAAATTGAGGAAAAAGGACGACTGCTTTTTCTAGGTATTTTAATTATTAAAAATAATAACAGGTTAGAATTTGATACCTATAGAAAAGACATAGTAATAGATAGATATATTCCTAATGATTCATTTCATTGCAAACAACACAAATTAGCCGTATTACATTTTTTAGTTCATCGTTTGGTCACATTTCCTCTGAATAGAGTAAACTTCAATAATGAAAGGAATCGTATTAAAAATATAATTAGAGTTAATGGTTATGATGAGTTAATAAATAGACATAAGTTCAGGTTAAATATTCAGAATTCCACCTTTTTTACATGCGAAGAAAATGTATGTCTCCATACCATTTAATCCGAAATATAGCAGGGGACTCAATAAGGTATTTAATAAGGTAGGTCTCACCTTAGTCTATAAGTCATCAGACAATCTGAGGAATATCTTAGGAAATCCCAGAGATAGGATTCCTAATTGTGAGAAAAGTGGAATTTATGAAATTAGTTGTAATGATTGCGACAAAAAGTATGTTGGGCAAACTAAAAGGTCAAATAAAACACGATTTAAATAATATTTAGCACATTTAAAATACAGTAGAACAGAAAAGTCTAGCATTGACGAACATGCCCTTGAAGCTTATCATACTGTAATAATAGATAATCTAAGATTAATTAAAAATATATCTGATAGAAGATTGTTGAAGGCATGGGAAAGTATGGAAATTATAAAATATAAAAGTGGTTTAAAAGGGCCTATTTCTTATAGTCCCCTCTATTGGTTACTTGACCGGGACTGATGGCCTCGCCTACGCCATTAGTTCCGCCTGAGTAATTCAAGGGTTAGGCTAAGTATAAATAGGGTAGATTTGTAGTTTAGCTTTAGTCAATTATCGCTCCTGATGAAGCTAACATGGTTAGAGAAACGTGCGTCGAGTGCAAAAATAAAGTGTTTGGTGTAGTTGTGATATATACTGAGTAATGTAACCACTATACCTGAAATTAAGTGTGTGAACGTCAATTCTATAGCGAATTTTAACTGTTAGATACTATCAAAGATTATTACTGAATGCTGTTTTCTGCAATTTTCCATAGAGAGCCATGTTGTTGTATTTAACTAGTAAGAAGTAGGATCATTTCGTTAAACAGAGTCTGTCAAGTAAGAACGGGACCACGATAATTCATTTTTGGTAGATTTAACAAAAAATCGGTAGCGGGAACCTGAAGAGCATTTTAGTAAAAGTATCAGTGGATTCCGAACCATTGTCGAAATCACGTAAAATCCAAAACGAGTCACTTGTTTGCATGTCGCTTTGAGGCAGTCTTTCTTTGTTCCCACCCAAAGGGGCCTAAAATGACGTGCCGAGGCCGCTAAATATATTAAAAAGTCGGTGTAGTCTATGAAGAAGTAGGTAAATCATTTTAACGAGACGAAAAATGTCGACGACTTGCCAAAACGTGGCTCGGTAGGCAGTCATTCCGAAAGTCGAAATACGAATCGTGCCTTTATTTTCACCGGACCCGAAATTGACGCTGCGTCAAGGAGTGGAAAAATTAAGACAATCGGATTCAAATGTGTTCCATGAGACCATCCGACAACATCTTCCTGCTCATGATGTCAAATTCCGAAGCACGTTGAAGAAATTTTTGCTGGGAGAAAATCACGTCGCGAAACGAACCGCTTGGGCTTACGATAAGATACTAGAATGATCCTCACAATCGCCGGACGCCGACCCTATTCAAAATGTTTGGTCGCTTGTAAAGAGAACGCTCAGAGGAGAGAGCTTGAGGACTTTAACTCACTTGTCTCGTGAGATTCGAAAAATTTGGAGATCATTGAATAAAATCTCATCGACAGCATACCTCGAAGATACCAGGCGATTATTGGTGCAGGAGGCAATTGGTAATTGCGTGTTTGTTAGCACATCAAGGAATACACATTGATGGCAAAAAATGTTCTCGAAACACATCGTTTCAAGAATACGAGCGGTCATGTTCTTACTTGACAGATTGTAATTGTGGTATGATATCAACAAAGAAGACAAATATCATTACCATCTCCCTCGTCACAAAGGGCAAACTTGGCCGTCTAACAATAATAATCCGATGAGTTTTTAACAAAGCTCAAAGCTAGTTTTCCATGAAGAGCATATATTTTTTTAATTAAATCCTCAGCATACTGATTGCATCTCTTGCATTTACATTTCTAAAAAAACATCAACGAGCCGTTTTTCCGTATTTTACGGATTTAAATTTAGCTTTTGATCTTTTAATAATAAGCTCCGTTTCTTGTTTGCGGCATACTTAGAATTCAGCTTCACATTTCTGCATATTAGAATTCTTTAGTATTTTTTTTGCATTTGCTCGAAAAATTACACTTTCTGATGAATGTTTGAGATTAAAAATTTTCTGTCCTTCACTAACGTAGAAAATGATTTTTTTCAAATGATTTAAGTTTAAATTTCTTTGGTGTATACGAGAACGCAACGGGCGGGATAGGAAACGTAAAAGTACCGAGTCACACTCACATATATGGAACACAATGCATATATTACGAATGTCATACCACAGTTTTGATAGCTATGTGTTGCGATACTGAGTTTGCGCATTTCGCACGACTCCTCTTCTTGTAAACATTAGTCAGGGCCGGATTCAAATTGTTCGTAATTAAAAAGTACAATAGGAAATAAGACACACGAAGTTAGTTTTGATTAATAAATGTTTCCTTTGGCATCTTAATAGTAATTCAATACGTAAAATAATCGAATGTTTAAACTCAACGTTAATTATGCATTCACCAAATAATTTATTTTTTTGAGAGGAAAGTAAAATTACAATATTTTATAAGTAATTTTTTACTTCCTCTTTTAATAATTATTAATAATAAGATAGAGGAATAATTAATAATAATATAATATATTATGAGTGGATCTCTTAAGTTCTTAAGCAGATTAATTTGGCCAATAATCTCTGATCAAACGACAAGAGGAAACCAACATTTACTGGCTTTATCGCGTAGCATCCTATGTGAGTTAGAGGCACAGTCTTTATCATGTTGGACTTACCTTTTAAAAATAATAATACAATTCTTTAAGTAGCTGTTACCGAATAACTAAAAAACAGAAAAGTACGGTGCTTAAAAAGAGGACAAATAACAACAAATGTACTGAGATACATTTATTAATTATGAAACTGCAAACCTTTCAAAGTTAAAACTTTTTATTTTGCCCCTTGTTATATATAATTTACATAAGATTATACAATAAGTATGTCCAATGTGAAAAAAAGTAAAAAAAGATAAATTAGAGTAAAAAACAATATTAAAGCTAAAACTACAAAAAATAAATAAATATAAACAATAAATAAACATATAATAAAAATTAAAACAAGATATACAAAAAGTTCTTTGTAGTTCTTGTTAATTAATTATCTTAAAACTTAAATTTATAAGTAAACATAAACATTACACAACAGTAGCATACTAAGACAAACAAAAACAAAGAACTGTAAATAAACAAAAAGGATGAATGGCGAAAAAATATGCTCTGCTACAAGTGATAATGCAGGGGAAGATGAAGAGGAAACGAAGTGTTTGCCGACGTAGGATTTCATGGTTGAAAAACCTGCGAGACTGCTTTTTTGAGGCTCTGGTAGGAGAATGACTTGAAGAAGAAAAAAGGACAAAATAAAAACTATCCTTAAAAACTGCACAGTACAAAATCAATAGTGAATTACATTTATTTCAAATTTCTGCTTTATAACATGTCCTTGATTGCTAATATACTCCTCAGAATTTTCAGTTATTTCATGAATTCATTAATGCAACAGAATGTGTTTCTTACCAAAAGGTATTTTCTTTTGATTAGGAATAAAAATTTAAACAACTGTTTAAGATCACCACTTATGTTTATTATATCATTGCTGACAATTGTTTCGACACATTGTGTCTTCTTCTGGAGCAAGAGGTAAATGAACTACAAAGTATGTTACAGAATATATAATTTACCTAGTTACAACTACTAAATTCATTAACAATATTTACCTTAATACCTAGAACAAGTTCAATAAAGGAGATCCTCCCCATCTGATCGATCGTTGAGTAATAAACCTGAGGATTTTTTCTGGTTAATTTCCACCTGTTCTAAACAATTCAGTAATTTCCCTTTCTTTCCATTATGCAAAATTCTGAAATCTTCATTGAACGTATGATTTTCATCTGTTAAATGTTTAGCGTAATGAGATATGTTCCTATGTTTTTTTATAAAAATATCTGTTTGTCCTATGTAGGTTTTATTGCAAGTGCCATAGCATAATTCGTACACCCCTGTTTTATTTTTTTTTGTTTTATTTTATTATTTTTAATATGTCGAGCTAATGTGTTATTCGTACAGAAAGAAATGTTTACATGATTTTTATGGAAAAAATTTTCGATTTTATTAGTCAATTTCTCGGAATAAGTAAGTGTATGAAACTTATTTTTGTTTAGTTGTTTATATGGGTACACTAGTCCTATTGCTTTTTTAAATTGTTTTTTCTTTAAAATGTTATCCACAAAGTCACTCCTGTACCCTTTGTTTATACTAATTTGTTTTATAATATTTAATTCTTTCCGAAAATTTTCTTCCGTTAGTGGTGTATTTATTATGGATGAAACTATTATAAGCCGAGATTTTATGTATGAACATGATTTTGAAGTCTTCCATAAACCAATATACTCAGATATGGCTATACACGCTAATTCTAACCATCCGTTAATTTACATCTTGCTCCAGAAGAAGACACAGTGTGTCGAAACAATTGTCAGCAATAATATAATAAACATAAGTGGTAATCTTAAACAGTTGTTTAAATTTTTATTCCTAGTTACGAGGCTGGTTTGAAAAGTTCGTGCAAAAATAAAAAATACTTATGTGTTTGGGGTAAACCTTTTTTATTTTTCGACATAGTCTCCTTTTAGGCTTATACACTTCGTCCAACGATGTTCTAGTTTGTTGATCCCTTCCGAATAATAGGATTTGTCCAAGTCAGCAAAATATCCACTAGTGTCTGCAATCACCTCCTCGTTTGAATAAAATCTTTGTCCCGCCAGCCATTTCTTCAAATTGGGGAACAAATAGTAGTCCGAGGGAGCCAAGTCTGGAGAATGGGGGGGATGTGAAACGAGTTGGAATCCTATTTCCATTAATTTTGCGACCACAACTGCTGAGGTGTGTGCTGGTGCGTTGTCGGGATGGAAAAGGACTTTCTTGTGGGCCAATCGCGGGCGTTTTTCTTGCAGCTCGGTTTTCAAACGGTCCAATAACGATGAATAATATTCACCTGTAATAGTTTTACCCTTTTCCAGATAGTCGATGAGGATTATCCCTTGCGAATCCCAAAAGACAGTCGCCATAACCTTTCCGGCCGAAGGAACGGTCTTCGCCTTTTTTGGTGCAGATTCCCCCTTGGTAACCCATTGTTTAGATTGTTGTTTGGTCTCAGGAGTATAGTAATGTATCCATGTTTCATCCACAGTGACGAAACGACGCTTAAAGGCCTCCGGATTCTTCTGGAACAGCTGCAAACCATCCTTGCAACACTTCACACGATTTCGTTTTTGGTCAAGCGTGAGCAATCGCGGCACCCATCTTGCGGATAGCTTTCTCATGTCCAAATGTTTATGCAAAATATTATGTACCCGTTCAGTCGAGATGCCTACAGCACTAGCAATCTCACGCACCTTAACTCTTCTGTCATCCATCACCATATCATGGATTTGATCAATGATTTCTGGAGTCGTAACCTCCACAGGCCGTCCAGAACGTTCAGCGTCAGTTGTGCCCATATGGCCAGTCCGAAAATTTTGAAACCACTTATAAACTGTTCTAATCGAAGGTGCAGAGTCACCACAATGTTTATCAAGCTTCTCTTTAGTCTCCTGAGGCGTTTTGCCTTTCATAAAGTAATGTTTAATCACCACACGAAATTCTTTTTCGTCCATTTTTTGAAAATCACTCGACTTCCTTGATTTACACGAATGCCAAACACAAAGAAATAGACCAATATGGCTGAAACTTGGTGTGCGTTCATTCAAGAGATGCTACTAACTAAACATGACCTCGATACGCGCCGGTGGTGCCATCTCTCGGACTTTGCACGGACTTTTCAAACCAGCCTCGTATTATGGATCTCCATCAAGTAACGGCTAAGTCAGTGTAGTATTTTATTTTGGTCTAAAATTGGTTTACACTCAGGTTTTTAATACTTATCGATATCTTATTATATAATATTGTGGCCTTGTAGGCCAATAAGTTCTCGAAAATAGTAGTTATTTGTCTTGGAATCATTAAAACTTTTCCATTTCGGGTTTGATAGTTATAATTTGCAGTTAAAACGCAATATATGCTAATGTTTAATTTAATATATACTAGACACTGATAAATATAATTAGACAGTACAGTTAAACTTTTAAAATTCATTAAAACGCGGTTACATGACTCAAGCGCACACAGATTAAAAATTAACCGTACGATTCTTTTCTGAAGTATAAAAATTCTACATGCTTTATTACACTTTCCTCAAAGCATGATACTTTGGAAAATATGGAAATATGCTTATGCATAGTAAATATTCTCTTCTCTCTCTCTTTTAACAACGGTATAATAAGCACTACCTAGCTTTAATTGTTATTTATATAAGTACTCAGAAACTTTGCACTAGCACTCAAAGTTATTGGCATGTGGAGCAAAGGTTCTCGGCGATTGAAATTCAAATCCACTTTTTTTCTCATTTAAAATTAGCTTATTTATTTCACGTAAACTAATCATTCTATCCATGGCTAGGCTCAAACTTTCATTAACTTCTTGCGGAGTAATAGCAGATACTGTTATAAATTTGTCGTCGGATTACATCGTAATGCCACTATCCTTAATATAATCTGGTCAATCAATAATATGAGGAATAAATGTGGTCCCAAAATACAGCCCTGAGGAACTCCCAAACCTAAACTAAATTTTCTGACTCTTTACAAGAAATAAGCGGTTAGTGATAAAAGATTCTACACACTTTTTACTTTTCCTCTAATACCAATACTTCGCTTTTTAGTGTTCCGTACGGAACATCACTTCGGTGTCTGTCCGTCTGTCTGTCCGTCTGTCCGTCTGTCCGTCTGTCCGTCTGTCTGTCTGTCCGTCTGTCCGTCTGTCCGTCTGTCTGTCCGTCTGTCTGTCATCTGTCTATGAAACTATTTGTCATAGAAAGTTGAAATTTGGTAGTAATATAGGAATTGATGGCCTCATCAGAGCCATGTAGTTTTGAAAGTTAAATTTTGACTTAAGGGGTTAGTTTTGGGGGGTGAAATCGGAAGTGAAAAAAAAATTTTTTTACTAGGTAATCGAGTGGGGTGTCAAATCAAAGCTTGTGAAAACACGAGTAAAATATATATATATATATATATATATATATATATATATATATATATATATATATATATATATATATATATATATATAATGTAATACTTGCGCACACGTTTCTTCGTATTACTTTTAAAAAATCGTGAAAAATCGCTGTCCCCTACCTTATCTCGAAAAGTACTGATCAAAAAATTTTGAAAAAATCCTGGAATATTGTCCACGGGGTATAGATTGAACGAAAATTATCATTACCTTTAATAATTTATCTGGTATAGAAAAAAACCAAAATTTCAAGGTCACCAGTTTTTAGTAAAGATTGGAAGCAAACTTTATTGAAAACTCATTTGGGGTGTGTTTTGTGAAATCACTGATCATTTTATACCACCCTAACAAAATTTTCTATTTTAAAAACAATCGTACGGAACACTAATTGTGCAAGTTCAACTTGCACTTGACCGGTTTTTTTTCCATTAGGATCTTTTTGTTTACCAAGTGTAAAGCCTCACTGAGATCATACAACACTGTTACTTAATAATTTCGTTTGTGAACATGTCCATAGACATATTTACAAAAACCGGCACATGGAGACTGTACAGATTGTTCTGAATGAAAACCATGCTGTGCTAATAATTACCCAAAACTACATCTGCGCGAAAATAGTTTAAAGATTATTTTATCCAGTTATAGATATCTGCGCCATTTTGTCAAGAACTACCTGAATAACTAAAAGTGGCCAACCTTAAAAGTGATCTGATTTGACACCAGTAAGCGAGCAAGTTATGAGGCTGTACAGTAGAAGACCAAAAATTGTTGATCGTTTATTCAACCGATAAAAGTTAAAGATTACAAGGGTGAGAAAAAAAATTGTACAAATCGTTTTATTGTTTCTCAAAATATTCGCTTTTAAGATTTATATATTTTTGCATGCGTTCAAACTAATTCTCGAAATTCTGAAGTTGGTATCTCAAAACATGGTTTTGGAAGGATTTGACAGCTTCTTGAGGTGGTGAAAATCGCTGTCCACGCATTTTTTTTTTTGACATTCGGGAACAAAAAGAGGTCGTTAGGCGATAAGTTAGGTGAATACAGGCAATGAGACATTAATTCGATGTTTTTCTCCGACAAATAATCAATTGTTTGACGTGCTGTGTGAGAGTTGGCATTGCCATTATGAAGAATGATGCGACGTTTTCGGTTGTTTTTCCTGATTTCATGGATAACGTCTGGCAAACAAATTGTTGTAGACCATTTAGCATTAACTGTTCTTTGATCCTCTAAAACCATGGTTGTAACATGTCCAGTATAACTAAACAAACAAGCGATTATTTTCTTTGAAGTGCTTCGTCAAGTAACCACTTTTGTTGGAATCGTTCATTACCCAAAGAGTTCATTGTTGCTTAGTTTCCGACTCGTACGAATATGTCCAAGTTTACTGTTACAATGTTGTATACAGATTTTGCATGTCCTCGGTCGAATTTTTTTAGCATTTCCTTGCACCAACTGACACTGGCCTATTTTTGAGTATCGGTCAAATTATGCGAACTAAATGTTCATGCAAAATCGAATATACTGCAGCCTTTCGTATGGATAAGGATACCTCTATCTCACGGTAAGTCACATGCCGATTCTTTTTAGTCATGTTGCATACAACATCGATGTTTTTTGGAAAAATAACCGATTTTGGTCGACTTTCACGAAATTCATCGCTGACGGAAGCATGACCATGACGAAATTCGGAAAATCAATTGTAAACAGTCTTTTCAGAGGGTTATCCATTTCCAGAAGTTGAGCGAAGCGATTCGAGGAATTGTTGTTACTAAAATCAGAAAAAATCATCCAACGAAAACCTTCAAGTAAAATTTCCATATGTTCACAAAAATGTTTTTTTAACGCTCACTGTAAACAAACTATTCGCCAATTTCTGAGCTGCTATTGTTTTAACAATAACAAATGTCAAATCTTACAACAATGGTCATGTCACATCTCAATAGGCCACCTAGTGGTCGATTGTAAAAACTTAGAAGGAAGCCCTCGTATTTAGAAATTCTAAAAATGTTTATTTCTTGTTCTAATGTCATAATATTTGCATAAACAAAAGAATTTAGGAAGTAATTCTAATTATTGAAATAGCAAACCTATCAACATGAACATAATAGATCAGACAGCCCTTGCAAAATACAATAAATATTATATATGTTTTTGAAACAAATCTATGGTTCAAAATATATAAATATCAATCTATTTTGAGTATCTGAAATACTTTATTCCGCAAATCCGATTTATGCTTTTGCAGAAGGTTACCCGTACACTTAATTCCACCCATTGACGAGTAATAATACTAACTAAACTAACACTAAAATAGAAAAGACGTTGACGTTTAGGAGAATATTTTTAATTGCATATAATAAATAAAATTGAGCAAAACGACAATGAAATCCAGCGTAATCAAAATATAACACGAATGAACACAACTACTTCTCCTCCGGTGAAATTACAAATACTCAGGGCCAAAAATCATCTGGGGATAAACTAGATTCTTGCTTTACTGAGCAAGATCTGTTGTACTAGATGCATTAGCTGTGAAAATATATTAGTTTGCATGTATATGGGGTCACCCTAATTCTTGGAAATTTTGATATAAAGGAATCAAATTTTGAGAGAGTAAACGAAACCCCAGTTGTTCGACTGATTAAAAAATGGGCACAGAAGTGTGAATAAATTGATTCAGATTTAAGAATACCTTAAGCAAAACAACCAGTCTGCTCCAATCTCTATCTCTGAATATGTAAATGATATATGCTGGATAAAGATTTATGTTCGTTCCATCACTACAATATACAGTTGTTGCAAGAAGTAAAGGCAACTGATACTGCTATGAATAAATGTTTGAATGCTTTTACATTTTTTAGGTGTCAGTTGTAAATATTTCTGAAACCCATTCTCTGCTAAACTTTTTTTTTTATAAAATCTTACCATAAAGTTCTTAATATTTAAGATATCCACGTGTAGTGTTCTGTTTAAATTATTAGTGTAAGAATTCTTGGATTTAAAAAATCTGAAAATTTGTTTTTTTTTCATGTTTTATCGAAAATATTATATAGAGATAAATGTCATTTTTCAATTTCAGGAGCTATGTGTTTAAGATCAGTACTAGATAAATCACTTTGTCGACTTTTTGTTTCTATAAAAGTTAATATTGAACAGCTCGTTATAGCTATGTGAACTTAGGAACACATACATATGTATTGATACTACAAATTTTATAAATGGCGAGAACTCATGGAATATTTACAAGTTTCCACCTGGATAGAAGTCTCTTTTAGATTCAACGACACATTCGACTGCGCCCAATATCATTTCGACTGATATGGAAGTTTACATCCCTTTTTCAAGGAAATACCCTTCCAACGGCAAATCCTGGTTCTCGCGAAAATGCAAAGAAACTGTTGCCTCTCTACGATGGCGTGAAAATCCTACCGTCATAAATAGTAATATTTTCATTCAAACCAGGAACAGATGTAAAGAAATTATCGAAGAAATCA
This sequence comes from Pachyrhynchus sulphureomaculatus, assembly GCA_019049505.1. Classification (NCBI taxonomy): domain Eukaryota; kingdom Metazoa; phylum Arthropoda; class Insecta; order Coleoptera; family Curculionidae; genus Pachyrhynchus; species Pachyrhynchus sulphureomaculatus. Next base: position 46,963,488 of record CM032447.1, read on the forward strand.
AGGAGACACATTATCAAAGAATTAAAAACAAACTTTTTGCCTGCTCCAACAATTCCAGGTCTTTTTGGTCAATTGCCATTAGTCAAAATTTCACTAAATCCACTATACGACCACTCACACGGCCAAATAGTACTATGGCAGTTTAGAAGAGGGCCAATTTGTTAGCTGAACTCTTTGCTTCACATTTTACTGTGGATTTCCAAGAAAAAAACATCACCATCTTTTATCATAGTGCAGTCCAGGATGCCTGATATTGTCTTCAGACACTGTATCATCAAACGTATTTTAATGAAGCTAGACACCAAAAAAACTCCTTGTGCTGATGCATAGTATTTAAAAAATGCACGAACTCTCATCCTACAGAAAGGGAATATTTTCTTTCTGCTGGAAATGCGTTACAATTCAACTGATAGCCAAAGAAGGTAAGAAGATGTTGCCAGACAACTACCGACTTGTCTTACTACCTTTAATAACATCGAAAGTTTTGGAAAAGGCATCAATCAATATCTTGTAAAATGTCTAATTTAATAATATTAGCGATCATCAATATGGTTTTCGTAAGGATCAACAAGAAATCTTTTAACTTATGTAACACATGTTTGGAACAACGCAATTGAACTTATTGGAGACTCTTGAGCGATTGCCCTTGATATATTTATGGCATTCAACCGTATTTGGCATGACGGATTATTAAATAAGCTACCCTCTTATGGTATGTCTCAAATTTTTGTTTTGACTCACGTGTTTCCTTACAGAGCATTCTTTCCAATTAACAGACGATTCTTTCTAATATCTTCACTATTAACGTCTGTGTGATCCAAGTCTCCATACTATCTGCTACTCTCTTTCTCATTTACATTAACGATCTGCTAGAAAGGAACATAAATACAATTTATAACTTTGCAGTTGGTAGTTCATGCATGCAAATATCCGCAGATCGCAGGAAGTCGTTCAACTGAACAAAGACCTGGAAGAAATTCTATCTTGGGGTGACAGTAAATAAGTAGAACTCACCGCTACAAAAACCCAGGCGATAGTTTTTTCTAAAAAGCTTAACGTTGCTGAACCCGATATAGTTATGTTGGGAAACTTCATTCATCTAGCATCGTCATTCACTTTACTGGGCGTTAATCGGGGAGCAAATATATCTTATAGACCAAACGAAAAATGAAAATTTCCGGATTCTTTAAGTATAATTACGTTCGAAAAGAGTTAATTTCCTATTTTCTATGAAATATTATGCCAAAAGTCGCAACAAATTCATACGGTAAGTATTTTTAAAATGTTTTTGGTACATTTTTACTATAGAAAATATGCTGGAAAATATTTCTCTTTTTATCTATCTAAAACACTTTAGATACATTTTAGAGTATTTACTTAAAATTAAGTATTTTCTAAATTTTTCAAGCGTTTAATCGAAATTTCAAACATTTATTTGATTTTTCGAGTATTAATTTACATGATTTTTTGAAATTATACTAAAATTTAGAAGCATTTTATTTGAAATTTTTAGTAAATACTTCAAAAATCTAGCAAATACTTAATTTTAAGTAAATACTTAAACTCATCTAAAGTTTTTTTATAGTGTATTAAAAAAAAAATACTTTCCAGTGTATTTTCAGTAACAAAAAACAAAAAAATCTTTAAAGTACTTACTGAATTTCTTACGACTATCGGCATAATATTTCATAGAAAATAGGAAATGAACCTTTTGGAATGTAATTATACTTGAAGAATTCGGAAATTTTCATTGTGATGTCAAAAGGTGGTATTACAAACAAATAGCGATTTGGCCCTAATTAGGTCCATTACAATAGAGCTAAACGATTTTGTTCATTGGGACTAGTTTTTCCGAATTCCACAAATATTGTTACCTACGGAAATGGTCCAATTATCCTGCCAGTAGATAGGCTGTCCCAGAAATTACGTAAAAAAATGCATTTTCGAGCCCATGGCGACGGGCCCGAACACTAAGGGGCCTCGAGAATGGCAAATTCGAATTCTACGGGTTGAAAAACATAAAAAAATAACAATATCAACATCCGGTACTAGTTTTATGTAGAACCTATCATAATGTCTATACTATTAGAATAGAATAGAACAGAATAGAAATATGCTTTATTGTCCTAAAATACAACCTATTTGTTGACAAGCAAGCTTAACTTAAATTATTATTATATTAATAAACACAAATTCAAAGAAAGAAAAAATAAGGAAACATAACAAGATTAGTAGTCAATGCAGTAAATACAAAATAAAAGAAATAAAAATCACACATATGTCAACCCAAATGCCAACCACTCAACTACTGTTATATGCTTATTCCAGTCTATCATTCATCAATTCCTCAAGTACATAGTACGCCTTTCTTATAAGTAGGGCCCTAGTCTTTCGTCTAAAGACTCTCTCGCAATTCAATCCTCTCAATTTGAGAGGCAGATGATTATATATTTTTTTGCCATATAATGGCATAATTGTTAATAAAACAATTGCAGATTTGATCAGCTCCGTTTTCGGGGCCGGCAACGGCAGGACGAACGCTCGCCTAGTGCCGTGCCGGCTGACTGGCATTGCCTCAAGACGATGTTTTTTAAAGATCATGATAGCAGTTTCCAGGATAAATAGGGCACAAAGAGTAAGTATCCCTAACCTCGGAAACAATGGTCGACATGACTCTCGCAACCCAGCTCCCGAAATATATCTGATAGCTCTCTTCTGCAATACAAAAACAGAACTAAAGTGAACTCGGGAGCAGCAATCCCAGAAACACATCCCATACCTCAAATGAGCCTCAACTAGTGAAAAATAAGAGGTTCTAACTACACTCAGCCCCAGGCTACTTGCAATAACCCTAAGGGCATAGCAGCCTGAAGAAATTTTGCTGCAGATGTTGCCAATGTGATTCTCAAACCGCAGCGATGAGTCAATTATTAGACCGAGAAATGAATTCTTATCAGCTGAAGAGATGATCTCATTCTCAATATTAACATTCTCTAAGGACAGTTTGTTATCATCACACCAAGCCCACAGGGAATTATCGACGACACCAAGGAGGCACATAATCAACGAATTAGAAACAAACTTCTCGCTTGTCCCAACAATTCCAGGTCCTTTTGGGCAGTCGTTAAGGCAGTTAGTCAAAATTTTACCAAATCCACCATACCACCACTCACACGGCCAGATAATTCCATTGCAACCACACCTGTTGAGAGAGCGAACTTGTTGGCTGAACTCTTTGCTTCACATTCTACTGTCGATTTCCAAGGAAAAACACCACCTACTATTCCCATATTGCAGTCAAGGATGCCCGATGTTGTCTTCAGACAGCGCATCATAAAGCGTATTTTAATGAAGCTAGACACCAAGAAGGCTTCTGGCGCTGACGGAATACCTGCCATAGTTCTCAAGAACTGTGCAAGGGAACTAACACCAGTTTTCTGTAGACTTTTTAACCTATCCTATAGAAAGGGAATATTTCCGTCCTGCTGGAAATGTGCCACGGTTCAGCCCATACCTAAAAAAGGTAAGAAGACCTTGCCAAATAACTACCGACCAGTTGCACTGCTTTCAATAATATCGAAAGTCATGGAAAAGGTTATCAATGAGCATCTTCTAAAATATCTTGAACGATTCAATATTATTAGCGATCACCAATATGGTTTTCGTAAACATAGATCAACAGGAGATCTTCTGACTTATGTAACACATGTTTGGAACAACGCAATTGAACACTTTGGAGAATCTCGAGCGGTTGCTCTTGACATATCCAAGGCATTCGACCGTGTTTGGCACGATGGACTGTTGGCTAAGTTGCGCTCTTATGGTATGTCTGAAAGGTTCTGTTTGTGGCTCTCAACTATCAACGCTGGTGTGCCCCAGCGCTCCATACTGTCTCCTACTCTCTTTCTCATTTACATTAACGATCTGCTGGAAAAGACCAGGAATCCAATCTATGGCTTTGCAGATGACAGTACGCTTGTCTCTTCATTCTCCTTGAACGCTCGGACATCGGCTGCTCAGGCGAATATCCGCAGACAGCAGGAGGTCGTTCAACTTAACAAAGACCTGGAAGAAATTAATTCTATTTTGGGGTGACAGTAACCAAGTGGAATTTAACGCTACAAAAACCCAAGCGGCACTTTTTTCTAAAAAAGTTAACGTTGCTGAACCCGACATAGTTATGTCGGGGCACTCCATTCCCCTAGCATCGTCGCTCAATTTGTTGGGCGTTAGTTTGGGAGCAAATATGTCTTGGCATGAACATGTTGCAGGCATAGCAAGAAGAACTTCTCAAAAGTTGGGAATATTATTTAGAACCAGAAAGCTTTACACCCCACAACAACTGTTAATTCTTTACAAAGCCCAAATTCGACCAACTATGGAATACTGCTCCCACGTTTGGGGCCCGCTCCCAAACATACACTGCATTTGTTGGATTCTGTTCAGAGAAGAGCGGTCCGTCTGATTGGGGACCCGGAATTGACCGGCGGCCTTGATTCGCTGGAACATCGAAGAACGGTTGGCGACTTGAGTCTGTTCTACAAGTATTTTCATGGAAAGTGTTCGAAGGATGTAGCCCGCTTAATTCCTCCCAAAGCGGTGCATGTTAGAAATACACGTCGCGCTGGTGCTTCGCATCCGTATGAGGTTCAGCTTGTTACTCCGCGTACAACGCTTTTCAAGCAATCTTTTATATGGAGAACGTCATCCCTTTGGAATAATTTGCCCAGCGCTGTGTTTCCCACCGAGTACAATTTACAGCGATTCAAGAACAACGTGAATCGCTTTTTCCGCACTTGTGCCGCTCCTGGAGCGCTTTAGGGACTTCCCTGCAGCACGTGTGCTAGACCAATAAAAAAAAAAAAAAAAAAAGCCTTCATCTTAGATAAATCTGCCTGAACATCGGCCCGAAGTCTCCCCACATCCTTATTGTGCCACAAAATTGTGGTGTCATCAGCAAAGATGGTAAATCTGCCAGCCACTGTCAAACGGGGCAGGTCATTAACATAGATCAAAAACAATAGTGGTCCAAGTACAGAGCCTTGAGGGATACCCACACTGATCCCAACCCCTTCCGAGCACTGACCCTTAAAAGTCACTACCTGGACTCGGCCCGACAAATACGACCGAAACCAATCCCAAGCTAACCCCCTGAACCCATAAATGTCCAGCTTTGGCAGCAAGATCCCATGATCAACACAATTTAGAATTTCGATTTTGTTTTTAAAATTTGGAAATGCCTTGTCTTGTTCGTGGACAAGCGAGGAGTTTGTCCTCGTGATATATTATTAACAAAGGCCTAAATTTTCTAAAAATAATTTGGGCTGACGCGTACTTGGGACATACGGTCTTATTTATTCAAAAATTCGAAAAACGACAGTTTTTAGCTGGAAAAAGCAGGTCCAGCTTCGTCCTCCGATATTGGCGGCGTCTGCCTTTTGCAGGTTCTCTCTTATTTTATTAAGAACAAACTAAATTTATTGATTTTATATGGTTAAATGACAGTCCATTTTTGAATCAACGTTTTTTGGGCCCTAAAGCTGGGTCCGGTCTCGCCGGCGCCTTCTCTTTGGGGCGCCCGACCTTTTTAGTGTCATTAAATGTTATGGTACTTGATTCAAATGGTTAAATGACACTCCATTTTTGGATGAAGCATTTTGAGCCTTATCTGGCTATTCCAGGGCACGGGGGCCGCAAAATCAACGTTATAGGCTTTTATTCGACTCGCCCAATAGAATGAACAACTAGGTAGACGGTTAGTCAATAGCTCATAATTTCGGGTCGCCCTCTTGGTCTATTACAATGAATATTTTACATGTAGAGCAAAGAGAGCTTCACAAACGCTGGGAATATTATTTTGAACTAGAAAGCTTTACACTCCACAACTGTTAATTCTGTACAAAGCTTAGATTCGATCAACAATGGAATACTGATCCCATGTTTGGTGGTCTACTCCCAAACAAAAACTGCGTTTATTAGATTCTTTTCAAAAGAGAAGAATGGTTGTCGACTAGAGTCTACAAGTATTTTCATTTAAAGTTCGATAGATGTATCCTGATTAATTCCTCCCATGCTAGGAATACACATCGCGCTGATATTTCATATACATATGAGGGTCAACCTGTCACTCCTTATGCAACCCTTTTTAAGCTGTCTTTTATATGGATAACCTCATCCCTTTGAACTGATTTCTCCAGGACTGTGTTTCCCATCGAGTACAATTTAAAGCGATTCACAACCAAGATGAATCGTTTTTTCTGTACACCCGTCGCTCCAGTCGCTCCAGTACCGCGTAGTGATTTCCCTGCAGCACGTGTAGTATGCCAATAAGAAAAATGTCCTGATCATCTGAAGGTATAGAAAAAACTGCTCAGTTGCTTGGTTTATTATCTCGTACGAGAAAGCTATAAACTTCATAACAGCTTTGGTGCAATATTACTTTCACATTTGGAACTGTACTCACAATACTTGGTACTTGTTGGATTCAGAATACAGTTCTTCGTCTAATTGGGGACCTGTAACTCATCAGAACTCTTGATTCTTTCGAGAGTCGATGAATAGCCGGTGACATCAATCTCTTTTATAAATATTTTCATAGGAAACTTAATTGATGTAGCCCGCTTGATTCTTTCCAGTGGGGTGCATGCTAGAAATACATTTCGCGCTAATACAGCAAATTCGTATGAAGTTTGTCAATCCTTAATACCTCCTTTTTCTAGGGCTTCTGGTATAGAAAATAGAATATAAAATAAAATGAACCAGCGATTCCAGCCCGAGGTGTAAAAAATGCCAAATTTTAAGAATATTTGTTTTTTATAAAATGCAAATCCCATTTCCAAAATAATAGGCTTAAAAATAGACGATCGTTATCCCTTCAAATTTCACCTTACATAAATTGGACAATCGTGTGGATAAACCTTCTAAGATTATCTTATCCAAGATCACTGAATTTATTTACATTAATACCGCTTACACCGGGACCGCTGCGAATTTTAGATAGAAATTTAGGTAGAGCGACCTGAAACAAAACTCCAACAAAAATATTTTTAGGCGTAAAATTTTTATGAAGACAGGTAGTATGTTTTATTAAAATAAATTAGAAAGAATGTATTTCATAAAATTTTCCTGGAGTTATTTAAATATTTTAGTACGCACTGTTTCCTGGGAGACTGACAGAATATATTATTCCGAAATTATTTATATGTTTAAAAAAATAAAATTTTGAGTTACGTGTTGAGTAACAGAACACTAGGAATTCATTATATTAGATCTGTCTTATTCAGTGGAATTAGATGATGTTTTGAATATAGTTTTACTTTTTATACGGTTTAATTAATTGTAAATTACTAATTGACATTATTTAGAGATAGACGAATCAGCTTTTTAATTTTGAATTTTGGAATCAATTAAAGCGAAATATCTCCACTTAGTTTTATAACTTTTTGTGGGAGTCTCGACATTGGGAAGGAACAGGGCAACGAGATGCCCAATGAACTCAACAGACTTGGAGCTGTAATTCCTTCTCGGGAAATATCCCAGAGTCAGGTCGGAGTTGCCCTCAAGGAATGAGGAGCTCGATGCTTGATCTTCCGAGCATCGATCGCCTGAATGATACCGAAGCCCAGGTTGCAGACAGGCCAAGGATTTTGTATTGTAGCCTGAAAGAGCGAGCCTCGAGTGGTTGCTGGGAAGAAGTAGACGTGTCCCGAATCCCCTTATGGGAATTCTTATGGAACATTGTAGGTTGAGAAGTTACCTAGCACTGATAAGTGTGGAAGGCGAGACATCGCTCCACTTAGTCTGCGCATAGAAGGCGCTGGGGAGAAGAAGGTATGAGATTTTCGGAACGACAGTGCCTAAAAGGGATGACGCCGACACTCTGGCGTGGAGTAACATCTTGACTTTTATCGTCAGGTCTGGGAGATTTTGCGATTGTCGTGGCGGTTAGATTATTTAAAATAAAGTTTTTTCGGGGTCCTGCTGCTTCTTTTTTTTAAAAAAATACACATCTCGACGAGTACATTAAGGAAGAAATATTGCTACCTCTGAAAAATTGGGGCAACGCCCTCATAAATGGGAGAATTGTTCCTTTTTTTTTCGGCTTTAAGGGTATTTTTGCAATTTTATCATAAATTTATAGAAGATAAAATAAAAATCCTGAGAGATTTTGATTCTAGATAAAAAAAAAATGAAAAATGTAAGGGGCTATCGATGTCATTTGAACCCCTTCTGGTTGGGAGAAAATGGGTGTTATTGTGTTTTTTTTTGACATTTTTTATGATTAAATAGCAAATTGTAAGCTATTTTTTTTTTAGTTAACTCTGAAAATATGTTTCACGGACATTACTTTAATCCAAACATAATTTTAGCCATTTCTTACATATTAGATATATTTTTCACTCCTCATAAAAATTCGCGTTTTTTTCTTCTGACGAATTTTTTAAACAACTTTAACCTAAAATATCAGAAAATGTTCCTTAGTCCCTAAGCTTTCTTTTGAGGAACTTAAGAACTCATTTAAACAATTTAGGCCCGAGAAATTGGCCATTTTAGTCTCAAATTTATTTTTTTTTAATGCAAATTTACGATTTCTTTTTAAAAAATTATTTTTTCTTCACTTTTATAGTATTTTCAGTAACTAAAGTTATTTTTAAATATTATACGCAGGTTACTGTTGACTGGCGGAGTTAAATTGTTAAATTGGTGGTCTAAATCGTCATTCCCCCCCTTGTTAGCATATGTCTCATCAAGTAATTTGAATCTTTTCCAGGAAGTAAACCATAATTTATTACCGATTTATAAGCATAAACTCATTTTTAATTATTATTAAATAATTTCTTGTACAATTTGTAAATATTTTTATTAACGTATTTGTTTAATTTCTATTATTTAATAATTACTACAATTAAAAACATAATTATTCCCACCGTTTATTTTAATCAATTTTGTTTTTACATCTTTAAAGTGAAGTAACTAGTATAATGTTGTTTTATAACTAGATTTTTTAATGCTATTACTCCTACTTTTCTTATACGTTTAGTTACTCAGCGACATTCATCCAATGAGAAACAGTGGCTTTAGATATATAACTAGATATAGTTCTAGTATTTTTAAGACCATAGTTACTACATAATACATACTAATAGTAGACCATAGTATGGTAGTGACGTTTTCCAAAAATAGTTCTCGTGTAACAGTCCGATTTTGTAAACAAAAAATTCATTTTCTCTTTTTGTTAAGTAGAAAAACTCTTAAATTAACTCTAAATGTAAATTTTATATGAAGATATAATAAATAAATTAATAAAAATTTGTTACTGTATAAAATAATAATTTTAATGATAAAAGTTTAACTAGTTAAACAAAATAATAACTTATATTTAAATTGTCGCAGCAATGTATTTTTTATTTAATAGAAATATTATTACTTTTTCAAAACATCATCTTTTTCATCCAAATCGGTTGTCTAAATGGCCTCTGACCTCTCCTTGTAAGACATATGGTAATTATTTTATAACTAATAAAAATGATCTTCGTTACGGCAAATATGATAAAATTCAAGAAAAATTATTTTTTTAAAAGTAACTGTAAATTTGAAAAAACAAGCATAAAATTACAAGTAATATGGCCAGTTTTTTCAGCCTAAATGGACCAAATGACTTCCTCAACCACTCAACATGTACAGTAACCTGTGTATAATAATGAAAAATTACGTTGGTTACTGAAAATATTATAAAACTCAAGAAAAAATAATTTTTAAAAAAGAAAGCGTAAATTTGCATTAAAAAAAAAATTTGAAACTAAAATGGCCAATTTCTTGGGCCTAAATTGTTTAAAAGAGTTCTTAAGTCTCTCAAATGAAAATTAAGGGATTAAGGAACATTTTCTGATATTTTAGGTAAGGTATTAGTATATTGAAAAAAAGTTGTTTAAAAAATTTGTCGGAAGAAAAAAACGTTAATCGGTAAAATTTATCAATATTATTTAATAATATATAAAAAAAATCGCTAAAATTATGTTTGGATCAATTAAAGTAATCTCAGTGCAATATATCTTCGGAGTTAACTAAAAAAATAACTTAGAGTTTGCAAGTACACCTATTTAATCATAAAAAATGCAAAAAAGACAAAAATGGCCAATTTCTCCCGACCAGCAGGTTCAAATGACATCCATTGCCCCTTAAATTTTTCATTTTTTTTATCTAGAATCAAAATTTGTCAGAATTTTTAGTTTATCTTCCATAAATTTATGATAAAATTGGAAAAAGTTGCAGTCTCCGACGATTTCATCTCAAAATCGTATTCTTAATGGAATATTATTCAAATATGTGGAGAAACTGTCGGAAGTGCTAACAGTTTTTTTTATTTGTTTATGGTAAAAGTAACCAAAATGGTATTCTGTAATAAATACCAGTTTTTTAAAGGAATCAGTTTGGTATTGCAATTTTCAAGTAATAATTTACCACTGGTATTTTAATAAACCTTTTTTTAATTTTAAACATTGTTACAGTCACTATTATATGGTAAAAAAAATATCATAACCAGTTGTTTGAACTTCGACAGATGATAGCATGGATTCCCAGTATCGATTTTGATCATTTTAAAATCAATCTTTCATTCAAATATGAAAAATAATAAAAAATAAAAATAATAAAAATAATAATTTTTTTGTCCATTGCCCATCCTTAAACCAGCCCAGTACCATTTAAGATGAATTTAAAACTGCATCTTGTAACTCCATTCTTTTCCTGATAATCTCGTTTGTGTTGTGAACTCTAAGAGTATGTCCTAACATTGACCTCTCCATTATTCTTGGCGGGAAACATATTTTGTTGATTTGTCATTGTATGAGTATCGGCTCCGTACGAAGGAACGGGTAGTACACATCTATTAAAAACTTTATTTTTTAAACACATCGGAAGATTAGATATAAATATATAGCCCAATTTACCACATGCTGCCCAGGAGAGACCTATTCTTCAATGAATTTCATGGTTGGTTGTCTCGTCTTATACTGATTTCATGTCCAAGGTATTTATATCAGCGTACTTACTCGATCTCCATGTAATTCAGTTTTATAGGGTCGTTTGATACAAGATTTGTCATAAACTGGGTCTTGGATAGATTGATGTTTAAATCAATCCTTCCTGAAGCTTTTTGAAGCATTTGCAGCATAGTTTGTGCCCCTTGCATATTGTTTGTTATTAAGACAATGTCGTCGGTAAAAAAAAACGTGATTTAACTTTTCACCGTCAATGTTAAGCTCCATTTTTTCCCAGTTTATTGATTGTAGCACACTTTGTAGAAGTGTTAGGAAAAGCCCTGGTGCACTCCTCTTTCGAATTAGCGCTTTAGTTCTATTGTACTAAAATAAACCAGAAATATTGCAATAGTTTTACATAAGTACGCGATTTTATCCTACATAGTGCGCAATAGTGTGCAAAGTAGCTGGATACTATGACATTGTTGGAAGACTTAATTTTTATAAGTAGCTAGCTACTCATGTAAATTAAAATATCATATTTCGTGAAGCTAGAAACCAAAAGACAACAACGTTTTTCACTAAACCCATACCGATCGTTACAAACAAATTGTAACTGAGATGTTTATCGAGCAATGATGTAATGTGCAATTACTTAATAAAAATGTTATTTCAATATTTTATTCTAGTATGACTTCAGAAAAAAGTGGTTAATGATTTTGAACAATTTTTGTTATTCGATTTATTTCATTTTTAGGCTTTATCTTGCCAATTTATCAACATACAATACAAAAATGTTCTAAGGGTAATAATAATTTAGGATTACTCGTATTTTATGACTATTAAATAAAATAGTTATAATCATTTAGAAATAGAGATACTTCATATAAGTATATATAGGATACGTATTTTAAGAACGGCAATCTTCTTATTCGCCGACCATAATGTTGGTTCAAACAAGACAAAACAAGAAAATTTATCTTATTTAAGGTATAGTAGATCATGTAACAATCGGTGGAAAAAAGCTAAGTAACCTTAGATATGCGGATGATACTGTTATACTTGCAACGTCCTACAATCAATTATGGCCCTGGGGCTTCTGGAGTCATATTTACAAAACCGATCCCAGTCAGTGAATGTTAGGATTAACCTCCGGGACTATTTCTCGGACTCTAACAGCATGTGTAGGGGTGTACCACAAGGATCGATACTAGGTCCATTGCTTTTCTTGTTGTATGTGAACGATTTACCGGACTATCTGCTGCGGCAGCAGGATGTGGGTGATGATGATGATGGGGATGGAATGGCTTGTCAATTTGTTGATGACACATCGGTCATTTTGTCAAGCTCTTCTATCGCTAGCCTGTCAGTGATCTGTTCTCGTATAGTGGCAAGAATAGCTGAGTGGTGTGAAAAGAATTACCTTTGTCTTAATGGGAATAAAACGGGCCTTATATTATTTAATAAAAATAAAATACCCACACAATCATTATATGTACGACATGAACTAAAGTCAATACCCAATATAGAGACGATAAAATTTTTGGGGGTTAATATTGACTCAAGTATTTGTTGGGAAATACATGCAGTGAAACTTCGGTCTAAGCTCAATAGTGCGTGTGCTCTTATTAGAAGACTTAAATATATTGTATCATCAAATAGCATACAACTTTTCTATTTTACTTATGTTCAATCCCAATTAAACTATGGGATTTCTTTCTGGGGATCTTCAGGATTTGCTAGGGATATCTCTAGGGCACAAAAGAGAATTGTGAGATGCATGTGTCGTGTCGACTATACTTTATTGAAATGGGGTTACTTACGGTCCCGGGTTTCTACTACATGGCTTTGGTCACCTTTGTTAAGAAGAATCCATCATTTTTCTTGACAAATAGGAATGAATATGCTCCAGATATGGCAATCACGACTAGAGGTAGAAACGAATTACGAGTGCCCTACCATGCTACTTCTTTCTTTGAAAAGGGGCCATATTTTAAATGCATAAAGGCATATCGGCTTCTCCCATTGGAGATCAGGAACATTGAGGGGATTGAGAGATTGAAAAGGGAAGCAAAAAGGTTTGCTCTCTCAGAATGTTTCTATTCTTTTGATTTTGATCAATAATTTTAGTTATCAATAGTTGTAAGATTTTGTCTTCTGTACGGGGTCTTATATTTTGTTGGCTATATGCATATATTCTACTTTTTTGTGGCGTTGCTTTTTTACGTTATGTAATCTTGATGGCAATAAAGGAATAAATGAATGAATGAATGAATAAAATCATTATCAAAACCTATGGATTGACAATTAATAGAGTGAAAACCAAATGACTGTTAGTCGTAATGAAGATTTGTCACTCGTAAATAAAATTGCTGGTTTCACTGTGGTAGATCATTTCAACTATTTGGGATATCTCATAACTAACAATGGTGGCCATGAAGCGGAAGTAAAAAGACGTTTGGCTATGGCTAGAAACTCAACGATCAAACTCACTGAGATCTGGATAGATCCAGCTGTCAAAAAAAAACACACAGTTAAGATTGCTATCCAGCATTATATTCCCCATAGCAACGTATGCATCGGAAACACGGACTATTAAATAAGCTGACAAAAGACGAATCGATGTGTTTGAGATGTGGGCATATCGAAGAATCCTCAGAGTATCATAAACTGAACACCCTACTAATGTATCTATTCTTGAAGAGCTTAGTAGAAATGACCGACTTTCAAATCGAATTAATATGGTAGACAGTACCTGAAATATTTTGGTCACATTATAAGGAAAGTGGATGCCACGGAAAGCTTGTATAGTAATGGGGAAGGTAGAAGATCAAGGGGACGGTTTCTAATAAGATGATCCGATCAAGTTAGATCTCTTCTTGGTATGAGTATGCATGAGTCAAGACAGGTCGCGCAGGATCGAGATGCCTGAAGAATAACTGTTGAGGCAGCCATTGCATAGTATCACCGATTCTCCTACTGGGGTGAAAGGATTGAGACAGATCGAGCAATTCTGAACATGAATTGAGCATAATCATATAGGTACGGTAGATAATTTAAAATTAATTAAAACCGTATCTAATTGGAAATTAATAAAGGAAAGTATTAATATTATAGAACAGGGGTGCTCAAACTTGAACTGCTGGCGATCTACCTCAATATTGTTAGACTACGATCGATCGACTCTGAGAGGCTGCAAGTAAGTGTGATGCAGGGTTGTCCTCTAGGTGCGCTGTATCGTGGCATAGATATTAGTTTTCCGCACAATATGCATTTTTTTTAGTCAAGGTAAGTGTAGGTCTACTCTAAAATGTGAATGAAAAAACTCACAATTATTCAAAATTGCGAGTTTTTTTTTCATTTCATTTTCATTTCAATTTTTTCATTTCAATTATTCAAAATACCGAGTGCTAATCGCAAGCATGATGACATATGTATGTCAGTTAGTCGATTGCGATATTTTGACTTAATTATCTTCATTTCAGAAAATGCAGACTCGCACAAGTAAGTTGACCCAAACATTGCCGTCAGTTGAAGGGCGATTTGCCTTAGATTCGGATATTTATCTCCAGATATAAAACACCAGAATTTTGTATCAGATTCTGTGGCTTTGAGATATATATCTGATATAATCTGCACTAACTCATTTTCAACAGAACATGAGTCCATGTTAAACTGACTTGCTATTACAGTAGCTAATTCCTCAATGTTTTTACACGAAAAAGGATAACTCATAAATGATGCGATATTTGCCAATTTACTGAAATCATAAAAACGTATTTCGAATTGGCCCAAAATATTTGATAGCTCTGCCTCATAAATATCATAATTCAACTGAGGAATCCTTGCTTTCAAAGACGGAAAATTTTTCAGATCCTTCCTTTTCAGTTGATCTATCATAAGTTGCAATTTACTTTTGAATGCGTTTATTGCGCTAATCATCTCAATAATAGTTTTTCCTTTACCTTGAAGCTCCAAACTAATGGTGTTTAAATGCATTGTGATGTCTGTCAAAAATGATAAATCAGTAAGTCATTTTCCGTTTTTCAGCATCTGAGTGTCATCACCTCTTTCGTCCAGAAAAGCTGTTATTTCGGGCAATAATTCTTGAAACCTTTCTAGAAATTTTCCGCGACTCAACCACCTGACGTCCGTGCGAAGAACTAAATCAGTGTGTTCAGCTGACTCACTATCTTCCAACTGTAATTTAAAGAGCCGTCGTTGCAAGCTACATGCACGGATAGAATTCACAATTTTTATTGCAATGCCCATAATCTCCTCCATGTTTAGAACTTTTGAACACAAAACTTGTTGATGTATAATGCAATGGAAGTAGAAAAATGAAGGGAAATCATCATTAGCTCGACACAATGTCACAAAACCGTTTTCGTTTCCAGTCATTGCTGGTGCTCCATCGGTTGTAATGCACACTAGTTTATATATTGGTAGCTTGTAGTTTGTTACAAAATTGAAGAAAACGTCATATATATCTTCGCCACGGGTTTTTCCTTTCAGAAGAATCATTGTCAAAAACTCTTCCTTAGCCAACGTGTCATTGAATACCATTCGAATAAAAATACACAGCTGGGCAATGTCTGTCCGGTGGATTCGTCGAACTGTAAAGAAAAGTATGTACATTCCATGATATCATGTTTTAGTTTATCTGCCATGTCCTGACTCATGACTTCAACACGCCTTGTGACAGTCGGACGAGATAACTGAAGTTCTCTAATAGCAGACATAATCTTTGTTTATTTTTAAAGTCTCCAAATAAAGTCTCACCGCTTCAATAAACGCTTCCTTCACAACAAATCCATCATCAAATGGTTTCTTGTATTTCGCCAATATATGACATATTTTAAATGACGCGAACGTTGCAGCTTTTGATTATTTGGCTGGTCTTGTGGACATGGTTTGTTCTTTATTCAAACAAGTTATCAAATCACGTACTTTTCGTTTTCTCAATTCACTCTGTGACGGAAAATCCTTTTCATAGTTTTTATGAACCGTTTTATGATGCCTCTCTAAGTTCCCACGCTTAGGTATTGCAACTGAAGCACGGCAAATGAGACAAATGCACTTATCCTTTACCATGCAAAAGAAAAATTCTTCCTCCCAATCGTTATTAAAATGATAAGTTTTACTTTTCTTCGCTGCACTCATTTTGGACCATTTATTAATAAAGTTTGTATCGATGTATCGCCTTCAAATTACAACTCAGACTGATTCTTATTCCTGCAGGCGCAACATTTATATCGGCGCGAACGAAGTCTCGAATGTTCCCGTCAAACACGCCGCCCGAAGTTTCTAGAAAAATCGGCGGGAATCAAAAACGCGGCTTTTCTTTAACAAATACCGCGCCTCTTGCCGCTAGCAGGGGGTTATTAAGATAAAAGAAAGTGATGAGGGGGTTATTTTGGCCTAATTGTGGATCGAATAAATTTTAGTAGTTTATTCATTACATTTTGTTTTAGTTACCTAAAACAAAATCTGTGAATAGTTCTATATCGGAATTTTTTTCTCGAGATCGACTCAAAAAGAACTCGCGATCGACCGTTTGAGCACCCCTGTTATAGAATATAAAAATAGTTTAAACCAGGACAGAAAATATATTAGTCATAGTTTTCTGTCCTGGTTACTCGACGGGCAGTCTGTGATTGGTTGTTTCCGCTCGAGTAAATCACAATTTTAGTATAAATAGTCTACTACACAACAGCTATCACCACTACACCGAACACCTTATTTTTGCACTCGATGTGAGTTTTGCTATACATGTTAGCACCATCAGGAGCGATGATTGAGTCAATTATCCTGCTCCTGAGGATGCTGACATGGTAAGTGAAAGGCCTGCAAAATGAAGTGTTTAGCGTAGTGGTGATAGTTGTTCTGTAGTGTCAAATAAAACCATGTCAAAAACATAAGTTTTCTACGGCAACTAGATCGGATTAAAGTTTGGAAGCTTTGTAGCTCTCAACGATAAAATGATAGTATTCACGCACGACTACGAAGATGCAGAATATATGAAACGGAAGTTACTAGAAGAATATGAAAAGTGGAGCATGGAAGTTAACATTAACAAAACAGAATACATGTGTATCGGCAGAGAACAACAAAATACGAGGGCCGCCTTCTAAAATTTTACAAACGACCACTAGATGGCGCTATTGTTGTTAAATTTGACATCTGTTATTTTTAAAATAGTGGTAGCTCAGAAATTGGTTGAGTAGTTTGTGTATAGTGAGCGTTTAAAAAAAAACCGTTTCTTGAACGAATGGAAATTTCACGTGAAGATTTTTGCTGGATAATTTTTTTACGATTTTAGTAAAGGCCTAACTCAACAACAACGCCTCGAATCGCCTCGTTCAACTTTTGGTAATGAATCACCATCAGAAAGAACTGTTTACAATTGGTTTGCGGAATTTCGTCATGGTCGTGCGTTGAACTTCGTGAAGGTAGACCAAACTCGGTTGTTGTTACAACATGATTGAAGAGAATCGGCATGTGACTTACCGTGAGATAGAGGCTTCCTTAGGTATATCGAAGACTACAGTACCTTCGATTTTGCATGAATATTTAGCTGTGAAAAAGATCTGTTCCCGATAGATTCCACATAATTTAACTGAAACTCAAAAACATGCTCGTGTCGATTGGTGCTTAATGTTTAAAAAATTCGACCGAGGACATGCAAGATTCGTATACAACATCGTAACAGGAGGGGAAACTGGGATATATTCGTACGAGCGGGAAACTAGGCAACAATCTACTGTTTAAGTGTTCCAAGATGAACCGAATCCAACAACAGTGGTTCGTTCGTGAAGCACTTCCAAGAAAATAATCTCTTGTTTCTTTGGTTATACTGTTATACATGATGCGACCATTGCTTTGGAGGATCGAAGAACAATTAATGCTGAATGGTATACAACAATTTATTTGTCAGAAGTCATCGATGAAATGAGGAAAAACGTCGCATCATTCTTCATCATGACAATATCAGCTCTCACATAGGACGTCAAACAATTGATTATTTGAAGGAGAAAAACATCGAATTAATGTCTCCTTGCCCGTATTCACCTGATTTATTGCCTAACGACTTCTTTTTCTTCCCGAATGTAAAAAGAAAACGCGTGGACGGCGATTTTCATCAACTCAAGAAGCTGTTGAATCCTTCCAAAACCATGTTTTTAAGGTACCAACTTCAAAGTGAATAAATTTGTTTCGAAATTTGGTTCGAATGCGTGCAAAAAAGTATAAATTTTAAAGGCAAATATTTTTAGAAACAATAAAACGATTTGTACAATTTTTTTTTCTTTCGTTGTTTTTGTAAAAACTTAAAAGGTAGCCAGTATAGTGGTGGAAAAACTGCAGCAAGAAATAAGACAACGTAAGAAATAGAAATACCTGAGCATGTATATTACGAATGATGGATGAAGCATTTAAACATAGACACAACGAAGGAAGAAAGACACTAAGACAACTTAACAACGTATTGTGGGATAGAAATATATCGAAGTATTGTAAAAAGTATAACCACATACAGTATATGGTGTGGCTAATTAAGGAAAGAACGATAAAAACTCTTGAGGGGCTAGAAATCGGTTTTTGGAGATCTACTGCTGGGAAATCAAAATTGGACAGGGTTAGAAATAATAGAATTCGAGAAATCATGAAAGTCAAACATACAATAATGGAAGATATTAGGATAAATAATTGAAATGCTATGGCCATGTGTAAAGGATCGGTGAATATCGGTTACCCAAACAACTACTCAGCCAGACACAGCAGGGAAAAAGAAAGAAAGAAAGACCCAGACCGAGCTGGAGAGAGGGAATGGACATAAGTATTAGGGAAGGAGGAATAGAGAAAAATATGTGGGAGGATGGAGGGAAATGGAAACTGGAAATCGGAAGACGTCGAAGAACGTTTTTTGACCCGATCCTTATATATAACACGTAGGTTGAAAAGTTTTTAGTCTAGCTAATTAAAACACACTTTTTTTTTGCAAAGTTCGATTTTATTCACCACTATCGTCTCCTTCAAGAGCGATACAATCAGTCCAACGCTTTTCTGACATTTCTATACCTTTCTTCTAGAAGGCCTTGCCCTTAAAATAGGCCTCAGTTTCGGCGATAACTTCTTCATTGAAGCCAAATCTCTTTCTCACTAACATTTTGTCGAGGTCTGCGAATAGATAATGGTCGCTAGGGGCCAAATCTGGAGAATACGGTGGATGAGGAAGCAATTTGAACTCCAATTCATGCTACTGCTATCGTAACCATTGAATTGTGAGACGGTGTATTGTCTTGGTGAAAAGGGGCCGTTTTTTGCGATTTCTGCCTTCAAACGCACCAATAACTTTACATAATATTCACTATTGGTGGTTTTTCCGTTCTCAGCCTAGTCGATGAAAATTATTCCATGCCCATCCCAAAATACAGAGACCTTCTAAGCCAACTGTCGTGTCTTTGGTCGCTTCACCAGTTGCTGTCTACTCAGCTGACTGCCGATTAGATTCCGTTCTGTAGTGGTGGATTCATGTTTCATCCATTGTCACATATCGCATGAAAAAATTCTTTTTATGGGGCTTAAAAAGGTCCAAACAGCGCTCAAAATCATCACACGTTTTTGTTTTTGGTCCATTGTGAGCAAACATGGAACCTATTTTAAAAAGAGCTTTCTTATGCCCAAATGTTCATAAAAAATATGACCAATACGTTCTTTTGATATCTTTAGGGTGTTAGCTATCTCACGCAATTTCACTTTACGTTCATCCAAAACAATTTTGTGGATTTTTTCGATGTTTTCCGGTGTAACCACCTCATTTGGGCGTCCAGAGCATTCAGCATCATTTGTATCTATGCCACCGCGTTTAAATTCAGCATACCAGTAAATAATGAGTGATTTTCCAAGGATAGAGTCTCCGTAACACTTATCAAGCAATTGCCTTGCTTGAACGGTATTTTTTCCCATCAAAACACAGTATTTAATCAACACATGAAATTTGATTTTTTCCATTGTTTTGAAAATATCAAAAGTAGCGTCACTAAAATCACTGTAACTAGTAAACTAATCGTCGAAATGTCATAAAATTTTGACACGTATCATTTAAAGGTTAGTATTTCCAAAAAATCATATGGATTTTTTGAAAATGGTGACATCTATGTATCAGACCAAAAACTTCTCAGCCTACATGTTATACAGCTTTTTAGTAAAAGTGATTTTGTAATATTGGTACTCTTACGCACGGGCCACTCTGCCGTAGGGTTTGGCCCGTCTAAGAACATTTAGTCAGAAACCATTGCTTTAAATGGGTTGATGACTGGTCCATGTAAGTTCGCTCCCTGATTTGTCGGTGCGGTATCGTTTTTCTCGGTGTGCTCGGTACCGATTCGGTACCGAAAACATGTCGAACGCGGAGCAAGTTAGGTGGGTTTCATTGTAAGATAGGAGTTCGGCATGTATTCGTTACCGAATCGGTACTAAGTACACCGAGAAAAACGATACCGCACCGACAAATCAGGGAGCGGCCTAAAACAGCACTAAAATGATTTCTGCTGGCGGAAAGTTTTCAGATATAGCAAAAATGGTATGGGTGTCTAAATTAAAACGACAATAAAACACCTTGTTGTGTAAGTCATATATTTCTAAGCAGTAAAATGGACTTTAACGGGGTAAAAAACTATTGTGTGATTTACTTACTAGTGAAAATAATACTAGGGTATCCACCAGGAACCAATCATAAGACAAGGAGGCATTGTCTTCACAACTATTAAATATATGAGTCTGTCACCTCCCCACCTGAGCAGAGATTTTGCCCTTTTTTATATCTTACAGGATATCGGAGAGGATGTCGTAATACCCGTCAACGTTGTCCGTTGTGCCGAAACATACATTTTTGAATTTCACAGCAGCTTTTAGACAATGTGGACATTATTGCATTTCTGCAAACTTGTGGCCAGGCCAGATATACTTAAATAAATTACTAAATCAAGTATACCAACCTGTCGGGATTGGAACTTGAGACTTTCTGCACTACAAGCAAGTGACTCTGCCGCGGAGCCACGGGTCGCCATTCCATCCCAAAGAAAATATGTAGCTTACGCCTCAAAAAACGATACTACCATTGATTTTAACTGGCCCCTGAGGTCTTTATTCAGATGCCTGAACAACCAGATGTCACTGGGCGTTTAATCAGGGATATAAGGTGGATGTGAACGGTCAATCGATAGCTTTCGGCAATGGCTTGCACTGTGCTAACCTTGTGGTCTCTGCAGTTATGCAACCAATTTTTGGTCCTCGATGAATCTGGATATTTTTCTCTAATGGCTTGCCTCAGGTCTTAAATCATCCCGTCAACTTCGCCATTATTCTTGAAATTGTTTTTCCCTACATTCAGTAGGTAAAATTCCTTCGCAATCCCAAAAAAAAAAAACGAATTTCTTACGTGGGTGTGAAAAGTCACGAGACTTTCCGAAATATGGCAGCATAAGCAAAAAAACCGTATGATTTTCAGTTAGTGTCAACTCTTAGAAGATTTGTGTAACATTTTCACGACATTTTTGGAAAATGATGTAACAAAAAGAATTTGGCACATTGCTTTTTGATGGGAAAAAATATAGCTAGAACCCAAAAAGTCTTGAGAAGTGTTATGGCACATCTGCTTGGTCGATGGTTTAGTTCAGGCTAGTACAAGTGCCGATGATGCACCACGTCTGGACATCCAAATGAGGCAGTCATTCTAAAGAATACAAAAGTTGTTCTGGATGACCGCAAGTGAAAGTGAGAGAGATAGCTAACATCGTGAAGATATCAATAGAGCGCGTGAGGCAAATTTTGCATGAATATTTGCATATGAAAAAGCTATGTGCCCGATGGGTGCTGCGTCATCTCACGATGGATTTAAAACAGCAACATGTCGAAGATTCAGTTCTTGTCTTCGGCATTGGAAAGCTGGCGTCGAGACTTAAATTTAAAAAAAAAAAAGATCCATTTTGGTTGGTAATTCAAATTTTAAATAACAAATTTAATTGTGCCCACTAGGTTCAATATTTTTGTACCAAAGTTTCAGGGTACTTTTGCTGTAATAAAATGCATATTTTCTGAAAGTTTCAAGCCGGTCGGTTCACTTAGTCAACCTGGAGAATAAATTTAAAAAAGCAATTTTTTGCCTGTTTTTTCAATTTTGTGGGTTATGTACGCACTTGAGCGACTTAAAACCAATGAAGATTTGTTGGAAATTTGATTACGAAGAGTTTTTTTTTTGTCTCGATCCGACTTATATTACCGGAATTATTTACATTTTAAGCCCAAAAAACGCGTTTTGAAAATTTAGATTGTTTATAAACAACAGAGCACAAGTTTCTCGAGGTCCAGAATGCAGCACAATACTCCTGGTGATACCCCAAAGAGGATAAAATCAAAATATTTCTGTATCTGAACTATTATACTAACTATATACTAACTCACCATTATTTTACTGCGCTACGTGTAAATATTTCGAAATACTGTTTAAATCATATAATATTCTCTCTTTTTAGTTCCTTCATGGGTTAACATTAAAAGCAATGAAAAGACCACCTAATTTTTGGATTTCTTGAGTTCAAAAACTCTAAAAAGAACATATAACATGATATATACAAATCAACACCCCTAATCTCCTCCCCCACTGCTTTCGTCTCTTGTATGTTTTACTATAAATATTTAGGCATAAAATTTAATTATTATTCTAATAAAAAAAATAGTGAAAGTTACCATATTTCCATTAAAAGTTATAAAATTCTCCCACCAGTTTCACCCCCTTGGTCTCAAGCAATATCGTTCAAAAATTATAGGCTTTATTCCCTCATTACATAATATTTATGCACCCAGTTTGAAATCAATATCTCCTTTCGTTTGGGAGTTATCGTGGCAACAGACCGACAAACCAACAGCAGACAGACAGACCGACGGAAATGAGTGACTATTTTTTTCGTAATCTCGTGACCCCTAAACGTGAAGAAAAGTAAAAATGTTAAAGTGTAATTTTTTTATACTTTTTTATATATGGCTTCTAGTTTCCATTGGCAAAGTAAAAGCCGCATATAAAAATATCATGAAAAGATTGCTTAACGCTTGAACGAGATCTCATTAAATGACAAAAAAACGTATGCCTTGCAGATGACGCATCCAACCAAGAAGAACTAATTGATCGGATACGGATGGCAAACAACAAAGGACAATTAGTTATAACCTAGATTGGCTGCTTTGAAGTTATTTAAATAGGTATAGTTAGTATAATAACACAGGCCTGTGAACTATAACTTTTAAATAATAGTGCTTTTTTTTAGGTATTTAGGTATGCTGAATTAAAATATAGCTCTAATTCTTTTATAGTATATCAAGATTTATTTTTATTCAAGACTAGCAGTGCTTGCGGCCCTGCTCTCGTGGACTGATTTACTATTATCGTCACTGCTTATTCCTTATGTTACCTAACGTAATAAAAAATATCCTATAACCTGGCTAGAGAAAATATATATGAATTAAAAAAACACATAAATCGGATAAGTGGTTCTCAAGTGATAACCGCACTAACGGACAGACAGACAGACAGACAGAGAGACGTTGCGTTTTATATATATTATATAGATTATTATTATTATTATATAACCTGGCAAGAAAGCATATGTATGAATTAAAAAAAGATACGCAAATTTCAATTTACGTGTTTTTTTTTTAATTCATACATATCACTCGAGAACCATTTATTCATAAGAGTGATAAGCGCACTAATGGACAGACAGATAGAGAGACGTTGCATTATATATATATATATATTTATATATATATATATATATATATATATATATATATATATATATATATATATATATATATATATATATATATTATTCTTTGCTACATAATATTGTTCCATATTTAACGCAATCGCAAGACAGCGCGCTAGCGGCAAACTTTTTCCCCACTTGATTCACTATTATCGTCATTGCTTATTACCTAAGACAACAAAATATGTACTAAAACCTGCCCAGAGAATATATGTATGAATTAAAAAAAAAAAAGAAAGTATATTGGATAAGTGGTTCTTCAGTGATAAGCGCACTAACGGACAAACAGAAAAACGTTGCATTTTATTTGTATTATAGATTTGCATATTGATTTTTAAACAATTTTTATGAAAAATAACATATGATAAATATAAAACTTAATGTTTAGTTATAAAGTGCGTAGAATTAGTTTTAAACCTGAAGACTGACTAGACAAATCAAGATAACTTATGACATCTTGATCTATTTTCTTCAAAACTTTTGTTCAAATTTTTTTCTCTAGTACTTCGCATTCGGTTCGTCTCTCTTCAATATCCGGCAGTTGTTGGCCACCTTGCTAGCGTCCCATCTTCCTTGATAGCTGTTCTCCATAACCCTTATGTCTTAGTGAAAACGCTCCTCCTACTCTTCACTTACAGCACCAAGATTCTCGGGAAAAACAAAATATGTACTAAAACCTGCCCAGAGAATATATGTATGAATTAAAAAAAAAATGTAAATAGGATAAGTGGTTCTCGAGTGATAAGCGCACTAACGGACAGACAGGGAGACGTTGCATTTTATTTGTATTATAGATTTGCATATTTATAGATTTTTAAACAATTTTTATGAAAAATAAAATATGATAAATAAAAAACTTAATGTTTAGTTATAAAGTACGCAGAATTAGTTTTAAACCTGACTTAGGAGACTAGACAAATCAAGAAAACTTATGATATCTTGTTCTATTTTCTTCAAAACTCCTGTTTAATCTTTTTCTCTAGTACTTCGCATTCGGTTCGTCTCTCTTCAATATCCGGCAATTGTCGGCCATCTTCCTTGATATCTGTTCTCCATAACCTTATATCTTAGTGAAATCGCTCCTCCTATTCTTCACTTACCGCACCAAATTCTCGGGAAAAAAAAGACCATATTTTCATAATCAGGGCTTCTGTTTCCTTAAATGAGTTCCGAGCGAGCTCTTCAAACTGATTCATAGTTTTTTCAAAGTCAGCATTTTGCATTTGCAACTTCCGAATGTCAGGGCCAACAAAAATGCCTTCTTTTGTTTTGGCATCCGATAAATGCTTCAATTTATCACATAAATATTTGAAACAGGGACCTTCTTTAGGTAATACCTTCACAAATTGCTTCATAACCCCTAATTTGATGTGAAGTGGAGGCAGTACAATCTTGGAGAGGTCAACGAGAGCCTCGAGTACATCATTTGTACTTTCAGGGTTTAATGATGTTCCCTGTGGCCAATCTTTTTTGATCCAATGTTGTGATCTATTTTTACTATTCCATTCAAACAGCAAACGGGGTTATTTTGTATATCCTCCTTGCTGACCAAGAAGCATAGGCAATATCTTTAGATCACCGCATATAGTTTAGCCATGATTGGAATAGTTTATCTTTTTAGTCCACACACGTAGCTCTAAATATGTTTATAATCGCAATAAAAAACAGCTACTGAGGGTAGATAAATATTTCAATATCAACATTACCATTAATACATATTGCCAATACAGAAATTTGAGCTGTTGTAAGGGGAAAACCATTGTAAGCCTGTGTAATTAATGAATATAAGCAGAGAATACTCTGGAAAGCAATGATTTCTTGAACGTATGAATATATTCACTTATTATTTTAGAAAGAATCATAACGGTACCATGAATTTATGTTAATGTAATAATACATACTTTATAAATAATGATTTTTAAATAACATAACAAAAATAGGTACATATAGACCACCAAATTTTCAGATTGGATTGTCAAATTAACTAAATCGGAAAATGGTGTGAGCTTTCATATTAAAATTTAAATGAAACACCTGGTTGTATTATCTTATCATAAAATCAGTAAATTTATTTAGATTTATACTGGTGACACCGCTGGGGAATAGAACGAAATTTACATAAACCGACCTCAAATAAACCTGAAAAAATATAAATACTGCAAAGGTTTTTTTTGTAAAGCTGTTTTATCAATAATATTATCTTGTAAGCTGTTGAATAATAAATTTAAAAGTTTGGTATTTTAGAGTTAACAAAAACAAAATAAGTGCTAATTAGCAAGATTCGACTTTTGCTTTAGACTAACCAAGCTCTGGAAAAAGTTACAAGTGCAGAAAAAATGCAAGCTATACTGCACTAGATTGTTAGTGTTCCGTACGGAACACTTATAAGATCACTTCGGTGTCTGTCCGTCTGCCTGTCTGTCCGTCTGCCATACCCAATTTTCTCCGAAACTATTTGACATAGAAAGTTGAAATTTGGTACTAATACTTGACTAGTCAATCATCATCTCCTGATGAAGCTAACATGGTTAGCGAAACGCGCGTCGAGTGCAAAAATAAAGTGTTTGGTGAAGTGGTGATATATACTGAGTAGTATCATTGGGCCAAAGATTCCACATTCCCAACTTAGCACTCGTGATAATTTTCGCTCAATCTACATTTTAGGAAGACTATTGTAGAATATTTTCAACATTTTTTGATCAGTACTTTTCAAGATAGGGTTGGGGCCATTTTTTAAAAATAATACAAAGAAAAATGTGCGCAAGTATTACATCATATATACAGATGATGTGGTAAATTTTTTTTTTCACTTCTGATTTCACCCCCAAAGCTAACACTTTAAGTCAAAATTTGACTTTCAAAACTAAAAGATTATAATTGGGCCATCAATTCTTGTATTTGTGCCAAATTTCAGCTTTCTATATTAAATAATTTCTGAAAAAATCGAGTGTGACAGTGTTGGACACCGAAGGGATGGTTTTTTACGGAAGCCTAAAAACGCCAAATCTCCCATTTATTAATTAGTCTGATCGTTCAACTTTGAATAGCATTGTTGGTGTGTTATTTTTGTTTGTGAACTCTTAACCCCATATTTAGTTCATTTTTTCAATTTTATTTGATGTTTTTGTTCACTGAAAGTGGTAAAGTTTCTTTAATTTGTGGTAAGATAAAATAACGAACTATTTTTTTTTAAGCTTAGCAACAGTCTAAGTTTGTCCGGTACTCCGTACGTTAGATGTCGCCCGAGTACATACCAATTAATTATTAGTATTAATCCTCCGTAAGCTAAAGAGTAATTTCTTTGCTATAGATTACTACAGGGTTGTCGATGTGCGTTTTTTTTCTCTATTACTTAGTCTCGAGATTTAAACATTTGCAGCCTTCAATCTAGAATGACTCCCTTGGACCTACGGGCGTCCTTCTAAAAGTTCTCGGCCTGACACAAATATGGCCCCAATATGATTAAATTATTATGATGTTTGTTAAGTGTTATCTACTAGATGACGTGCTGTAAAGTTTTAACATTTTCTGAAAAATGGATAAAATTGAAGAGCAACCTGTTGTAAAATACTTTGTTTTCAAAAGGTTTAACTCCTACGAACATTCAAAACGAGTTAAATATCACATTATACGATTCCTTCTTTCGTTTTTGACGATTAGCGATTACTTCTTGTGCCCGAATCTGAAAAAAATGGCTGGCTTGGTTAAGATGCTTATTTTACAGAATTGGATAAATCTTATTATAATTAGGGTATTAAAAAGTTGGAAAGTCCTTGGATTAAATCTGTTGATTTGTAAGGTGATTATGTAGAAAAATTTTAAAAAATCTCTTTAATCTAGCGTTTTCTTCGTTAAGCCGAGACCTTTGGAACAACCCCCGTAATCTATTTTAATTCAACAGTCATATCTATATATATATATATCAATCGGTTTTATAACGTCTTCCGTCTTCCGATGCCTAATTTCCACTCCTCCCGGTTTCTCCATCCCTCCTCCTCCAGATCTCTCTCTAGTACTTCCTTGTTGATTCCTGCTTTCCAGCTTTGGCGTGGTCTTCCTCGCTTTCTTTTTCCATGAGGGTTCCAATTTAAAATCTTTTTAGGCAGTCGGTCTTGTGACATTCTCTGTACATGTCCGTACCATACCAACTGTTGGGTTCTGATTTCGTCCACTATATCGTGCTTTATTTCTAAAGCTCGCCTTATCGTGTCATTTGGTATGCGGTCTTTTCTGGATTTTCTGGCTGCTCGTCACCAGAAATCCATTTCTGTAGCTTTTAGTATTTTTTCTGTTCTTTCCTTTAATGGCCACACCTGGGAGCTGTAAGTTATTATACTTTTCACTATTGAGTTGTAAATTCTCTTCTTATTTTCAATGGTTATGTTTTTGTCCCATAGTATACTATTAAGCATTGCAATCGCTTTTCTTCCTTGGATATTCCTCTCGAATATTGCTTCTTCCAGTGTTCCGTCCCTAGATATTCTCGTTCCCAAATACTTATAACTGGCACAGTGTTTGATGGTGTGTCCTGTGGCCAGTTTCAAGTCCTGCTGTTGTCCTCCGACGCACATGTACTCGGTCTTTTTAATATTGACTTCTAGGCCCCATTTTTCATATTCATCCATAAGTTCTCGTGTCATGTATTCCATATCATCGATGTCCTGAGCGACTACTACCTGGTCATCTGCGAATGATAGCGTGTACAATGTAGTATCGTCATCCAGTGGTAATCCCATACTGCTGCATTTCCTTTTCCAGTTCTTCAGTGCACTCTCCAAATAGATTTTAAATAGCGTTGGGGATATACAGCAGCCCTGTTTGAGACCCTTTGTGACCGGGAACCCTGTTGTTATACCATATTTGGTTTTCACACTACTTCTTGCGTCTTGGTATAAGGATTTTACGGCTTTAATTATTTCGGTGCTTACATTACTCTGTTGTAGTGTTTCCCACAATCTCATTAGGGGCACGCTGTCGTAGGCCTTTTTTAGATCAACAAACAAGACATGGACTTCCTGATCAAATGCGATTTTCTTTTCTAGGATTTGGTGTCAGTGAGAAGAGATGGTCTATTGTGGATCTTCCTGCTCTAAAGCCTGCCTGTTCTTCAGCTTCTACGTCCGCGTATTCCGTTTCTATTCTATTTTTAAGTATTTTTCCGTATATTCTGCTAATAGATCCTGTAACCGTTATTCCCCTATAGTTATCGCAATTATTTTTGTCTCCTTTCTTATGAATTGTTGATATGTATGATATTTTCCATTCCTCGGGTACTTCTGATGTGTTAATGCATCTTTGGAATAAGTTCCTCAAAGCGCTAAATAGCTTTTTAGTTCCGTATTTTACTATCTCTCCTGGGATGTTTTCTGGTCCTGGAGCTCTACCATTTTTTAGCGTTTTACATACTTCTTTAACTTCTGATGTTGTTATCCTTATTGGGGATCCTCGTATAACTATATTTGGGTTTCCATGTTGGGTACTTTTGAACTCTGGTCTATCTTCTGTTAGCATATTTGTAAAATATTGGTTCCATTTTTCTGGTGTTATTGGTGAGAAGATTTCTCTTTTCCGTTCTGCTCTCATATTTTTAAGAAGTCTCCAGCTTTCTGTGCTTTTTCTTCCTCCTATGTAAGTGTTGAGTCTTGAGCATGTCTTTTCCCATTGGTTGTTCTTTTTGTCACTAATCATTTTGCGTACTCTAGCTTGGGATTCTTTGTATTTTACTTTGTCGTTTGTGCTCTTTGAACTTAAGTATTTGTGATAGCTTTTCCGTTTTTCTTCAATTTCGTATTTAATTTCTTCATCCCACCAATATGGTTTTTGCTGTTTTTCCCTTTTCTCTTGGTACCCTAATGCTTCCAGTGCGGCTGCGTGTAGGCATTCCTTTATATACTTATATTCTTCTTCTATATTAACAAATCCCGTCCGTTGTATCTTTTGGTCCAGTCTACTCTTGTATAGATTTCTGATACTTTCATTTTGTAAGCTGTCTGTATTATATCTTATTGTTGTTTCACTTGTTGTGTGCTGTGTACTTGTATCTTCCAGTTTGCTTTCCCGTGTTGTTCGTGAGATTATCTTTCCTTTCACGAGGTAGTGGTCGCTGCCACATGAAGCCCCTCTTTGGACTCTTACATCTAGGAAGTTTAATCTAGATTTCTGACGTATTATCATATAGTCGATAATACTTTTTAAATCTCTTGTTGTTTGTCTCCACGTATATTTATGAATATCCCTATGCTGGTAGTGTCCGTTTAATATTGTAAGGTGGTTTTGTTCACATATCTCTATAATTCTTCTTCCGTTGTCGTTAGTAACTTCTTCGCCATATTTTCCTACCACTTTATCGTGTTCTTTCCTTCCTATTCTTCCATTTAGATCACCCAAAAGTAACAGTCATATCTTCTTTTTTCAATTGTTCTTAATGTCTGTTTAACAATATATAGGCAATTAAAAATATCTTAGCTCCTAGCCTAATATGTTTTCTGGTGGATACATGCTTTGGATTAATAAGTAAACTACTGTTTTTTTAATGTTTTTACTTATTGTGGGATTAGTTTTGATCGTAATACATTGAACAAAAGAAAAATTGAATAGATATTGTTTCTACGGTGGATGTTATCATATAGTAACTGTAACTCAGATAGCCAAAATGTTTTTAAAAACATTCGAACTAAGTTACTTATCAACTAACTAACCGATTAGTTCTATTAGTATCGAGATTTTTTTATGGGTATAGTGCACGTGTTGCAGGCAAGTCTTTAAAGGGCTACAGGAGCGACGCGTGTGCAGAAAAAGCGTTTACGTAGGTCTTTAACCGCTATAAACTGTACTCGGTGAGAAACATTCTTGGGCTGAGGTTCTTCATATAAACGACTATTTGAAAAGGGCTGTACGAGGAGCGGCCAGCTGAACTTTATACGGATGTATGTATTAGCGCGAAACCGCTTTGGGAGGAATTAAGCGGGCTACATCCGTCGAACACTTTCCATGAAAATACTTACAGAATAGACTTAACTCACCAACTGTTCTTCGATGTTCCAAGGAATTAAGTTTGTTGAGGAGTTCTGGGCCTCCAGTCAGACAAACAGTTCTTTTCTGAATAGACTCCAACAAATGTAGTGTATGTTTGAGAGCAGAGACATGGAAGCAGTATTCCATCGTTGGTCGAGTCTGAGCTTTGTATAAAATTAACAGTTGTTATGAAGCTTTCTAATTCGATATATTATTCCCAGCTTTTGAAAAGCTCTCTTTACCATGCTTGCAACATGTTCATGCCAAGATATATTTGCTCCTAAATTAACGCCCAGCCAATTGAGAGTCTCGACCTAACTATGTCGGGTTTAGCAACGTTAACTTTTTTAGAAAAAACTGTCACCTGTGTTTTTGTAGCGTTAAATTCTACTTGGTTACTGCCACCCCAAGATAGGAGTGGCAGTAGGTTTTTGTTAAGTTGAAGAACTTTCTGCTATCTAAGGATATTTGTATGAGTACCTGATGGTTCGAGTGTTCAAAGTAAATGAAGAAATAAGTGTACTGTCATCTGCCAAGCTGTAAATTGGAATCCTGGTCCTTTCCAGCAGATCGTTAACGTGAATAAGAAAGGGGGTATAGACAGAATGGAACTTTCTGTCACTCCGATGTTGATAGTGAAGGTGTCCGAATCCGTCGACTCCCACCCGTAAAGAACGCTATATGAGGAAAAACATCCATCATGCCAAACACGTTCGTATGCCTTGGATATATCATGTGCAACTGCTCGAGATTCTCTTCAATTGTGTTGTTCAAAGCATGTATTACATAAGTCAGAACATCTCCCGTTGAACTTTGCTTATGAAAGCCATATCAATGGTTGCTAACAATATTGAATCCTTTAATATATTTTAGAAGATGCTGATTGATAGTCTGTTCCATAGCTTTCCATATTATTGAAAGCAGTGCGACTGATCAGTAGTTGTTTGGAAAGGTCTTTTTGCCTCTTTTGGGTATCGGCTAAAATGCAGCGCATTTCAAGCAAGAAGGAAATATTCCCTTTCTGTAGGTTAGGTTGAAAAGTTTACAAAAAATTGATGTTAGTTCTCTCGCTCATTTTTAGTGTTCCGTATGGAACACTTATAAGATCACTTCGGTGTCTGTCCGTCTGTCTGTCCGTCTGTCCGTCTATCCGTCTGTCCGTCTGTCACACCCGATTTTCTCCGAAACTATTTGTCATAGAAAGATGAAATTTAGTAGTAATATAGGAATTGATGGCCTCATCAGAGCCATGTAGTTTTGAAAGTTAAATTTTGACTTAAGGGGTTAGTTTTGGGGGGTGAAATCGGAAAAATTTTTTTACTAGGTGATCGAGTGTGGTGTCAAATGAAAGCTTGTGAAAACACGAGTAAAATATATATATATAATGTAATATTTGCGCGCACTTTTCTTTGTATTATTTTTAAAAAATCGCGAAAAATCGCTGTCCATCCGCCTTATCTCGGAAAGTACTTATCAAAAAATTTTGAAAAAATTCTGGAATATTCTCCACGGGGTGTAGATTGAACGAAAATTATCACGAGTGCATTACCTGTAATAATTTATCTGGTATATAAACAAAACAGAAATTTCAAGGTCATCAATTTTCAGTAAAGATTGGAAATAAACTTTGTTGAAAACTTATTTGGGGTGTGTTTTGTGAAGTCACTGATCATTTTATATCACCGTAACATAAATTTTGACTTAAGGGATTCGTTTTAAGGGGTGAAATCGGAAGTGAAAAAAAAAATTGTTTACTAGGTCATCGAGTGTGGTGTCAAATGAAAGCTTGTGAAAACACGAGTAGTAAAAAATATATATATATATATATATATATATATATATATATATATATATATATATTTATATATATATATATATATATATATATATATATATATATATATATATATATATATATATATATATATAATGTAATACCTGCGCACACTTTTCTTCGTATTACTTTTAAAAAATCGTGAAAAATCGCTGTTCCCTATCTTATCTCGAAAAGTACTAATCAAAAAATTTTGAAAAAATCCTGGAATATTCTCCACGGGGTATAGATTGAACGAAAATTATCATTACCTTTAATAATTTATCTGGTATAGAAAAAAAAAATTTCAAGGTCACCAGTTTTCAGTAAAGATTGGAAACAAACTTTGTTAAAAACTCATTTGGGGTGTGTTTTGTGAAGTTACTGATCATTTTATACCACCCTAACAAAATTTTTTATTTTAAAAACAATCAACGTACGGAACACTAATTGTGTAAGTTCAACTTGCACTTGACCGGTTATTTAAGTTCTATTCATTTATACATTAAAATACGTTTAATGACACGCTGAAGGCAATATCGGGCTGACTGATGAGAATAGTTGATGTTGTCTTTTTTGGGAAATAGACAGTAGAATGATTTTTAAAAAATACTATGTTTTTAATGATATTTTAGTGATACTCGACATTACCTTTTTAAGATAACAATTAATTTCAGTACCGGTTAATTTCTCTGGAATTCTCGTTTAAAATTGAAAAATTATTCGTTTATTTAAAAATAAAATATTACCAGCGTTTAGTATCATGGGACATATTGCACTTAAATCACATTTTCATGTTAAGACCTAAATAGTCAAGTACAGTTTTTATTTTTCCCGTTGATCGTAAGATAATAAACATGCAAAACACTTATTAACATTTATACAACATAATAACTTTTTAAAAAGGTAAGATTTATTTTTTTTATTTCAACTTAAGCTAACTATAAAAATTTTAGTTTAGCTTATTTTTTAATCTTAGTCCAAATATTGACTACATAACAAATTACAGGTGATTGATCATTTTAATATACCACTGTTATTGAAAATATAAAAATAAGAGATAGAGAATGGCAAAGTGATAACATTCTCTGTTATCTATGACTTTGCTCTCGGCCACTTCCACATATACTCGTATTACCAGCGGCGACCAAGATTATAATTTCTCCACATCATTCGTACCAATAATGTAATTTAATACAGACTATGGATATCTACCACTACATATGAAATATAATTGCATGCAAATTGAGTTAGTCTTTCTCTGGATATAAATGCACTTACATAAATAAATATATATATATATATATATATATATATATATATATATATATATATATATATATATATATATATATATATGAAGAGTGATAAGCAAAAACGATCAGAGTCCATTTTTTTCCGGGTTTTAGTGCTACCTGTACAGCTGGAAACAGGTAGAATACAAAGCACGATTTCATTTGGCAAGACAGATCATAGTTATCTTGTAGATACAAGGAGAAGATATGTGGAACAGTCCAATAAACCTGCTAAGTTGAAGGACCTAATACATCTTATTCAGTTCTTGGTGAATCCCGAAGCTCAGACATTTTACAAAGGACTGAACCAGAGAGCACGACCATTGAAGATGACAATGCAGTTGAAGTTGACGACCCACTCATTAATGACGGCCCTTAACTGGCAAGATAGATCAAGGTCCGGTACTTTTTTGCATAAAAAAATTTATTTCTCATAATTAATGTGTATTTTTACTATTTTTTTTTGTGTTGCCTCTAAGAAAACATGTTAGTCTTTAAAATGAGTGCATTTTTAATCTTCCTTTCATGTCTTCAAACTTATATAATCGACTCTAAACCTAAAAATTTGAATTGTGAATATTTAGAGGAAATGGACTCTGATCGTTTTTGCTCTTCACCCTTTATATATATATATATATATATATATATATATATATATATATATATATATATATATATGGGACGATCCGCGTCAACCGGATCAGAGCTACGACCAAAATTAGAAGCAACCAAAAAACTTGACCAAGGGCTCATTTTAAAGCTTAGAGCGTCTACTTTCAAATGCCGAGTGCGCCTTTGAAAAATCCAATATGGCGGCTCCAATATGGCGGCCGGTAGCCGGAGAAAAATCAAGTGTCCAGCAAAAAAAGCTTGTAAAAATAAAAATTCGCAACTGTTTGGGTCGTTTTTTGGCTCAAATTGTAGCTGATGGACGCTCCAAAAAATTGGGGTGGTAAGTTGATAAAATCCAACATGGCGGATCCAATATGGCGGTCAAAAATCCAATATGGTGGCCGAATTTTCGCAAATGAACCGATTTGCACTAAATTTGGTAAACGGGGGTTTTTAGGGTCGCTGATCATGAATCCAAGGTCTGATTTGCCAAATTCAAGATGGCGGATCCAAGATGGCGGATCCAAGATGGCGGATGGAATTTTCGAAAATCTATCGATTTGTACCAAATTTTTTATACGGGGGTTTTTGGGGTTGCCGATTACGAATCAGAAGTTCGATTTTCAAAATCCAAGATGGCGGACCCAATATAGTAGATTGCCTTATTCAGTTTCCACCATATTGGGTCCACCTTCTTGAATTTAAGAATTTTAAAAATTTGACCTCAGGTTCGTTATCAGGGACCTCAAAAACCCCCGTATAACAAATTTGGTACAAATCGATAGATTTTCGAAAATTTCATCCGCCATCTTGGATTCGCCATCTTGAATTTGGCAAATCAGACCTTGGATTCGTGACCAGCGATCCTAAAAACCCCCGTTTACCAAATTTAGTGCAAATCGGTTCATTTGCGAAAATTCGGCCACCATTGGATTTTTGACCGCCATATTGGATCTGCCATGTTGGATTTTGTCAACTTACAACCTCAATTTCTTGGGGCGTCCATCAGCTACAATTTGAGCCAAAAAACGACCCAAACAGTTGCGAATTTTTATTTTTACAAGCTTTTTTTGCTGGACACTTGATTTTTCTCCGGCTACCGGCCGCCATATTGGAGCCGCCATATTGGATTTTTCAAAGGCGCACTCGGCATTTGAAAGTAGACGCTCTAGGCTTTAAAATGAGCCTTTAGTCAAGTTTTTTGGTTGCTTCTAATTTTGGTTGTAGCTCTGATCCGGTTGACGCGGATCGTCTCATATATATATATATATATATATATATATATATATATATATATATATATATACATATATATATATATATATATACATATATATATATATATATATATATATATATATATATATATATATATATATATATATATATATATATATATATATATATATATACATATATATATATATATATATATATATATATATATATATATATATATATATATATATATATATTATATATACATATATGTATATATATAATTTTTTTTATGGGTCTAGCACACGTGGTGCAGGGAAGACCCTAAAGCGCTACAGGAGCGACATGTGTGCGAAAAAAGCGATTCACTTTGTTCCTGAATCGCTGCAAATTGTACTCGATGGGAAACAGTCCTAGGGAAATTATTCCCAAGGGATGATGTTCTCCATATAAAAGCTT
Source organism: Pachyrhynchus sulphureomaculatus (assembly GCA_019049505.1). NCBI lineage: Eukaryota > Metazoa > Arthropoda > Insecta > Coleoptera > Curculionidae > Pachyrhynchus > Pachyrhynchus sulphureomaculatus. Next base: position 46,999,702 of record CM032447.1, read on the forward strand.
GAAAAGCGTTGTACGAGGAGTAATAAGCCTCATGTAGATGTGAAGTATTAGCGCGACGTGTATTTCTAACATGCACCGCTCAGGGAGGAGTTAAGCGGGCTACATTCTTCGAACAAGTCGCCAACCGTTCTTCGTTGTTTCAGCGAATCAAGGCCGCCGGTCAGTTCCGGGTCTCCAATCAGACGAACAGCTCTTCTCTGAATAGAATCCAACAAATGCAGTGTATGTTTGGGAGCAGAACCAGGAAATATTTGCTCCCAAATTAACGCCCAACAAATTGAGTGACGATGTTAGAGGAATGGAGTACCCCGAGATAACTATGTCGGGTTCAGCGACGTTAACTTTCTTAGAAAAAACTGCCGCCTAGGTTTTTGTAGAGTTAAATTCTACTTGGTTATTGTCACCCCAAGATAGAATTTCTTCCACGTCTTTGTTAAGTTGAATGACATTGACACATATTCTCGCTTGTGCCTGCGGTGTGTGTTTAATTACTTTATATAAATTCGCTGTTCTATCAAGAAAAATAAATGCGATTTTCTTGAAATATCTTGTATAAACGAGAAGTTCATGCAGAAGATTTTATTTATTTTAATATGACATTTACTCTAGCTCAGTTCCAAATCCAGTTCTCGTAACAAGTACTGAATAAGCCAACAGGGTGATCGGCGAAACGTCAGCATCACTTTTCAATTGACACAGGATAAATTATAGTTTCATTATCAATATAATAGGTAATTAGATCCAGGATGTAGTGTTTCGCATAGCAGCTAAAATGAAGTAAAAAATTTTGAAAAGTACTCTGCCTGAAACTCTCATCAGTAACCAACTCTTAAAATTTAACACTATTTAAGCTTAAGAAAATTGGGGACCGCCTCTTTTTTTTTCAAAAAATCTAGTATTTTACGAAAACTTATTTTACTGTTATCTGTCGGACTATATAATTATTAAATAAATAAAATGTTATTGATTGCCCATTAATATTTTATATTAACAAGAGATTTTTGTGATTTTAACTTGACGATCGAATTCCTTTACACGAAACAACTTTAGTAAAAAAAAGTATAAGAAACAAGTGATGATTTGGCACCATTGTTAGCGGGTTCCCAGAAGGTCGGGGATATTAACAAAATTTTAAATATGGGTCATTCTTTTACAAACTCTACGAATCTGAGGAAAAAAAAGTGTTTATATTTTTGATTTGTCCGAAAAAATTTTTATGGCTTAGAGTTCTAACGGAGTATCGTTCACGTTTGTGCCCATTTCTTGCTTTTGAAAGGACATTCTTCTATATTACTACTTCTATATGAAAATTATACATATATACATTATCAAAAAAAAACGAACAAGTAGAAAATGATCTTTAATATTAGAGTAAATGGGCAAATGCATGAGTATTAAAATAAATCAAGACTATAAAATATTGTCATAAGCATATTTATTTGCCAGGATATGATATAATAATACATAGAATATAATTTTCGACGATATGTCACAAGGTCAACAATTATTTCATAACTTCAACTTCAGTTGAATGTACACCGGACCGTCAGAAGTATTTGCCCACCTAGTTATTTCAGTCCCAAGACAACAAAAACACAGATAATATATTTTTTTAATTTTAATGAATTATTATTTATTTTCACATTATGTAGAGTCTAGAAAATCAGAAAAATATTCATGATTTCCTAGGATTTTTCTCATCTATGTGATCTCCTTTGTTTTTAATTACCGTGTTACAGAGTTTCGGCATTCGGTCCAGTAGTTTCTTCAGAGTTTCTTCGGTTATTTCGACCCATTCTGCTTATTTTTTTTTGTTTACTGTGTTTTATGGCTTGGCATATACCAGTTAGCCAGCTTCTCTCTTTGTTAAGACACACAAATTTACACATTTACACATGGGACAAATCACAAACACCCAGCCGACACACGGAATCGAACCGCTGACCTCTCGAACAACAGCAGGCAAGGCTAGCGCCTTAACCCACTGCGCCAAGCGGTCCGGCCATTTTGCTTATAAAAGTTCTAACAAGTGATTTTTGTGATGTTGGATTGAGTTTTCGAACACATCTGTCCAATGGCAGCAAACAGCAATTCGATGGGGTTCAAGTCATTTCCAGGACGTCATCGGATTTCCATTGGTCCAAAAGTTCTCTAATTTGTTTAGCAGACTGTTTAGGCTAGTTGTCATGCTGAAAAGTAAATTTCCTCTGAAAAATATCTCTTCCAGAAGGAAGCATCTGAGTAAGCAAAATTTCTTGATTCTGTTCTTTTCGCATGATTCCTTCTATCCTAAAGATTTTTCCAACTTTACCGTTGCCAAAACAACCCCAAACCAATATAGAACCTCAACCATGTTTTACTGTAGGCAACTGACTTCCAACATCTTCTCTCCAGCTGACCGCCGCACGTAAACTTGTCGATTTGAACCGAAAATTTCAAATTTAGATTCGTCGCTTCAAAGGACGGAATTCCATTGTTTTGATGTCCAATTTTCATGTTCTCGAGCCCATTCTAATCGTTTATGTTTATTCACTTGCCTAAAAAGTGGTTTCTTCACTGCAACTCTCCCGTGTAGTGTACCTTTTGCTAACCTGTTCTTTACGGTTGACATGCAGATGGGAATGGGCCGCTCCAGGTTTACTTAAGCCGTGATTTCGGGTGTGGTTAGGCGGCGATTACGTCTGCTTGACATTGTTATAGCTCCGTCTTCAGCGGGTGTCGTTTTTCGAGGCCTTCCTGAACGTTATTGGTTAAGAATTTCATGTCCCGCAGAAAATTCTCCTTGGCATTAGTATATCATCCGCGATTTGTCGACTCAAGTGACTATTTTGATGTCTCGCAATTATTAGAGCCCGATTTTCAACGGAAACTTCTTTTTTTTTTGGGCATTTTCACAAAACAATTGAGCCTGTATCAATGACAAAGTACTCTTTGCGAACGGTTAATTTCCAAAAGAATGGTATTTATAGCACAGTTCTTATCATAAAATGTCACTATGAATTTCCATAATCCCTACAAACATGAGTTCTTACGTCAACTGGAATTCTCAGAAATCGCCTCAACACGATTATCATGCAAAACTTGGAAATTTGTTCTAATTGGCTTTTAATTTGTGATTTCACCAAAAAGGCTTATCTAAACAATTTTATGATGGACACTTGTTAAGAACAATTAAATTTACCTAATATAATAAAAGGGTTTAATTAGGTATTAAATTTTGGCAGTTGCATTGAAATTTCTAGGTGGGCAAATACTTTCTGACGGTAATGTACCTGCAAAGAAAAATACTTGCTTTTTTTTCGTGATTGGTATCATGCAATGATATGTCAACGTCCCTTTTATAATTAGAGTCATTTTAAATCTTGCCTCTAATTTTTTTGCTTCTTCGATATATTCTTTATTCTTTACAAATTTCAGTGACATGTTAGGAACAGACTCAGTTGCTCATTCAAATAATTCTTTTGGCATTTGCATTGTATTGGTTAGTCTTTGACGACTGGTTCTAGCAGCCAACCTTTTCAAAGCCCCCCCTAAGCCATCGCAAGTACCCTTGCCATGAGACGTTGGAAAAAGGTACCATCTTGCAGCTAAACCAAAATCTTTCAGATGATGAGTGAGATTGATATATTTTTTGTTTTTGTATTACGCACTCTATCAGAAAAATATGTGATTTTTCAAATTTTCATTTCAGCTGAGTTTGTCTCTCTTCCAGTATTCGATAATTACGTCTCTAAGTTTTCGTTGAGTGTGCATTTGCACATTTAGTCTAGTAATAAGGATCACTTTCTACTCATTCGTTTTTTAGATAATGTATATATAATTTTCATATAGAAGTACTGATATAAAAGGATGACCTTTCAAAAGCAAGAAATCGGCACAAACGTGCACGAGACTCCGTTAGAACTCTATGCGCGCGAAATGATTTAATATTTTCCGACCTAATAAAGACCCCACTTTTCAAAAATATGAGTTTTTTAGATTAAAATATAGCGAATATAATGGTATTTTTTTGATTTTATAAGTTGTGAGGACAAGCATGAAAAAATAATTTAAACAATTTCATTGTTATTATTTTTAGTGTTCCGTACGGAACACTTATAAGATCACTTCCGTGTCCGTATGTCTGTCTGTCTGTCCATCTGTCCCTCATAGCCGATTTTCTCCGGAACTATTCGACATAGAAAGTTGAAATTTGGTACTAATATAGAAATTGATGGCCTCATCAGAGTCGTGTGGTCATCGAGTGGGATGTCAAATGAAAGCTTGTGAAAAGACGATTTCAAAAATAAATAAAATGTAATACTTACGCACAATTTTCTTCGTATTATTTTTAAAAAAGTGCGAAAAATCTCTGTTCCCACACCTTATCTCGAAAAGTACTGATCAAAAAATTTTGAAAAAACTTTGGAATATTCTCTACAGAGTGCATTACCTTTAATAATTTATCTGGTATATAAAAAACAAAAATTTCAAGGTCATTAGTTTTCACTAAAGATCAGAAAAAAACTTTGTTGAAAACTCATTTGGGATGTGTTATCTGAAGTCACTGATCATTTTATACTTCCATAACGAAAATTTTTTATTTTAAAAGCAATCAACGTACGGAACACTAATTGCGCAAGTCCAACTAGCACTTGACCGGTTATTTATAAATAAATAATTTAAAAATTCCACGGTTATACTTTGCGAAATCTATGTTAACATAAAGAGCAATAAAATGGCGGGAAAATGAAGTTTATTCGATAAATAGAATCTGGTTATATGTGTCGACTAATATCATGTATACAAGCCATAAAATTTTTTTAGGCAAATCAAAAATGTGAAGTCGGTTTGTAAAAGAACGCACCATATCTTCGAACTACTAAATTTCAAATAAATTCAAATATGTCGAACTAACATATATGTTTTTTTGTTTCAGTGGAATTTTACGCACCAGTCACTCGCAGCAACTCACTACAAATCAAGGTGGATTTTAAGAAAACCTTTGTTGTGGTATTCCTTATTTTGTATTTTACTCGGTGATAAACGCTTTATTTCAGAGATATAACTTAATTTTATTTATATTAACTCATAGATCTATAAAACAACTACAGTGATGATGATTTCGAAGCAACAACGATACAGGTGGGACGTAATTTAGAGTATGAACGGATGTAAGGAGAGAAAAATGATTTGACAATGGGCGTAGCTTAAATTTCCGTTCCATTTAACGTTTTAATCGGTTCTTCGTTCAGTAAACCGTTCTTAGTTGCTCCAAGTGCACAGAAGTATATTTTGCCAGAAAATTGGATTACTTGTTAAAATATATTTTGCGCTTATTGCTATTATTAGATACTTATAGTATCTTTTATCTATCTATATCTATAGTATTTAGAAAAATTTATTTACTAAAGACAAGGTAGACATTTTATTAAATCATATTACAGTCTGTCAAGTAAGAACGTGTCCTCGATAATTTATTTTTGGTAGATGCGACTCTGGCGATTCAACAAAAAATCGGTAGAGGGAACCTCTGTCTACGACACATTTTAGTAAAAGTATCAGTCTATTCCGAACATTCGTCGAAATTACGTAAAATTCAAAATGAATCACTTGTTTGCGCGTCGGTTCGAGGCAGTCCTTGTCTGTTCTCACCAAAAGGGGCCTAAAATGACACATTCAGCGGCTAAATATATTAAAAAGTGAAGAAATGGGTAAATCGTTTTAATGAGACGAAAAATGTAGACGACTTGCTAACACGTGGTTCAGTAGGCAAAGTCATTCCGAAAGTCGAAAAAAAAAAAAACGAAACTTTTCACGGGACCCGAAATTGACTCTGCGTCAAGAAGCGAAAAAATTAAGAAAATCGGATTTAAATCTGTCCCATGAGACCATTTGACAATATCTTTGTGCTCATGATGTCAAATTCCGAAGCACCTTTGCTGGGAAAATCACTTCGTAAAGCGGTTAGAGTGGCGCTCACAATTGCCGGATGCCAAACCTATTGAAAACGTTTGGTCTCTTGTAAAGAGAAAGCTCAGAGGAAAGACTCTGAGGACATTGACTCAATTGTCTCGGGAAATTCGAAAAATTTGCTGAGTATGCAGAAAATCTCGACGACAGCATGCCTTCAAGATGCCAGGCAATTATTGATTCAGGAGGCGATTGGACAAATTAGTAAGGTAATTGCGTAGTTGTTAGCAAACCAAAGAATACATTGATGGCAAAAAATATTCTCGAAACACATTGTTTTCAAGAATACGACCGGTCACGTTCTTACTTGACAGACAGTATTATTTAATAAGCTACTTGGAGCTACTTCTAAAATTTTAAAAACCTTTTTGTCTTAATTTTTTTTTAAGCCATCTTCAAAGAAATACAATTTTGAATACATGTTTCATTATATTATGTAACTTGAGAGTAAGTTAAACTGTTATTCCTGTAGTTTTTGCGTATTTTCTTATTGCTTATGATGAATTAAATATTGAGAAGTAAATAAATTTAGTTTTATGGAATAAAATAATACGTTCGCGGTCTGATGCTCTTTCTTTACTGACAATTTAGAACAGTTAAGATTTTCTGTAAAGGAAACTAACATCGTTTCGATAGTTCTGAATTTAATTTGTATAATAATTATGTATGTTAAGAAAATATGTATAAAAACATAAAAGTTTATTTTTTGGAAATTATTATGAAACGAGAAAATCGCAAAATTTTGGTTTTATAATTTTATTACCCTTGTGAAAAAATAAACGTTTACCTGATGTCTAGAGAAAGAAGTTTCCAACCTGAACCAACACTTGTTTGTTCATAAACCTAAAAGAAGGATTGATATTATGAAATTCGAGTGTGTGAGTTCATCACATATATCTTTGGACTTGCGGTCTGATCGAAAATAGTTGTATCCGACAATCAGTAGTAGTTTCCTGGGGAACTTTATTCTTAATTAGTACCTGGGTATTTAAAAATATATAAAAAATAAAAAATGAAAGAGTTCAGAGGAACGAACAGGAGTTGACTTAGTCTCTTGAAAAGTATAACATCTAAACTCGTGGATGTGTGCCAGGGCACTGCCTAAGAGCGGGACGTCTTTTTTTATGAAAATACACCAATAGCAAAGAAGCCCTTATTTAGCCCTTATGAGCTAACTACGTTACGTAATGTGGATAAAACACCGTAAATAGTTTTAGTGGTGACATTATGATTGATGACAACAGTTATGTTGGAACTATTTTACCTATGCTTATTCTAAAAATAATCTACAATTACGACATAGTACCAATTTGAATTGATCGGAATCATGAAACGGCAGGTCTACTTATTTGAGTATATTAAATAAAGGCAGTTAACGAAGTATTTTTATGTTCTAACACTCGCTCAATTTAGCCCATGACATTATTAAAATTGAGAAGATTAAAATCTCCATGATGTAATTGTAGATTAGTGTTAGAAAAAGCATATTACCTTCAGCAGTATTTTGTCATACATAACTATACTTTTAATATTTTTTCAAATACATTATATTTCTATTTTAATTACTTACTTTACCTACCCTGAGATTTTGAAATCTTTAACAAAATTACGCGATACCACATAAACCGAATATTTTATTTTTGTGCTAGTCGCACGTTTTGCTAACAATCTTACCACCATCACGAGCGATGGTTGACTCCAGTAGTAGTACAAAATAGTCAACCGTGTCCCCGATATTGTTGTCAGATAGCGTATCATAAAACGTGTTTTAGTGAAACTAGACAACAAAAAATCTACTGGCGATAATAGAATTCCTGTCATAGTACTAAAGAAGTACGCAAGCGAACTAACTCCAGTTCTCTGTAGACTTTTCAATCTATCCTACAGAAAGGGAATATTTCCTTCTTAATGGAAATATGCTACAGTTCAGCCGATACTCCCAAAATAGGCAAGAAAATCTTGGAAAAGGCTATCCATCTATATTTTCCAAAATATCTGGAAAGATTCAATATAATTAGCGACTATCACTATGGCTTATGTAACAAATATTTTAAAAAAACGCACTTGAATATTTTGAAGCATCCCGCCCGGTTGCACTCGATATATCCAAGGCATTTGACCGTATTTGAAGAATTGTTAGTTAGGCTCTTATGATATGTCTACAGTGCTTTGTTTACGGCTCTCCTGTTTCCCCAAAGGGCATTCTTTACTAATGGCTATTGACGAATATCTTTCTAATACCTGCACTATTAATGCCGGTATGCCCCAAGGCTCTATAATGTCTCCTACTTTTTTCTTGTTTACATAAACGATTTGCTGGGGATTTACAGCTTTGCAGATGACAGTACGCTTATTTCTTCATTTACTTTGAACGCTCGAACATCGGCTACTCATGAAAATATTCACAGATAGCAGAAAGTAGTTTAACTTAACAAAGACCTGGAAGAAATTCCATCATGGGGTTACAGTAATCAAGTAGAATTTAACGGTACAAAAACCTAAGCGGCAGATTTTTCTAAAAAATTTAACGTTACTGAACTCGACATAGTTATGTCAGGACACTTCATTTCGATAGGATTGTTACTCAATTTGTTTGGCGTTAATTTCGGAACAATTATGGAGTGAATATGTTGCAAGCTCGGAAATTTACTTTGTACACTCACTACACTTCACTTTGAAAAGCTGTACACTCAACATTGACAGTTAATTTTTTACGAAGTTCAAATTCACAACTGCCTCCATATTTGGAGCTTTACTCCTAAACATATATTGAATTTGTTAGATTCTATTCAGAAAAGAGCGGTTCGCCTGATTAGTTAGAGGTCAGCAACATTGATTTCTTTGGAAATCGAAGAGCGATTCGCGACTTGAGTCCATTTTATAAATATTTTCATGGAAACTGTTAGATGACAATTCCCCTAGAGCAGCGCAGGCTAGCAGGTTCAGCTTGCCCTCTCCCTGTACAACTCTTTTCAAGCAGTCTTTTATATGGAGAGCCTTATCACTTTGGAATAATTCTCTAAGGACAGTTTTCCCACCTAGTACAATTTACAGCGATATAAGACCAACGTGAATCGTTTTTTTTTTCGCATACGCGTCGCTCCTGTAGCACTGTAGGATTTTTTGTAGTACGTATGCTATGCCCATAAAAAAAAAACATCGCTCCTGATGATGTTGGTTAGCAAAACGGGCGGTCGAGGTAAAACTAAACTGTTTGGTGTAGTGATGCCAACGGTTGCGTAAACTTGATTTTATCTTTTTTTTAATAGTCTTTGCCAGCATTCTCTCGTCATGCTGCTAGGACTGGTTTTATACCTTTTTATAATAGAGCGAATGATTTTTTATAGAAGAAAAAATCATTAGAAAATTTAAATATTTTTCAGCTTTTAAGCAGCATCATAGTTCTGTAGTTGTTTTATATATCTATGAATTTACCTCTAATCGATGTGATATAATTTAAATTTTTATTATAAAATATATATGTGTAAATACGACGTATTATATATAGGTTTACAAAATTTAAGGTTACATTGTACATATTAAATTATAAATAATAAATATTATTTCTAAAATTTTGTGTTTAATTTTGACAATGTTAAATATAAATTAAATTGTTCTTTTATGTTTAAATTTCGTTGAAGGAATTATTGAACTTTTGGGGAGATAAGGCCCTGCATTTTTGGTGCCATTTCTTTATATATGATTGAAAGGGTTTGCCATATTACTCAAAATAATAATTTGTTTGAAGTAAAAACATTCAAATTTCTCTTTCAAATAAAACTCACTTTTTTTTTAGGTTGCATACATATATAATATATATATATATATATATATATATATATATATATATATATATATATATATATATATATATACGAGGCTGGTTTGAAAAGTCCGTGAAAAGTCCGAGAGATGGCACCACCGGCGCGTATCGAGGTCATGTTTAGTTAGTAGCATCTCTTGAATGAACGCACACCAAGTTTCAGCCATATTGGTCTATTTCTTTGTGTTTGGCATTCGTGTGAATCAAGGAAGTCGAGTGATTTTCAAGAAATGGACGAAAAAGAATTTCGTGTGGTGATTAAACATTACTTTATGAAAGGCAAAACGCCTCAGGAGACTAAAGAGAAGCTTGATAAACATTATGGTGACTCTGCACCTTCGATTAGAACAGTTTATAAGTGGTTTCAAAATTTTCGGACTGGCCATATGGGCACAAGTGATGCTGAACGTTCTGGACGGCCTGTGGAGGTTACGACTCCAGAAATCATTGATCAAATCCATGATGTGGTTATGGCTGACAGAAGAGTTAAGGTGCGTGAGATTGCTAGTGCTGTGGGCATCTCGACTGAATGGGTACATAATATTTTGCATAAACATTTGGACATGAAAAAGCTATCCGCAAGATGGGTGCCGCGATTGCTCACGCTTGAGCAAAAACGGAATCGTGTGAAGTGTTGCAAGGATGGTTTGCAGCTGTTCCAGAAGAATCCGGAGGACTTTAAGCGTCGTTTCGTCACTGTGGATGAAACATGGATACATTACTATACTCCTGAGACCAAACAACAATCTAAACAATGGGTTACCAAGGGGGAATCTGCACCAAAAAAGGCGAAGACCGTTCCTTCGGCCAGAAAGGTTATGGCGACTGTCTTTTGGGATTCGCAAGGGATAATCCTCATCGACTATCTGGAAAAGGGTAAAACTATTACAGGTGAATATTATTCATCGTTATTGGACCGTTTGAAAACCGAGCTGCAAGAAAAACGCCCGCGATTGGCCCACAAGAAAGTCCTTTTCCATCACGACAACGCGCCAGCACACACCTCAGCAGTTGTGGTCGCAAAATTAATGGAAATAGGATTCCAACTCGTTTCACATCCCCCCTATTCTCCAAACTTGGCTCCCTCGGACTACTGTTTGTTCCCCAATTTGAAGAAATGGCTGGCGGAACAAAGATTTTATTCAAACGAGAAGGTGATTGCAGACACTAATGGATATTTTGCAGACTTGGTCAAATCCTATTATTTGGAAGGGATCAACAAACTAGAACATCGTTGGACGAAGTGTATAAGCCTAAAAGGAGACTATGTCGAAAAATAAAAAAGGTTTACCCCAAACACATAAGTAGTTTTTATTTTTGCACGGACTTTTCAAACCAGCCTCGTATATATATATATATATATATATATATATATATATATATATATATATATATATATATATATATATATATACATAATTATCGGGAATCGGTTTGGACTGTAAATAAAACTCTTTTCTTCTTTAAAACTCAATATTTCGTTATCGTTTGATAACTTCTTCAGGAGTAACTACAAAATTAATACATCTATATTAAAACACTATTCTCTTTCGTCAAGGCATTGAAATATTGAAATATAAAACAAACAATTATGAAACAAACGAACAATCAATTAAAATACGTACGAAAATGCGAGTTTTTCCTCGAAACCAACACTCAACATCTCGATTTACTACAACAAACTGAGAGTAAACAGCCTCGGTACATATGCACTGCCGTGAATTCCAAACGAACGGAAAAACAGCAACAGAAAAACGTCTTTAATTTACTTTATACTAAGAGGTGGCAAATCTTTATTTGTTATTATTGCTGTAATTGTAAATGATTAATACCTATTAATTATGTTACTATAAATAATACTAAGTTGATTAGTGTCTGATTTATAGTTAATTGACTTTGGGTCCCTATATATATATATATATATATATATATATATATATATATATATATATATATATATATATATATACATGATTATCGGAAATCGGTCTGGACTGTAAATAAAAATCTTTTCTTCTTTAAAACTCAATATTTCGTTATCGTTTGATAACATCTTTAGGAGTAACTACGAAATTAATACATCTATATTAAAACACTATTCGCTTTCGTCAAGGCATTGAAATATTGAAATATAAAACAAACAATTATGAAACAAACGAACAATCAATTAAAATACGTACGAAGATGCGAGTTTTTCCTCGAAACCAACACTCAACATCTCGATTTACTACAATAAACTAAGAGTAAACAGCCTCGGTACATATGCACTGCCGTGAATTCCAAACGAACGGAAAAACAGCAACAGAAAACGTCTTTAATTTACTTTATACTAAGAGGTGGCAAATCTTTATTTGTTATTATTGCTGTAATTGTAAATGATTAATACCTATTAATTATGTTGCTATAAATAATACTAAGTTGATTAGTGTCTGATTTATAGTTAATTGACTTTGGGTCCCTGTTGATATGGTACATTTCCTTAAAAAGTCTCCCTTTATAGTTATTGTCATGAGCTAAGATTTTAACGTTGTTATAGTCAAAATTATGACCCGTTTTCAAATGATGTTGCACCAGAGCATACGAATTCTTTCCCAATCGGGAGTCACTCCTGTGCTGTGTGAGTCTCTGTTTCAACCACTGAGATATCTGCCCAATATACCACGCTTCACATTGCAAACAAGACAATCTATAAACTACAGAGTTATTATATAAAATAGGTGTCCTGTCCTTTATTTTTAAAAACAGATCAGAAACTCGTATGCTATTAGATTTCGCAATTTTTATATTTGGAAAATCTCTGAATAAGGCGACAATTGAGTTTGTGATTAGCTTTATAAATTGTAGCTTCCTGTATATCCTATGCTGCACAGGCGCATAGATACCACATCATACTTACTTTAAACGAGGACAGTACGTTTTATAAAAATAACCGGTCAAGTGCAAGTTGAACTTGCGCAATTAGTGTTCCGTCCGTTGATTGCTTTTAAAATAAAAAATTTTAATATAGATGTATAGAATGATCAGTGACTTCACAAAACACACCCCAAATGAGTTTTCAACAAAGTTTGTTTCCAATCTTTACTGAAATCTGATGACCTTGAAATTTTTGTTTTTTTTTTTTAAATACCACAAAAATTATTAAAGGTAATGCACTCATGATAATTTTCGTTCAATCTACACCCCGTGGAGAATATTCTGGAATTTTTTCAAAATTTTTTGATAAGTACTTTTCGAGATAAGGCGCGGGACAGCGAATTTTCGCGATTTTTTAAAAATAATACAAATAAAAGTGCGCGCAAGTATTACATTATATATACATTTTTTACTCGCGTTTTCACAAGCTTTCATTTGACACCACACTCGATGTCCTAGTAAAAAATTTTTTTTTCACTTCCGATTTCACCCCCCAAAACTAACCCTTTAAGTCAAAATTTAACTCTTAAAACTACATGGCTCTGATGAGGCCATCAATTCCTATATTATTACCAAATTTCAACTTTCTATGTCAAATAGTTTCGGAGAAAATTGGGTGTGACAGACAGACAGACAGGCACCGAAGTGATCTTATAAGTGTTCCGTACGGAACACTAATAACATTTGTCGCATTCTGTTATGATTCAGCAATACTAAGTATCAAAGCACGAACAGCAACACGTTAGATTATAAAAACTGAGTTACTTTGCAGCTACTGTTGATTAAAAATACAAGGAAAAACAGATTGAGAAATAAATTAATTTTGTTATTCACCAGGAAGGCTAGCGCCTTTATTAATTAGTCAAATATACTTCAAAGCGTTGCCGTCAACGATTTAATTACTTTCTTGTATTCCGGTAGTTTATAAAAGATTAGTGAGCCTTTTAAATTAAAAACGAAAAGGTATTTTAAGGTACCTCTGGACCAGGCGCTTTTTATTAACCTGGTTTTAATGAATATGTAAGGAGCTATCTGTAGAAAAAAAATTAACTTAAATTATTGATAACTATGTACAGAGAAGAACAGTAAAAGTTGAACTTTTTAGATATGTATAGTTTAACAAACCCAAGGGATCATTTTAAATCTCTCATTCGGCACACTCCTATCCTAAGAATCAACATTTCTCAAGCTGGGCCTATTGAAAACTTGTGAAGAATCAGTGCCTTCCATGAATTTTTTGTAGATTTGTAATAGACAAACTTTATTCTAGCTTCTAGATTCTCTGTCTATAAAGCAATTGGGCAATATAGGGAAACCCTGGTGGTTCTGCCTAATATAACAAACGCAATCGATCGTGTTTAGCTTGATGGATTATTACCTAAGTTGCGCTCTTATGGGATGCCTGAAAGGTTTGGTTATGTTTCAATTTTTCTCAAAGATCGTTTTGTGCAAGTGGCAGTTGACGGACTTATTTTCGACACCTTCACTATCAAGGCCGGGAAATTCCCGCGCTCCATACGTTTTTCTAATATCTTGCTTTTTTACATTAACAATTTGCTTAAAAGGGACTTAAATGCAATGTATAGCTTTCGTCATGATAACAAATTAGTTCAGTTAATTTATCTAGAATGTTTAAAGGTAACACTTACGTGCTGAATCGTAACAAATATGTGGAAGAAATTTTCTTTTGGGGTGACAATAATATCAACATACCACCAATGCGGGGTGGAGGTAAGACATATTTTTATCAGGGGTACATATACCTGGACGCTGCAAAAAGTATGAATATTTAAAAAAATATTTTAAAGATTATTAAGTAAATAATACAAAAGTATGGCAATTATATATTTTTATTGTACTTTAAATTATAGGATTTTTTTTTCAAATATGTTTTAAATGTTAACATTATTTTTTATCAGGTGAAATGGACCACTTATGAATAATAATAATAATAATAATAATAATAATTAATTGAATTCGACGATATAAAAGACTTCAATAACTATTATAATTATAAGAGGAAAAATGGCACCTATGGAACGAGCCTAGAGATACTTGCCCTCTCGGAAACACAAAATAGCAACTTTAATATCTTCTCAAAACAACGAAGAACAAGACATACAAAAATAACTTTTACGGACAGACCAAGAATAATAAGCACGGGAAAATACAACAAAACCATTTACCTTCTACTAACAGGCAACCCAATGTCGGGACACTTTGAGCTTCTGACACCACACAACATTGAAAACATTCCAGAGAACAGCAGACCAATAAAAGAAGCATCGGGCGAGCGACGTAACGGTCGAGGACGTCGCGGGAAATGGCAGCTCGACCAAAACGATGAAGACCAGGCAACCGAAAATGGACCTGCCAAAAGTGTTGTGTCGGCGATTAAGCCGACACCCACCAAGGCGGGAAAATCACAGCAGCGCATGAGTTGCACCACAGGAATCAACGAACACTCCATGCGTTGCTGTAATGAAAACACGAGACAAACACAACCACCAAAGCCAGGTCAGGGCCCGTCTGTTTTGCAAGGACAACACGCAACTACCAAGGCTGGCAAACCAAGACAGCGGTTAAAGTGGACGGATGAGATAAATAGGACGGTGATGAGCTGTTACTACACCGCCACCAAACTCGAAACAATAACATCAGGCTACAGACCGGAACTGCACAGACTTTTCTTGACCGAATATCCACATCTGCAATTACTTGTTTCAGAACAGAGAGTAATAGACCAAAAAAGAGTTATTACCAAGAACAATCGTCTCACACCTCTCGAATTGCAAACCATCAAGGACACAGTGGCTGTTGAACTGAACACAGACCAACCAAACAATAGAAACAATAAAGCAGATACCGAACCAGCCTCACACACACAACCACCCAGTCGAACACAACAAGACCCACCATCCAGGAGGAGCATAACGCAAAATAATATTGCGAGTACCGCGCAACACCATATCACAGACAACAACATGAATCACTCGCCACCCTCAACAACATCCACACAACATCACCTCGAATCATCTCTCATACAAACACTTAAAGCAAAAATGGAGTCACATCTAGCTCGATGGTCAGGCACCGACCCCACAACAAGAAATCCCATCCCTCGTTTAATCTTGAAACAGAGCACGCAACCAATCCTCAACACATTAAACAAGCACATAATACCTCAGTATATAACAGACTTAAGCACAATCGAAGACATTCACACAATAATATACGCAGCAGCAATCACCACTCTAACACAAAATAATCAAAAACTCCCTCAACGACAAGGAAACGCCAACAGGATGAAACCAAAATTCAAATGGCAAATAAGAATAGAAAACAAAATCAACAACATCAGGAGAGATCTAGGACATCTTACCCAGTTTATAAGCGGGAACGCGTCCAAACATGTCACACAGGGGGCAAACAAGATCAAATCTAAGTCTCCCAACAGAACACTGCCAGAAATCCTCGATGCCTTGAAACAAAAACTATCTGTATATGCCGCAAGACTCCGTAGATACAAAGAATCAAATGAGAGGAAAGACACCAACAATCTCTTCCGAAGAAGCGAAAAACAGTTCTACCGGAAAACTATGTACAACAAACAGATAGCAGTGACTGAACCATCAAACAAACAAGAACTCACAGATTATTGGAAAAGTATCTGGTCAGAACAAAAACTACACAATAATAACACCCCCTGGAACAAAGCCGAAGAAGACAAACATAAACATGTGACAGAACAAAAAAAATCCCACAATAAATATACAAGAAATTACAGAAACTATCAAACACACACACAACTGGAAATCTCCTGGAATAGACAATATACAAAACTTCTGGTACAAACAGTTTACCACCACACACGAAGCACTCACACACCAAATCAAGGAATAACATACGTTAAACCCAAAAGCTCAGACACCACAAACCCGTCAAACTACCGACCTATCACCTGTCTTCCAACCCTATACAAGATCATCACAGCCACAATTTCGAAGAAAATAAAACAACACCTAACAGACAACAATATTCTCACAGAAGAGCAGAAGGAATGCAGAAAAAATAGTCGAGGATGCAAAGAGCAGCTGATTATAGATAGCGTGATTATGGGACAAACCAGAAAAGAACACAGAAACCTTCACATCGGTTACATTGACTATAAAAAAGCCTTCGACTCCATACCCCACAGGTTGGTTAATCAGAGCCCTAGAAATCTATAAAATCAACCAACACCTCAGGCAGTTTCTCGCGCAAATTATGAAAACATGGAAAACCAAAATACGCCTAGAAACACAAACCGAACGCATCCAAACAGAAGAGCTGTACATCAGACGGGGTATATTTCAGGGAGACTCGCTCAGCGCTCTATGGTTTTGCCTCTGTCTCAATCCACTCTCAAATATACTAAACAGAACAGAGCATGGCTTCAATATCAGACACCGAAAAGTGAATCAACATAAAATAAACCACCTCTTATATATGGACGACATAAAACTCTACGCTGCCACACAAACACAGCTGAAACAACTCCTCAAAATTACAAAAATATTCACCTTAGATATCAATATGGAATTTGGTATAAATAAATGCAAAGTGCTCCACAGAAACCATCAACAATGAAACACTCGATAACATGTTCGACAAAGAAACATACAAATATCTAGGCTTCCAACAAAGCACCAAACTCAACCACACTCAAAACAGAGCTCAGAACCGAATTCAAAAACAGACTGACGAAACTTTTGCAAACAAAACTCAACTCTAAGAATCTCACTAAAGCCATCAACACGTTCGCTATACCTATACTCACATATTCATTTGGTATCATCAAATGGTCACAAACAGACATAGAAAATATTCACATCCTTATACGATCTCAATTCGCCAAATACAGGAAATTACACCCCAACGCATGCAAAGAAAGACTTACCATGAAGAGGAAGGCAGGAGGAAGAGGAATTATAGACATCAGATCATTACACACAAAAGAAATACAAGCACTTAGGAAATTCTTTCACAGCAAGTAAACCAGTCTCCACACAGCGACAGTGAAAGCAGGGCAGACCACTCAGCAGATACACACATTCACACCCAATTACAACAGGAAAAGATGAAAACGTGGACAGAGGAAACACTCCACGGAAAACACAGATACCACATAGAACAAGACCACGTAAATAAAAAACAATCATACACCTGGTTACAGGATGGGCAGCTATTCCCTGAAACAGAAGGCTTCTTACTTGCCATCCAGGATAAAATCATATTAACCAGAAACTACCAAAAGCATATCATCAAAGACCTGACTATTGCAGAGGACAGATGTAGGAAATGCCACCAGCAGAAAAAAACGATCGAACACATAACGAGCGGATGTAAAATATTGGCCGGAACAGAGTGCACAGCCAGGCATGATTCAGCTGCCAAAGTAGTTCACCAAGCACTAGCCACAACATACAAACTCATAGAAAACACAGATGCCTACTACAAATACACGCCAACATCCATACTTGAAAATGAAGATTGCAAGCTCTACTGGGACATCGGTATCCATACAGATAAAACAGTCTCCGCCAATAGACCCGATATTACTTTTCAGTGCAGAGAAGGAAAAGTCAGCTATCTAATTGACATAGCTGTCCCCAACGACACAAACATCCAAACGAAATACACAGAAAAAACTTCCAAATACACAGACCTTGCAACGGAAATAAAAAGGCTATAGAGACAAGAAAAAGTCATCATTGTCCCCCTCATTATATCAGCCACAGGCCTTACACCAATAACATTCACACCACATTTAGTACAATTAGGACTCAACACAAACATACACAAAAACATTCAGAAGTCAGTGATTTTGAAAACATGTAACATTGTCAGGTCATTCCTTAATACGGAATAGTAATAGCGTTTGTGCTGACTTGGTTTTGGCCCGTCAGCCAAACATGGAACCACATTGATCAAATGTGAGAAAGAAGAACTTTTTGTAATAATAATACTTTTATTTTTCCAGCGACAATCTACCATAAATGTATGGAATTCGTCATTATACAACACTAATACAAATAATACAGATAACATTAATAGAGTATAACACAAACCATCTCTATACCATTTCTAATGATGATTAGATATTCGAAAACTCATCCAATCTATAGAATTCTCTATTGATTAAAAAACGCTTAAGATTTCTTTTAAAGCTCAAAAGACCATGGTCTGTCCCAACATGCCCGAAAAGCCGGTTGACCACATCTCGTCCCCCAAGTTCTGTGGAGAGTTCGTACCGATATTCAACCGACTCAACGGCACATAAAGACTGTCTCGGCCCCGAGTCGGTTAACTATGAATATTAGCATGTTGCAAATAATTTGATTTATTTAAATAAATATATTAACTCAAATCATATATAAAAATTCCAGCAAGCTCCAATCGCGCATCTGCATGGTGTGCCCGGAGAAACACCCAGCATAGCTCTCATGACCCGCTTTTGCGCGACAAAAACATTCTTTGCTGAGGAGAAAGAACCCCAAAAACAAATTCCACAGTGCAGTCTTGATCCCACATATGCATTATAAACCGAAAGGAGCTCGTGCTGAGGCAGGACCAATCTAAGATTTCTCATCATAAAACACAAACTGCTTAATTTAGAGCACAACATGCTGCAGTGCTCTTTTCATCAAGATTCTGGTCCATTATTAGGCTACTATTAAATGAGCTGAACGATCAATAGCCTCTCCGCCCACTAATATGTTCAGATTGTAAATTGTTTTGGTTTGTGGTGTATGAAATCTAACATAACTCGTCTTGGAGCCATTCAGATGCAGAGAATTGTTATTAAACCATTGCATCAGCGAGCTCATTCCGACACCATACATATCTTCTAAGCTTGTATGGTCTGGAGAGGATACTATAAATGACGAGTCATCTGCGAACAGAGCCATCGTCCAACCGGGATTAACCACCAAAGTTAGATCATTGATGTAACATGTAAAAAAATTAGTCCCAGTACGGACCCTTGTGGAACACCCAAACCAATGGTATTGATGTCTGATGTAAAACTATGGCGCCTCCTTGTCTGCAGGATAACTCCACAAAAAATAATCCAATCTGCAAAAGTAAAAATTAATCTTGCAAAATAATGTTAAAAATTCGAAGAGTTTTTTTTCAAAAATAAAAAATTTACGGTGTTTCAAACTTTAGTATGCAATTTTCGACCAAAAAAATTAAGTCTAATTATTTATAAATAATCAAGTGCAAGTTGGACTTGCGCAAATAGTGTTCCGTACGTTGATTGCTTTTGAAATAAAAATTTTTGTTACGAAAGTATAAAATGATCAATGACTTTACAAAACACACCACAAATGAGTATTCAACAAAGTTTTTTTCCGATCTTTACTGAAAACTGATATCCTTGAAAATTGTTTTTTTTTTATATATATACCAAATAAATTATTAAAGGTCTCCTGTCACTTCTGATAATTTTCGTTCAATGTACACCCTGTGAAGAACATTCCAGAATTTTTTTAAAATTTTTTGATCAGTATTTTTCGAGATAAGTGGGAGGACAGAGACTTTACGCGATTTTTTACAAATAATACAAAGAAAAGCGTGTGCGTATTATATTATATATATTTTTGAACTCGTGTTTTTACAAGCTTTTATTTGACGATGAAAATTTCTTTTTGACTTGACTGATGTCACCTCCCAAAACTAACCCCTTAAGTCAACATTTAACTTTCAAAACTACAAGACTTCGATGAGGCGATCAATTGCTATATTGGTACCAAATTTCAACTTTCTATTTCAGAGAAAATTGGGTGTGACAGACAAGCAAATAGACAGATAGACAGTCAGACACTGAAGTGATCTTATGTCCGTACAGAACACTAAAAATTGTCTATTAGAAAAATTAAAAAAACCTCTCGACATTTTGTGGGCAAAATAATTATTAAGATTTAAAAAAAAAGTTAAAAGATATTAAAAATTGACTGAGTAATATTGCAGTTAGTGTCTGAAAACATAGTTTCGAGAAAAATGCTTTTAAAGTTTCGGGTAGATAAAAAGTGAACTTACGGCTAGTTTCCCATTCCAACTCCGTACGGTATGCCTTCTTCCTCTTGCATCTTGGTGTTATTTAAAAATTGAATTTTTGACAAATTCGAGATGTATGTAACACAATAATTCCAAGAATATAATATTTATATCTTTTTTGATAGGAAACTTCTACAGTTAGGTATAATTCTTTTGAATTTCTTCTGTGTCGATTGGGTAAGCGATGCTGAAAGAGCCAGCAGAATGATCGGCGAAAAATCAGCATTACTTTTTTAATTACTACAGGAGAAATTCAGATGAATTATACATCTTGTAAGTCATTTGAAATATTTTCCTGAGTAAATTGTTATCTGCAAGGGGTGACATAAGTTGTCCTCAACGCAGCCTTGATTTGATAACTATGGATTTTTCTTGTAATGATGTCTTAAAATTAAAATTGACAATTCTGGCTGCCTAAAATAATTGAATTAATACATTCCACAAGAAATAACAGCGACAACAGAAAAGATATTCCTAGCAGTGACCGATAATTTTCGCCGCTCGCTTAGAAGAGTGCCGGGAGCGTAACGATTCACATGTAGATGGCTTAGTTTAAAGAATTTATTCTCCGAGGACTATAGTTTGATATACAATAAAAGTTTTTTATTTATAAATTTGTGTTTTTTTTATTATAGCTGTTTTAAAATCAAACTAAAATATAAATTACTAATTTTCCAGAAATAATAAGTAAATAATTTACATTGGCAGCCAGGCTGGTAGCAAAACATTTCCTTTTTCCCTTTTCTAAATGAAAAATATTTGTGTCTTTTTCCAGAAAGTTCGATCTTAAACTGCCTATAACGATGAAATGTATTTTCAGAGATGTAAGTGTGTTTGCATATTCTTAATCAAAAACTTGAGTCAAGAAAGAGTAAATAAAAAAATCGAAGCCAATATCAGAAAAAAAATATGTTATTATAGATGATAGTAGTCAGGGTTCTAAAAAACAGATCAAAAAAACGTTATGTTTTATGTTTTTATATGTACGGTTTTTTAGCAGCTAGAACTAGTTCGGTTAAAGCATATGAGCATGTTAGCGGTTCAAAAAAGAGAGAATTTTTTTTTAAAGCGACACTCATTAGACTCAATTTAAATTATTCCATGGAACCCCAGAAACAATTATTTACGGCGGAACACGACTTTTTTAAAATCTTTTTTTACAGCTCAACATGCAAATATAAATAAATTTAGCAAAATTCACCCCTGAATTTTAAAAAAACTTAATTTAATTTAATTCAAACTATTTGTGGAAATAAGAAATTTTCAATATTAGTTTATCAGTTTATTTTCAGTCGTTTAATATTTCATGTTCAAATACAGTAACCCAAGGAAAATGTCACTAGCATCGATATATGAGCACATTTCAAGAGAAGTTTAAGGTTTTCCAGAAACTCTTTTCACAAAAGACGTAAATGACAGAGTGTTTGTGTTTCAACACGAAATATTTGCGTTCGTCACGAAAATTCCACTTTTGTCTAACTTAACTAGATAGAAGACATCATATTTCAGAGCACGTTATAATAACGTACTATATGGTTGACTGCTAAGTGAATGGTGTGTCACAGGTTAGAGGTTGGTGAAATAATTGGTTAATAGATTATTTACTCATACAGAACTCGATACTCTTGTTATTATATTACTTTATTATATGGACAGTAAATTCCTTTCATAGTATTTTATAATTAGAACAACGCATAAAGCTCTGGGGGAAGATAGCACGATGAGACATGGTCCTAAGCTGTCCAAGTGTTGGTTTCGAGGACAAACTCGCATTTTCGTACGTGTTTTAATTGATTGTTCTTTTGTTTCATAACTGTTTGTTATATTTCAATATTTTAATACCTTGACGAAAAAGAATAGTGTTTTAATATAGGTGTATTAATTTTGTAGAGTTTTATTTACAGTCCAGACCGATTCCCGATAATCATATATTTATATATACATATATATATATATATATATATATATATATATATATATATATATATATATATATATATATATATATATTATATATATATATATATATATATATATATATATATATATATATATATATATATATATATATATATATATATATATATATATATATATATATATATATATATATATATATACATACATATATATATATATATATATATATATATATATATATATATATATAAATTTTAGATCCGTTAGAAAGATTAAGAAAATTAATATATACGTGGGCTGTCTGAAAAGTTTTCGGCCTAACAATGAAAGATTTTTTTTTTTGACGTGAAATATGTTTTATAATACAATCTCCTGAAACTTCAATACATTTACTTCAATGTTTTTCCAATAATTCAATTGAAAAATGTGATCGGGCATCAGAGAGATGTCAGGAAAGGGGGTACGTAAATATTGGCCATACGAAAAAATCTCTTTGAGTCATTAATTACGTCGCGAAAGCAGTAGCCTATATATTTTTCTATTTACGATTTTTCGTTTTTTTTTTTCTTATTTAGGGATAACTACCCTCTATTTTGAGGGTTAAAAGAATGAAAATCTGTAATTCATGAATATTGTTCACTATAATTATTTGCATATTCCCTACCCAATATGACGAAAAAAACAACAAATCAAAATTTAAAAGTGCGTAATTAAATCTTGGGAACCTAAAAGACTATTGAAAGCATTAAATCAAATGGAAGGGTCTTGTTTCTTCATGCCTACTTTCCTAACATTTTCAAACACCTATTTGTGCCGTTTATAGCTAATGGTGTTAGCCTTCTACCCCAGTGTCATGAAATACAAAATGTATGTTTCAGCACCTGGACAACATTGAGGATATCATAGTCACAGTCAGATCAGAATCTACTGAAGTGGGGAGGTGAATGATAAAAAAAATCTGTTACATACAAATGCACCTGGACTACGTTTGGGCTAAAAAGGAAATGTAGGATATTATCATTTTCATAAAGAACTGCCTGCGAAATTGTTTTTCAGAGGCCTAGAATGAAACAAAATTTATGCAAGTTGAGTTTTCTCTGCTTTTTAGAAAAAATGAATACTAAACTCGGTTTTCGAGGTCAACTGTACGTTTAAAAAAAGCAAAGGAAAAGTTAAAAGGGAGGATTCCGTCTTAAATTTCTGGTAAATTTATCTTTAAATTTACCTTTTCATAAAGAAGCCAAACGCTTTCACAAAAATTATATATTTTAAAATTATTTTCATATGAAAAATATTTATTGTCGGTCTCTCCATCTATCTGTCTGATAACTGGCAAACAAAATGAAATGTCGTTTTCTAATTTTGTGCACATGCTTGAAGTAGGAAAGGAACATACAGTTTGTAAGCAATATCGCCTGAAAAGAAGCACATGAAGGGGAGGGAGGGCGAAACAGTTTGTATATTTTTGATAGTATTTTGAAAATTATTGTCGATTGCGATAATAATGGGGAGGGCGCTAAGAAAAATTTACTTAGAATACATTACCATATATTATTGGCTCTTTTCAGAATTCATTCAGTCGAGAAGGGTGAGAATAATCTTATTTTTTTTTTTATTTTTGTCAATTTAGACACAAGTAATTCCTCTACTCAACTTTTTTTTTATAATTAATATCTTACTATAAGATACTTATAACTATCGAGTTGCAATGCTTATATATATATATATATATATATATATATATATATATATATATATATATATATATATATATATATATATATATATATATATATATATATATATATATATATATATATATATATATATATATATATATATACATTTACATTAGAGGCTGTCCCATTTAACTTGAAAAATACGAATAACTCGAAAAATAAGCTTTGTCGAAAAAAATGTTTTAAAGAAAAGTTTTAAGGTTCAAAAGAGGACATATAATGGTAGGAAGAAATTTGAACTTGAGTTGCGTTTTCAAGGTCAAATCAAAGTCAACTCAATTTTTTAAAATAGAAACCAATTTATTTTTTTTACAGATTCGTATTTTACATGGAAAAATCAGAAACTTTTGTTGGAAATCCTTTTTTTGAAAATGTCAATTTTTTATGGTACGCAACAAAAAAGAAAACAAGAATTTCTAAACATATTTAATTAACTAATTAATATTTTTAGAGCAGCTTATCTTCTTTTTCACTAAATATTATAAAATGTGCAAATAATAATAAAAGAATCTTGTAGAATTATTCTGTTTTTTTTATGCATTTTTAAGCAATTTTTTCCCATAATAATAAAAAAAAATAGGATAAAAATGTGCATATATTTTTTTTAATTGATATATATATATATATATATATATATATATATATATATATATATATATATATATATATATATATATAAAGGGGTAAGATAAAAAGGATTTGAAAAGAATTAAGTTTTTTAAAGATTTCAAATGCATAAATAACAATTTAATTTTTCTAAATAGTCACGATATCGTTTCAAATACTTTAGAAAATTCAATCATCTGGAATTTCAGGCATTTTTGCACTGAAATTTTCAACCCTTGAGTTTCCTCGAATCGTTGAGACGTAAGCCAGTTCTTCAGGTGGATGTGAGATCAGGACTATAAGCTGAATTGTTAAAAATCGCCCATCCGATATTTTAGATGATCTAGCTTATAATTCTCCTAGCAGCTATCTTCATCATGTGATTTCTATCTCTTCCTACACTTCAAGAACTTGCGTCCTAACGAATCGATGAAACTGAAGAATTGAAAACCTCAGTGAGAAACTGGCTGAAATTTTAGGTGGGGGAATTTTATGCGCAGGGTTTGAGGAAGTTTGTTTCACGATATCATGTGTTTGGAATAGAATGGAGAGTCCGTAGACAAATAAAGTCATTATACCACTAAAAAGTTTTTCCAATCATTCTCAAAGATTCTTTACTTTTGAAGTGCTCTTGTATGTATGTATGTATATATATATATATATATATATATATATATATATATATATATATATATATATATATATATAAAGGGTCATTCTCTGTCAACCGATATGAAGGTAAATTACTTAAATAACGATATATTCGAACGAAACTCATTACTCGGGGTTTTTTTGAGGCGCTAAACACGAATTTTAAGTCAGAAAACGATTATTTTGTATTCGAATATTAGTACAAAACATGTTTTCCACTTTTCCAAGGAGACACTGATCACGAATCTGAAGTTAAAAATTAATGTTTTCACTAGGCCTCACACTCTAAAAATTATGGAGCAATTCTTAGATGCTTTAAAAAATATGTGAAAAATTTCAGACAAATTTTAAATGTTCGAACTCAATGTAAATCATTTTCAAAATATCATACTTTTAAACTCCGAAAAATGGTCTAGATGTGCTCGCAAATTTTTATTCTATTTTTTATCTAAAAGTTCAGAAAATTTGCTAAAAAATTTTTATACTGAATTTTTTTTTAAATTTTGATCCAAAAATACCGGAAAATTTTAATTCGATCAACTTTAGGAGATAGTGTTTTTTATTCGAACAAAGTAAAAATTACTCAAAGTGCATTAGTGCCTCCTTGAAAAAATGAGAAACATGTCTTGTGCCAATATTTTACATAAGCATTGTTCGTCCGTCATCTTGAAATAAAAAATAATCGTTTTCTAACTTAAAATTCGTGTTCACTACCTCAAAAAACCCCCTAGTAACGACCTTCGTATGGATATCTGATTTTTCGAATTTACGATCGCCATCTTTTATCCGCCCTCTTGGAATAAAAAATAATCATTTTCTGACTTCAAATTCCTGATCAGCACCTCAAAAGAAGTCCATAGTAATGAGTTTAGCTCGAATATTTCATTATTTAAGTAATTTATCTTCATATTGAAAAAAATTTTTGTGCCATTTTTTGGTTTTAGCTGCCATATTGCAGCCGCCATTTTGAATTATTTAAGAAGACACACAGCACTTAAAAGTGGACATTCCAACGACAATTTTGAGCTGAATAAAATTATTTTATATCGAAATCAAAAATGGATAGAAGGGGGACCCGGACAGAGAATAACCCATATATATATATATATATATATATATATATATATATATATATATATATATATATATATATATATATATATATATATATATATGTATATTTAATAAGTAGTTTATAAATTAAAACTTTTTTTTTTATTGTTCAGTACATAGAGTAAATACGTAAATTAACATAAAAAATTGATAATTTCACTATAATTAGTAGAATACATATAAGAAACATGTACATTGTTTAATTTTATCAAACCGATAAACAATCTTAATAATAGTACCACTAAAACAACAACCAATTTATATTGCTTTAAGGACACACACATATAGTATATATTTGAACTTATACTTATCTATTTTCAGTTATTATATATTTTACACTATAAGTTGTGTGCTGAATTTTTGCTTTTTTACAAATAACTATTAACTTTTAATCAGTCTTCAATTTGTACCAAGAACATACAATAGCATTGACCATTCTATATGTACAGGGTTATTGAATATTAATCTCCGCTAACGCGCCTATCTGAAGACTAAGGCAACAAGACAACAGTAAGGGTGAATTGATAAATCTAGTAAATTTCTATGAAATGGTGGGAAATTTTGATAAGCGGCAGATTGTTGGTAAACTTGTAACGGTTGTGCTCAGAGTTTCAAACCGATGCAAGGTGGAGTTGTTTGTTGGCAGCTATTGGAAGTGACCGGCATTATACATTTCATAGAAATGGATAAAACCGAGTATCGTGCAGTGAAAAAACATTTTTATTTAAAAAAGTATACTGTGGTCCAGATAGAAACCGAACGGAAAAAAGTTCATGGGGACTTTGCAACAGCACTGAAGACTATTAATTACTGGATAAATGAATTTCAACATGGCCGTACGAGCACTGCAGATGCTTCACGTTCAGGGTGCCCGATTGAGATTTCCTCTAAAGAAATGGCCGATAAAATTCATGGTATGGGACGAAAGATTGTTACATTAAGCTTCGTGAGATTGCTGAGATGGTAGGCATCTCATATGAATGGATATAATATCCTGCATGAAGTTCTAAAAATGAAAAAGCTGAGTAGGCGACGGGTGTCGTGTTTTTTGACTCCAGATCAAAAATGTAAAAAGAAACATTTGAGAGTCACGTTTGGAAAAGTGATGACAACTGTTTCTTGAGACTCACAGATGTCATGATTGAATATTTGAAGAAGTGGTAAAATAGCAACGGTTTCTTATTACGCGACGTATTGGCCCGTTTGCATAGTGAGTTAAAGCTTAGGCGAGTAAGACTGATACTCAAAAAAATGCTGTTTTTCCAGAGAAATACGCCTGCTCACCCATCGGCCGTTACAATGGCAAAGGTGCACGAGCTAGGCTTGAAAATAGGTCACCACCCAGTCGATTCCCCAGATTTGATCCCAAGTTACTTTTTTTTGTTTTCTAACTTCAATTTATATACATATATATATATATATATATATATATATATATATATATATATATATATATATATATATATATATATATATATATATATATATATGTATACATAATACTTCAATCTTTGGAAAGTGTAATTACGAGGGTGGTTCTAAAAGTTCTCAGCTTAACACAGATATGGCGCCAAGGTAATCAAGTTATTATGATATTTATGTTATCTACTAGATGGCGTGTTGTGAATTTTCAAACAACTGTATTTAGTTGCCTTTTCGGAACGATCGTGTAAACAAACAAGTTTCGACATTTTCTAAAAAATGGTTAAAATTGAGGTGCAAACTGTTATAAAATACTTCATTTTAAAAGGTTTAACTCCTATGGACACTCAAAATAGTTAAATGTTACATTAGGTGTTTCTTCTCCTTCGTTTCCCACGATTAAAAAGTGAAATGCTAAATTAAAATGTGCTCGTACATCCATTCAAGATGAGAAACGCTCAAGATGCTCGAAAACCTCTACTATCGACGAGATTGTAACAAAAATTCACAAGAGCATATTAAATGATCGCCAAATGAAATTACGCGACCTCGATGTTTTAGGTATTGAGAAAGCTTCCGGCTCGATGGTTGCCACGGTTGTTAACGATTGACCAAAAACCTATTTGAACGGACATTTCCTGAGAGTGTTTAGACTTGTTTAAACCTAATTCCAGTGAATTTTTTCAACGTTTCACAACAATAAATAAAACATGGATTGATTATTACATGCCATATACGAAAGAACAGTCGAAACCGTGGCTGGGAGCAGATGAGTGCACCCAAGAAAGCAACAACAGTTCCATCTGCCGGAAGAGTCATGGTTACGGTTTTTTGGAATTCTCATGGTGTTGTGCCCATAGACTACCTGGAGTATCGTAGAACTATCAACGAGGAGTATTACGACTCACTACTGGATCAATTGAAGGATCACCTCGCAAATAGAAAGTGCTTTTTCATCACAATAATGCGCCTTCACACACGCCTCGGATTCTTGCGGAAAAACTGCCTGACCTTCGGTTCGATGTGTTCATCCACCGTATTCATTAGATTTGTCTCCCAACGATTAGTTGTTTTTAAACCTAAAAAATAGCTGGCTGGACGAAGATTCACTTCGAATGTTAAGGTTAAAGCTGATACGAATGCTTATTTTGCAGAGTTGGATAAATCTTACTATAATGAGAGAATTAAAAGGTCGAAAGTCGTTGGACTAAAAGTACTGACTTGTAGGTGACTTTGTAGAAAAATAAAGAAAAAATTCTCTTTAATCTAGCATTTTCTTTGATAAGCCGAGAAATTTTGAAACGGCCCTTGTAGTAAAAAATTAAAAATCTGCTATTAAAGTTTACGTGTCCTCAAAAATCATTTCTATCACAAAATCGAAGAATCAGTGCTACCGTCAATACGGGTAGTACCATAAATAAGCTAAGAAGTGATGAGAATGACAATACATATTTATAAATACGCAAACGATCAAGTGTCTAAAAATAAATTAGGTATAATATATCCTATGTAAACATGTACTCTTGCAAGATACAGCTGGAATAAACTACTATTATACTAGTCGGAGAAGCAACTTCCTTGGAAATGATGCAATATTTGGTAATATTTACTAACATTCCATTCTCAAATGAGGCCAATTTCTACTTTAACATTAATCAACAGAATTGCCCTTACTAAACTCCGAAGTTAAAAATTGTATCTTTAGTAGTCTTCATATCATTCCCCAGTTTGGGCGGCCATGTCGGCGGATGGAATTGCGGGTTCGTACTTTTTTGAGAATGACAGATGCCGTCTACCAAGGAATAATTCTAAGCCATATGTGGAAATAATGTACACACGTGCGGTACAAAATTTTGATTGCAATTAACAGAGAACTTCGAAGTTGCGTGGTGGGGCAACATCATTTCTAATTCGTTAATTTCGTCTTAATAAGGTACTTGCTCAACAATATTAAAAAAAAAATTGAAACCAGCACAATAGAACTGTAGTCGAATATCGACTACACGTCTCGAATTATACATCCGTTAAAATATCGCCAGAGTGTAATACTTAGCTTCATAAATATTAATATTTTGTAAAACATATTTTACTATTAGAAATAATATAACTAGAGCAAAACACATATTCGTGGTGACGAGTAAAATGTATTCTGCAACTTTGTACAAGGTGTTGAGGATATTTTGGAAGGCTTGTTCCAGTTTCTGAAGGATTTCTGTAAAAGAAAAATGTATATTCAATATTTGATATGTTTTGATATACTACCATTATTAAAAAATACCCTGTCAACTCAATTTCAACTTGGTGCGTAAAACGTACATGCGTAAAATCGCTGGAAAAAATATATTGAGCTTAAGAGAGATTATACTGAAGAATAAATGTATTTCGACTCATTAACTCATCTGGTTTCATTTCCGCTTTCAAAACTTATTGACTTATTGACCTATAGTCCTCTCTTCTCGCCACGAGGTCCGATCCAAAGACATAAATATATCACACATAAAAAGTAAAATGGAAGATGTTATGACTTTGGTTAGTTGAGAAATCGTCGCTTTTGGAATAAGACTGTATCCATGTAGAGTAACTTTGTGATGTTTCGCCTACGATTGAATGAGACTAGGAAACTGAATTATCTCGAAGAAGGACAAGTCAAGTATTTGCACCTGACCGGGGTTTCCCAAACCGTTTTCCATGTGCGATGCAGAGTGTAAGCGGAGTATTTATTAGGGTGTTCGTCAATTTCGATTGATTTTCTATCTTTTATTGGCGACAAAAGCAAGAGCTATGGATTCTTTTTAGGGTCCCGTACGGAACACTTATAGGCACACTTCGGTGCCTGTCCATCTGTCTATCACACCCGATTTTCTTCAAAACTATTTGACACAGAAAATTGAAATTCGGCTCAAATATAGGAATTGATGGCTCAATCGGAGTCGTTTAGTTTTAAAAGTTAAATTTTGAATTAAGGGGTTAGTTTTGGGGGGTCAAATAGAAAATGAAAATATTTTTTTTTTACCAGTTCATCGAGTGGGGTGTCAAATGACAGCTTGTGAAAATACGAGTTCAAAAAAACTTTCCGCTCTAACAAATTGACTCCAAACTCATCAAGGGAGTCCATCCTGGAACTGTCCTCTCCAGACATTCCCACGGAATTTGATCCTCATCCAGTAAAAAACAAAACATCAAGGAGTGCCAAATAACTAAACCGTAATAAAATTCCATCTCATATTTCAATGAAATTTGAATGGGTTTAATCTAAGACAAGAGGATATCCAATTACTAATCAACATAAATAATCCTTCAATATTAACTGTTCAAAAAACAAATTTCAAAGATAATAAACATTCAAAAATTAAAAACTATAACATCGCCTACAAAAATAGAATCGATTACACAAAGGCAGCGGGAGGTGTTGCCATTTACATTCACAAATCTTTAGACTTTAAAGAGATCCAGCTACATTCACTCCTCGAGGCAGTTGCCTTAGAGCAATACTCCATACCCCAATCTCAATATGTAGCCTGTATTTACGTCCAAATACAGATTGCGCACAGAACCTCATAGCGGAATTACTTGTAGAGCTCCCCGCTCCCTTCAAGATCTTGGGAGACTTGAATGCGCATAATACACTGTGGGGTTCAGCACAAATTACCCCACATGGAGCTTTGATAGAGAACCTCCTGTATTAATTTAACATTGCATTGCTAGATAACCCCTCTCCCACGTATCATCGTCGGGTACTTACTCCAACCTAGATCTATCCTTAAGTTGCCAATCCAATGCCCCAACACTAACATGAGATTGCCTGCCGGATATCTATGGAAGCGATCATTTCCCAATAATCTACAGGTCTACATCAAATATTAACCTGACTCTTCCCCCACGGATAGGATGGAATTTAGCCAGGGCTGACTGGACAGGGTACAAAGTAGCCTTAAAGCCTCCTTATGAAAAAACATGGGAGACTGATGCTTTCATTAAAGAATTCTCCCAAAACATCCTAAATGCTACACAAAAATACATCCCACTTAGCTCCCTAAAAAGCAACAAATTGCCAGTCCCATGGTGGTCCAGTGAGTGCTCTCGAGCAATCAAAGAAAGAAAAAAGGCACTAAATATATATATAAACGAAAAACTACACTAGAATTTAAACGAAGGAGAGCACAATCCAAGAGAGTTCCAAAAGATGCCAAACTAAATTCCTGGAAAAAACTCACATCTTCTATAAATCACTCTACTTCAGCTGGCTACCTATGGCAATTAATAAGAAAAATGAAAATAGCCGAATCTAACTCTATTCCAACTCTTCATAGACCTAAAGGAAAAAGTAAATGCAATTGCCTTATATTATCAACAAAAATCAATACCAGAGACTCCCAACCCACAGGTGAACCCCTATATGACTAGCTTTCACTCAAATATGAGGCTGGTTTGAAAAGTCCGTGCAAAGTCCGAGAGATGGCACCACCGGCGCATATCGAGGTCATGTTTAATTAGTAGCATCTCTTGAATGAACGCACACCAAGTTTCAGCCATATTGGTCTATTTCTTTGTGTTTGGCATTCGTGTGAATCAAGGAAGTCGAGTGATTTTCAAGAAATGGACAAAAAAGAATTTCGTGTGGTGATTAAACATTACTTTATGAAAGGCAAAACGCCTCAGGAGACTAAAGAGAAGCTTGACAAACATTATGGTGACTCTGCACCTTCGATTAGAACAGTTTATAAGTGGTTTCAAAATTTTCGGACTGGCCATATGGGCACAAGTGACGCTGAACGTCCTGGACGGCCTGTGGAGATTACGACTCCAGAAATCATTGATCAAATCCATGATATGGTGATGGATGACAGAAGAGTTAAGGTGCGTCAGATTGCTAGTGCTGTGGGCATCTCGACTGAACGGGTACATAATATTTTGCATAAACATTTGGACATGAGAAAGCTATCCGCAAGATGGGTGCCGCGATTGCTCACGCTTGACTAAAAACGGAATCGTGTGAAGTGTTGCAAGGATGGTTTGCAGCTGTTCCAGAAGAATCCGGAGGACTTTAAGCGTCGTTTTGTCACTGTGGATGAAACATGGATACATTACTATACTCCTGAGACCAAACAACAATCTAAACAATGGGTTACCAAGGGGGAATCTGCATCAAAAAAGGCGAAGACCGTTCCTTCGGCCGGAAAGGTTATGGCGACTGTCTTTTGGGATTCGCAAGGGATAATCCTCATCGACTGTCTGGAAAAGGGTAAAACTATTACAGGTGAATATTATTCATCGTTATTGGACCGTTTGAAAACCGAGCTCCAAGAAAAACGCCCGCGATTGGCCCACAAGAAAGTCCTTTTCCATCACGACATCGCACCAGCACACACCTCAGCAGTTGTGGTCGCAAAATTAATGGAAATAGGATTCCAACTCGTTTCACATCCCCTCTATTCTCCAGACTTGGCTCCCTCGGACTACTATTTGTTCCCCAATTTGAAGAAATGGCTAGCGGGACAAAGATTTTATTCAAACCAGGAGGTGATTGCAGACACTAATGGATATTTTGCAGACGTGGACAAATCCTATTATTCGGAAGGGATCAACAAACTAGAACATCGTTGGAGAAAGTGTATAAGCCTAAAAGGAGACTATGTCGAAAAATAAAAAAGGTTTACCCCAAACACATAAGTAGTTTTTATTTTTGCACGGACTTTTCAAACCAGCCTCGTAGACCACAGTATTATAACGCACCTTTCATAATCTGTGAATTACGCTCATTAATAAAAGCTTTTAAAAACACTCTTACCAATGATCCAACAACTTTCAGATGATATGCTAAAACTATTACTAAAATATTATAATCACTTGTGGCTAAACGCTGAGTTTCCTAAATCATGGCTGAAAGCCATTATTATCCCAATTTATAAAGTAGGTAAACCAAGATCTTTCCCGGAAAATTATAGGCCGATCTCTCTGACAAACCACCTAAGTAAAATAATGGAAAGAATGGTCCACCTACGCTTATTATGGATGTTGGAATCTAAATCAAAACACCAATACGGTTTCAGAAAATACAGATCAGCCATTGACCATCTGGCATCACTCGATTTAGACATCAGTATTGCAATACACAAAAGACAACATACTAGCCTTGTATCCCTAGAACTACAAAAAGCCTTTTGATTAAATAAATGGAACCATCATATTGAAACCGGTCAAAGAGCTAGATTTCACGGGAGCTCTACCCAAATTCTTTTTATCCCCTATAGCATTTCAAGTTAGATCAAACAACTTATTATCAGACCCTCATCAACTGATCCTCGGTGTACCACAGGGATCAGTTCTAAGCCCCACACTGTTTAATATAGCAATGCTATCGTTAACCAAGATTATTCAAACCCTTAACAACATTCAACAAGTTCAGCATTACATGTGGAAAACGACCAATACACAGGGTCACAGTTTAGTGAAATAGAGTTAGTATAAATAGTTGTTATTTTGAGTACACTTAGTGTCCAAATCACGAAGACTAAAGCGCCCTGAAGATACCTCCGGCAAACTTAGTCAAAATGTCGGAAAGTTATTTCACATGAAGACGGTCTAATTCAATAGCATTTCTCAGTCCGTCTAAAAATTGATATTTATTTTCAGTAGTTACCGATATACAGGTCATTCTATTTATTGAACTGAATATTAACTTTTAAGTGGCTAAACCGATTTACTATTTTCCGATTTAGGGTATTAAAAATTTTTTTTAACAATACTCTTAGTTGTTTGTGAGGAAGCCAAATATGATAACAAAAAATTTATCACTTGTCAAATCTGACCGATTACAAAGCCAACTAGGATTCTTTTTAAATAGTAATCTCTAGATATTAAATACTATTTCTCAGTCTTCAAGTTATTGAACTGAATTTTAACTTTTAAGTGGCTCATCCGATTTTCCTTTTTAGCATATCAAGAAAATTCTTTTACTGCTAAATTTAGATTTTTCTGAGAAAGCCAAATATGATAACAAAAATTTTTCCCTTGTCACATTTGACAGATTACAAAGTGAACTAGATTTTTTACAATGGCATCCTACACATAGGATTTGAAAAGTGCTATTATATTTGGCTTACTTACGAAAATTAAGTTTGCTAGTGAACATCTTTTTTGTTGTGCCAAATATGAAGATATAGTAGTAAATCGAGTAAGCCTCTTAATGGTTAAAATTTCGTTCAATAACTTGTATCTCGGTAATGACTGAAAATAAATATCAAATGTTATATACTTTTGTAAACGTATTTTAATGATGTGCTCATATGTAAAGTGTGTCATCTAAAAAATCATAGTTGGCTTTGTAATTTGTTAAATTTGAATAATGACAAATTTTTTGTTATCATATTTGGCTTCCTCATAAAAAGCTAAGTTTATTACTAGAAGAATTTTCTTTGTATGTAGAATAGAGAAATAGTGAATTAGGTGCGATACACAGAAAAAGTCTCTTTACAAAATTACTTAAAAAAAAACAATTCGAGCCCATCTGTGACTAGTTTTATAAAAATCGCATCCCAAATTACCTTTAGCATCAATCTAAAGTCAGTCGCTAGGCGAAATTCACGTCGCGAATCGCCGGACGCCAACCCTATTGAAAACGTTTGGTCCCTTGTAAAGAGAAAGCTCAGAGGAAAGACTCTGAGAACTTTGACTCAATTCAAAAAGTTTGCAGAGTATGCAGAAAATCTCATCGACAGCAGGCCTCGAAGATGCCAGGCGATTATTGATGCGGGAGGCGATTGGACAATTTATCAAGGTAATTGCGCCGCTGTTAGCATACCAAAGAATACATTAATGGCAAAAAATGTTCTCGAATTTTTTTCAATACGTGAGGTTACGTTTTTACTTGATGGACTGTATTCGACTGATAAAAGTTTAATTTATTCAGTAAGTAAAACTATATTCGAGAGTGTTTACGGTAACGAGAATTTTGGTATTCGATGATGTACTAAAGTTTTAACTAATTTCATAGACCTGTACACATGTCGTGCTATATAATTCAACTTTTATTTAGGCTGTATATGTCGAAGTAAGTTATTGTAATGGTTACTATAATCTGACAAAATAAATTTTAGTTTTTACGTATTTCTGGACATTTATTTTGAAAAAAAAGCCTAAAGCAATAGTAATGAAACCTATAAAAATGTAATTTCCATGACTTTTTCCACACCCTTGAAGTAAACAAAGCTATTTTGGAAAATGATATTTATGTTACGTCAGGCGTTAAGAGAAGGTAATTTCCCTAAGGGCTAGTTAATTTTGTTCTGGTTAATTGGTTGCGAAACGGCGAGTTTTTTTGTATTATTGGACGTTTTTATGAAAATAGGGCTATACACAAATAAACCTCGATGAAAAAAGTAATTAAACTGATATAGTGTGACAGTGGATATGCCAAGAGTAATTTAAAATCCCAATATGTGTCTAACGTCTGTGAAAACAAGGTATAAATAATATATAGACTGTCGTTGTAAAGTACTAATATCGGTATCTATACCAGTGTAGGAGGATTCCCGTTTAAATTGTTCTTATTTCTTTTTACACTACCTCGGAATAGACAGTAACGATATCAGTACCATATTTTGCTAAGGCGATAGCAGGATAACGTTTTTCTTTTAGCTGTCATGGACTTGTGGTTTTACTTTATAGTAGATGGCGGTAAAGTTTGTTGGCTCCTAACAGCTTTGGATATATGATTCTTATATCTTATATATTGCTTATATCTTTCTCATAGGAGGCATGCAAAATACAAACCCGAAGTTTTTCAACCGTATACTTATCATTAATTACGCACATTAATTAAGTGGACCTGTAATAATCGAGACTGAAGTGAAATTAGCGATGAGCAGAAAAACGAAGAGACACCCGGACATGGCAAGGTGTATGCTGAGGTTCTAAAGCAGGTTGACACAAAACAGATCACACATCTTTTCAACAGAATCTACGAAACCACACAAATTCCAAATGATTGGCTAAGTTCAACATTCGTAACCATCCCTAAAAAATATAATCCTAGACGCTGTGAAGAAGACTTATCTTATAAGTCTAATGAGTCACGCCCTCAAAACTTTTTTTCAGAATAATTCATTCCAGAATTATGCGAAGAAGTAAGTGGGGAAACACAGTTTGGATTTATGAAAGGTTTGGGAACGAGGGAAGTATTATTTTCAATAAAACTTCTTGTACAAAAATGTTACGATCAACCACAGGTTGTTTTTGACATTTAACAATGAAAAGCATGATTTTCTGATGCAGCGGCTTCATGAGAGTAGTATAGATGATAAAGATGGATGAATAATAAGACAGCTATATTGGAATTAATCTGCCGAGATCAAAATTAGTCAGGACATTTCCGCAAAACCTTACAGTGTCTTAAAGGGTATTAGACAGGGGTGTACAGGGTCCATTATAAAAGTAATGCGCATTTTCTGGAAAACATAGATTTATTAATCGTACCGGTATAAATGCTTAAAATTCTTAAAAATACTCTCGCCTAGCATCAATATACTTGCGGAGACCTGTCTGCCATGCCTGGAAGGCACCCTGAAACTCCTCGACGGGAATGTCTCTTAGGAACGTTGTAATATGCTTTTGGATGTTTTCCACGGACTCCCAATGCTTTCCTTTCAGCTCTCTCTTCAGTCGGGGAAACAAAAAAAGTCGCACGGAGCCAAGTCGGGACTGTAAAGGTGCTGGGGGATCACCGGGGTGTTGCTCCGGGCCAGGAAATTGGTAACGATGAAGGCCGCGTGGCTAAAGGCATTGTCATGCTGGAGCCTGACCGTGTCTTTGATGTCAGCCCTCACGCGCGCGACCCGGCGTTTCAATCTCTTGAGCACCTGCAGATAAAAGGCTGAGTTGACAGTTTCTCCCTGCCGTACAAACTCAAAATGGACGATTCCTCGGACGTCAAAAAAGACAATGAGCATCGTTTTGATGCGACTTGCTCATTCGCGCTTTCTTGGGGCGGGGGGATGATTTTGTGTGCCACTCGCTGCTCTGCCTTTTCGATTCTGGGTCGTACTCGAATATCCAGGATTCATCTCCGGTTACGACAGAGTTAAGAAAGTGCGGCTCATTTTGAATCAAATCCAATAATTCTTGACAGCGCGAAACTCGAAGTTCTTTCTTGTCTTCCGTCAACACTTTCCGCAAAAGATTCGCGCAGCCCTTGCGCATTTGCAGATCCTCGGTCACTATCCCATGTACCGCAAATGTGGACATGTTTAGGGTGTCAGCGATTTGCTGGATGCTCAATCGACGGTCGGAACGCAAAACTTCGCGCACTCGATTCACGTTTTCGTCGGTTCTGGCCGTGGTTGGGCGTCTAGAACGGGGTTCGCTGGCGATCTCCTCCCGGCCCTCCTTGAACGCCTTGTGCCATCTCCCGGACTGTGACCTTGAAATGTAGTCGTCCTTGAAGGCCTCTTGAAGCATCTGGAATGTTTCGGTTGTACACAAAACTTGATTGCGTATCGCTCTTCAAGCGAACGCTCCATCGCGCCGTGTTGCAAAGTCGAAAAACACACTTCACGCGGAGGCAAGTCTTTCCACTCAGACTGCTCGGCGCAAACTGGCGACCGGCTGCATTGGAAGGGCAGACCCCCCACCACATTTCCCGACCCGTTTTACCCCGCTGCGATGGATAGTGGCGTCACAATAAAATCATGCGCATTACTTTCATAATGGACTCTGTATACCGTCGTCAGTATTATTTAATATCCACGTAGAGAAAATATTTCAACTTGCTCTAAAGGATGAATGCAGAGGGATAAAAGTTAATGAAAAGCTTATAAATAATATTCAGTATGCAGACAATATCTCAATAGTTGCCAATAACACGGAAGATCTACAAATTCTAATCAATAAACTGAATGATATTGGCGAGGAGTATGGTCTACGTATAAATATTGGGAAAACCAAAATGATAGTGATTAGTAGATATCCTCAAGATATATATATAAAGGATCAAGACGTTGTTAAGGTCAGTAAATTACAATAATTTGGCTCTGTCGTCAATGACCGATGGAATTGTGATGGAGAAGTAAAATTGCGGATTGGAATGGCAAAAAATACCTTTCTAAAGTTGAAAAGTATGCCACTTCAAAGACATTTCCCAATCGCCCTGCGCCTACGAGTAATAAAATGCTATGTCTGACCGCACCTCTTATATGGTATAGAGACAAGGTGGCTAAAAGTAAGATTATTGAATCTTATCGAAGCTTTCGAGCTATGGATACTGCGACGTTTGCTACGAATTTCTTGGACAGAATATATAACGGATGAAGAACTGCTTCAAAGGGCTAGGATGGAGAGGCAACTATTTAATATCGTAAAACAAACAAAAGTGTCTTATTTGGGACATATATTAAGAGGTGACCGCTACTAGATTTCAAAACTTCCGGGAAAAATAGAGGGTAGGCGAGGACCAGAAAATAGCACTCATGGCTCCCGAATATCAGGGACTGATGTGGAGTTCTGGATGCTGCGTGCATTTTTCAACTAGCAGAGAATAACAATCTCAATATAAACTGGAGAAATGGTATAGACACCCCGACGTATGCAAATACATGAGACTGAAAGAAGAAAAAGATACTGATCATAATTATAAATTGAAAATTATGTTACCTACCTGCTGTATATATTGTTCCTAGAATTAGGAAAGTAATAATTTTTGAATACTCCACAATCTTGTTGACGAATTTATGTATAAAGCAGCTATAGTACTTGAACATGGAGACAGCTACAAATGCGCTTGTTAAGTTGGCGACTCGTTTTTTCTCATCCATCTTTAACCTGAAACAATAAAACGCTTACGATGTAAGTATGTCTCGATCAGTTGAAAAATATTTTCATTGATTATTTTCATATAAAAGATAAAATAAATCGTGTCTCATAAAATGTTTAAATCTCAAATATTTGTAGTAAAAAAAAAGTAATTCCTTTTCACATATATTTAAGGCATAGAACTAAAATAATTACTGAATTTTACATTCCCACATAAAAGACTAACTTAATCCACCAGTCGATATTTTAAATGATATTAATATGACTGAATATTGAATTTATGACAACATACTAATTACGAAAACAAATGAGCCAAGGAACTGCTTCAGAAGTATTTTTAGCTGAAACTTTACATTTCACTTTACTTACCGTTTATGCTAAAAATAATATTGAGTGTGTGAATTAATTTTGAGGGATTTTTTGGTAAAAATATCGCTTTATTGTAAAAAAAATGGTCAAGAATTGATTATTCAAAGTTTTGTCCGTCGCTAGCCACTACTCTCTCCCATCTTTTTGGCAGCATATGAATTCCACGTTGAAAGAAGGACTGATCTTTTGAGGCTGTCCACGAATCGACCCATTTTTTGGTATCCTCATAAGAATGGAAGCGCTGTTCAGACAGGCCCTGCGTCATCGATCGGAACAACTGATAATCAGAAGGAACAATGTCTGGTGAGTACGGTGGGTGAGGTAGGACATCCCATCCATGCGCTTCTTGCGTTTCCTTGACTGGTTTTGAAACATGAGCGGTGTCAGTTTGGCGTGTCTTTTGACATATTGCCGTCGTTCTTCCTTCAACGCTCGGTTCAATTGCATCAGTTGTTGTCGGTAACGTTCCCCAGTACTAGTTTCGTTGTTTGGAGCAACTTAAAATACACTACACCCAGCCGGTCCCACCAGATACACAGCATAAGCTTGGAGCCATAAATATTTGGCTTTGGCGAGGATGATAATGGTTCACCGGGCTTCACCCATGATTTCTTGCGCTTCGGATTATCGTAGCGTATCTATTTTTCATCACTATTGTGCCGTTAAAGCAGGTGAAAAATCACCTTTCAGCGCCTCTCGGTTTCAATTCGTACGGCACCCAATTTCCTTGCTTTTGAATCTTTTCCAGTATATGTAAGCGCTTGAAAATGGTTTTGCGATCAATTCTAATAATTCTGCAAGTTCTTTTTCCATTTGGCACGGGTCGAGTAATGCCTCCAATTCTTAATCTTTAAACTTTTTCGTCCGACCTGGGCAATCTTTGTCTTCCGTGTCGAAATCACTACTTTTAGAGCGTCAAAATCAGTACTTACATGTGTTCATCGATGGAATATGATCACCACAGAACGCTTCTCTCAAATGGTGTTTTGTTGGCACGTAATTCGACATATTCAATGCTCCTTAAAAAAATGTTGTTTACACTTCGGCAAAATAACATTTACTAAAAGTTAAAGTCTCATGATGGTGCTTTACCACGAATATAGCAACAATATGCCCAGATGCAATATAATACAAGTTACGCCCTCTCTTAGAAATCCCTCAATATTTATTCACACTCCTTATAATATTAAAAATAACACAATCTTCAGACTTCTCAACTCCGAGAACCTTGGAAAGGATATATAATACGATATATACGAAGCAACCATCAAATCCGCTTCCACACCTCATAGTCCTCTATTTGTTTGGTCATAAATAATTGAAAAGAATGACAAAGTAACACAGTTTTCAGATTCCTCGACACCATGAAAAGGACGTATATTTATCTTTTCCATGCTGAGTTTAAATATGTTCTCAGATTTTATCCATCAGGCAGGGTTTTTTGTGGCACGTGTTTAAAGTTTTAAAATAATTAGTACTTACAAAACACTGAATAATAAATACACGGCTAATTTTGTCTAACCTAAAAAGTTTTATATGATGATTTTCGGGCATATTATGCTTTCGGGATGTCTCTTTTCATGGTCTAGCAGTAGTCGGCCAGCATACTGGGACTCCATTTGCCTTGGTACCTCTTTTCCATTGTAGAAATCTGCGGATGAAAACGCTCACCATGCTCCTCAGAGACAGCCCCAAGATTTTCAGGGAGGAAGTCTATTACGACTTATATGTAATAACTTCTCTAAGACCTTCCTCCATTGGTTTAGCGGTTTAATGACAAAAAAAATAAACAAACTGTGTCGACCCCAACCCCTTGTCCTTAAGTGATGTTGCCTAAAGACTATAGATTTCATTGCTACTTCAAGGATTACGTGTGTACCAAATTTAAAATAGATAATTCATTTAGTTCGAGAGTTATAACGCCTATAACTGACGAAAATAGGGAACTGTTTTTCGCAGTGTAGTGACCCTCGAATGCAAAGTAATGTAATAATCTTGCAGGGAAAATTATCCATAAATACGAAGCTTTTCTTTTCATTCTTGGAAAATTGTTTCCTAAAAGTCGCTATAGTTTCTTGTTGAACATTTTCTCTTAATTGTTCTACACAGCGAAGGTATTACTGAGAAAATTAGATATTGTGATAACCACAGAAAAAAACCCTCTACGTTAAATAAGGTTTATGTGGAGGTCAGCTCTATTGACAATCAACCGAAAGATTGGCAAAGATGTATTTCAAGTTTATTTGGTCAGCAGGTCCTCTAGTTATTACCGTAAAAATTTTGTACAGCGACTGTGAATAGTTTCTACATGATGTCCACATAACACTCAAAATTAGCAGTTGTTTGTGCTCCGTTAGATACATTATAAAAATTAGAAAAGAATAGCTGCTTATTTTAAATATGAAAATTTTTAAATATTTTATGTCAAGGCGAAAAATCTTGCAAATAAAAAACTCTAGGTAGTGTTTAAGAATTTTCCAATGCATTACACGGTTTATGTTGCATGCCAGTTTTATAAACAACTATATTGTCTTGATGATGATGTTTTATTTTAGTTTTCCTGTTTTGAGAATTCTAGCCTTCTATGAGGCCGTTTCCTGGGTATATTTTTATTGTTACTGGTCAAATATGGTACGCCCTAGATATATTGCTTGATTTCCAAATCCTATAAAGTATCTTCTTCTTACGAGGTCATCTCCTCATGAGGGTTAGCGTTCCATATAGCTAAACGAACTTTAGAAACTGTTTCTCGAAAAATATCACTCGAAGTACAATCACCTTCGTCAAGAATTCTGTCGTCTTCCGATCAATTGCTTGCCCTTTATCTTGCCTGCAATAATTGAACGTAGCAATTCGTATATTGAGCCCCTCGTATATTGGGTTCGAAGTATTGAGTTTTTCTTATTTTTATGGTTGTTAGTAATTCTTTCATTTTGTTCATTTCCAGTATTTTGTGTTTTTTATTTTCTGTATCCAGGAGTTGTGAAGAAGGCGTTTATAAATGTACATTTCAAAAGCTTCCAGTCGTTTCTCTGAGCCAGGATCCAGGGTCTAGCATTCACATCTATACAGTAGCACAAATAATACATACGCTCTCACCATTCTCATTTGGAGTCCGAGACTGAGACTTGTTCGATAGAAAAATTTGTTCATATTCATATATATCAATTGGACCTGTTCAATTAGGGAATATATTTTCTTTCTTGGGTTCCACTTATCACTTATATTGATTCCCAAATATCTAAATGTGAGAACCTCTTCTACGGTGTTGTCCTTGATTTCAAGAGATTTTGGTGGTAGATTTTTCTTCGTTATTACCATCTACTTGGTTTTTCTTATACTTAGAGCAAATTCAAATTTTTCGCTGGCTATTAAGACTCGATTGATCAGTTGCTGGAGATCTTTGATATTATTTGCTAATAGAATATTATCATCAGCATACCGAATGTTGGTCAGTATATTCCCATTAACTGTTATTTCTTCAATGGATTCATAGATGGTCTCATTAAGCACAGCATCAGAATAAAGATTGAACAAAACAACAAAAGTAGCTGTCTTACACCTTGGGTTATTTTTATGCTTTCCAGCCCAATTTAACTTCCACTGATTGATTCCAGTAAAGATTTTTGATAATATTTAGATCTCTTCTTTCTATATTTGCTGTTTCTAGAATTTTTATTAACTTCTCGTGTATCACACAGTCGAAAGCTTTAATGTAATCTATAAAAACGCATATGCATCTTCATTCATATTTTTAAAACGCCGGACCAGTACATTTAATGAGAATAAAACTTGCGCGCGTGTATCCCTGCCTTTTTGGAATCCCAATTCTGTATTATCTATCTCTGCTGCACATTTTCTATATACTCTGGCATGGATGATTCTCAAGAATATGTTGAGAACGTGAGATATTAAACTTTTTAAGCGATAATCGTCACATTTCACTGATTTTGACTTTTTAGGAATTGGGATGTCGATGGGAAGTCGACTTTGATAAAATAAGATTACCAATCGATTAATAAATAGACTTTCATTCGAAAATATTTTGAGGATTTCTCCCTTTACCTCA
The DNA here is from genome assembly GCA_019049505.1 of Pachyrhynchus sulphureomaculatus. Taxonomy (NCBI): domain Eukaryota; kingdom Metazoa; phylum Arthropoda; class Insecta; order Coleoptera; family Curculionidae; genus Pachyrhynchus; species Pachyrhynchus sulphureomaculatus. Next base: position 47,044,184 of record CM032447.1, read on the forward strand.
TATGGACCAACTGCTTTTCCATCCTTCTGTAGTTGTATAGCTTGAATAACTTCTCTCATTATCATCGTTTAGCTGTAAGATTTATGTCTATTGAAAAGTTGTTCAATGTATTGCTCTCATGTCTTTATTTTGCCCTTAAGATCCAGTATAATTTTATTACTTCCATTTCTCAGAATTGTTTCCTGTTTTTCTTGTTTTTTCCTCCTAATTTCTCCACCTTCTTATGCAGTTCCTCTATTTTTCGGCATTTCTTACTTAACTAGGTTTCCTGAGCTTCTCTACATTTTCCACGTATTATTCTGATTAGTTCGTTGTATTTTGCGACATTTTTTGTTTTCTGTAATCGTTTTTCGTCCATTAGATTTAGTATTTCTTATATCATCCATTCCTTTGTTTTCCTATTCTCTGCCCGACACATTTCTTCCTCCCCTATCGCCATTAATTCATTCTTTAACTTGACCACTGAAATTTGACACTCTCTTTTTCTGTTTTTATTTGCTTTTTAAATTTCTCATTCATCCAGTTTTTCAGTTTATTTCTGGGGGTTTATTGTTTGTTTTTTGCTAACCCTTTTAAATCTGCACATTCGAAACTCCAAGAGGACTGGATTGTGGTCCGAACTTTCGTTTACCCAGGGTAGGTTTTTACAGATTTTACAAATTTCTTCATGTTTTGTTTACTGAAAATAAAATCTATCTGTTTCTTAATCGTAGCGCCAGGTGATTTCCAAGTGTATAACCACCTGGGTGGGAGTTTGAAAAAATGTGTTGCTAATAAAAAGATCATTCTCGATACAAAATTGGATGAGTCTGTCTCCTCGATCATTTCTCAGGCCCAAGCTTGGTATAAAGTATAGTTACATTTAAATCTTTTAAAAACACCCATTGCAAGTAGAGAAAAACTTAAACTTATTAATTATTACTTTAAAAAAATATAATAAGGTACATCTCTTTTTACATCAGCATGAGCCCTTGCTGCTTTTTTCATTTAATTCAAAAATGTAAAATAAAAAAATAACAATAAAACGGCTTAAAAAACACTGATAAAAAGTATAAAATATAAACTAAACTAAAAGTCAGTATTTCCTGTCTATAAAAGAAAATATAATTAGCAAAAGCAATTTACGCTGCTGTCATTCTAAGCGAAAAGTGCAAATCATGCAAGAAGTAACATGTAATGAATTTTTAATATATAAAATACTAGCCGTGCCCGTGGCTCCACTCGCGTGTAGTAGATTCACTATTATCCCTACTGCTTATTCCTTATGTTACCTAACGTAATAAAATATATCGTATAATCTGACCAAAGAACCTATGCATGAATTAAAAAAAAAACGTAAATCGGATAGGTGGTTCTCGAATGATAAGCGCAGTAACGGACAGACAGACAGACAAAGAGACTTTGCGCTTTATATGTATTATATAGATTATTATTATTATTATATATAACCTAGCCAAAGAACATATGTATGAATTAAGAAAAAACACGTAAATCGGATAACTGGTTTTCGCGTGATAAGCGCACTAACGGACAGATAGACAGAGAGACGTTGCATTTTATATATATTCCAGATATAGATTATTATTATTATTATTATATAACCTGGCCAAAGAACATATGTATAAATTTAAAAAAAAAAAAACCTAAATCGGATAAGTGGTTCTCACGTAATAAGCGTACTAACGGACACCCAGACAGACCGCGAGACGTTGCATTTTATATATATTATATTCTTTGCTTCATGATATTGTTCCATATTTAACAGTTTAGGCAGCGTATTGCAAGAGAGCGCGCTAGCGGCCAACTTTTTTCCGTCTTGATTCACTATTATCATCACTACTTATTCCTTATATTACCAAACATAATAAAATATATCCTATAACCTAGCCAGAGAACATATGTATGAATGAATAAAAAAAAATCACCTAAATCGGATAAGTGGTTCTCGAGTGATAAGCACACTAACGGACAGACAGACATACATACAGTCAGACAGACAGAGAGACGTTGCATTTTTTTCCGTCTTGATTCACTTTTATGGTCACTGCTTATTCCTTATGCTACCTAACTGAATAAAATATAGCCTATAACCTGGCCAGAGAACCTATGTATGTTTAAAAAAAAAGCTCGTAAATCGGATAAGTGATTCTCCAGTGATAAGCGCATTAAGGGACAGACAGACCGACAGAGAGACGCTGCATTTTATATATATTATAGATTATAGATAACACGTGGACACACAAAATTAGGCACGATTGAGTCCAGTTAGATAAGTTACATTTGCTTATTCTCTTTTTTATTTCCAATTTTTAATTGTAGACAAACTTATTTGTTCGCAAGTGTAATTAATATACAGTGACAGGCAGAAAGTGTGCGGCATAGAGGATTGTTCTTTATTATTAAATTTAGAAGAAAAATGTGTTTATAGATGGATTCTGTTTCAGTTTAAACCCAAAAAATGATTTTGCAGTGCCGGTTGTCATTTGTCGTTTGGCTGTAAATTTGAATTAATGAAGTTGAAAGGCCAAAAATCGAAAATATTAATTAGAAAAAAGAATTTGGAATTTTATTTTTTGGTATGGTGCAAAAATTTTAGATAGATTTTTGACCAATAAAAATATGATGGCAAGGAGATTTTTATTTCTTGAATTTGAAATACATTGGTTAGATTGGTGCAAGGACAATTATCAAAAATTTATTACAAACAAAGGAATAAACGCACACTATATATATATTTTTTTAAGTTTATGATTTTTGGTTTATTTAATTTGTGAACTATAATTAACTTATTTTCTATGTGCTGTATAATCAATGTCTTTATACCTTTAGTAAATAATAATTCACTAAATTTCTTTTCTTTTAATAAAAGTGTTATGCTGGACTGTGCTTCAAAAACGAAAACCTTAAACTGCATGCAATAAGGTAAAAATATTTGATAATTAGCCTTGCGACAGTTGCAGTTTTAACAAAATTATCATTTGTCAATCATTGGTTGTGAAAGAAGTAAAACATGCCTTGGTATCAACAAATAAATTTTAAAATTCTTCTAACACTTTAACCAATGTATTCCAAATTTAAAAAATAATAGCCGGCCAATTGCAAGTCGGACTTAGTGTTCCGTACGTTGATTGCTTTTGAAATCAAAATTTTTGTTACGGAGGTGTAAAATGATCAATGACTTCACAAAACACACCCTTAAAGAGTTTTAAACAAAGTTTTTTCCGATCTTTACTAAAAACTGATGACCTTGAAATTTTTGTTTTTTTAAATACCAAATACATTATTAAAGGTGTGATAATTTTCGTTCAATCTACCCCCTGTGGAGAATATTCCCAAAATTTTTTGATCAGTACTTTTCAAGGTAAACGAGTTTTTGCAGTTTTTAAAAAATAATAGAAAGAGAAGTGGGCGCAAGTATTACATTATTTATATTTTTGAACTCTGGTTTTTACAAGTTTTCATTTGACACCCTACTCGATGATCTGGTAATTTTTTTTTCACTTCCGATTTCACCCCCCAAAATTAACCCCTTAAGTCAAAATTTAACTTTCAAAACTATACGGCTTTGATGAGGCGATTAATCCCTATATTAGTGCCAAATTTCCATGTCAAATAGTTTTATACAGCCATACAGATACCTAAGTAATCTTATAAGTGTTCCGTACGGAACACTAAAAATTTTTTCATTGGTCAAAAACTGATAAAATACGATTTTTGTTCATTTAATCTAAAATTTTGTACTACCATAAAATCTATTTCTAAACTCTTTTTTTTCAACAAATATTTTTCGATATTTTGACAATAAGAGCGACTTTTGGACTCAAATTCAAATTTCCAGCCGATAAATGATAATCGACACCGCGAAATCTTTTTTTGGGTTTCAAATGATTTAGAATCTATATTTAATTCATTTTTTTCTAAATTTATTTATAAAGAAAAATCCCTTATGTCGTAGGCTGAAAGGTTTTTGGTCTGACACATAGATGTCTCTCTTTTCAAAAAAATCCATATGATTTTTAGGAAGTATCAATCTCCAAACGATACGTATCAAAATTTCATGACATTTCGACGATTAGTTTACAAGTTATAGTGGTTTTAGTAACGCTACTTTTGATATTTTGAAAACAATGGCAAAATCGAATTTCGTGTGTTGATTAAACACTGTTTTTTGATGGGAAAAAATACCGTTCAAGCAAAGCAATGGTTTGATGAGTGTTACGGCGACTCTGCCCCTGGAAAATCACTCATCATTTACTGGTATGCTGAATTTAAATGCGGTCGTAGAGATACAAATGATGCTTAACGCTCTGGATGCCCAAATGAGGTGGTTATACCCGAAAACATCAAAAAAAATCCACAAAATTGTTTTGGATAACCGTAAAGTGGAATTGCGTGAGGCAGCTGACACACGAAAGGTATCAAACGAACGTGTTGGTCATATTTTGCATGAACATTTGGGCAGGAGAATGCTCTGTTCGAAATGGGTTTGCTCACAGTGGACCAATAACAACAACCTGTTAATGATTCTGAGCGTTGTTTGGACCTGTTTAAGCACAATAAAAAGGATTTTTTCATGCGATATGTGACAATAGAATAAATATGGATCCAAAAATACGCACCGGAATCAAATCGGCAGTCAGGAGTGGACAACAGCCGGTGAAAGCCGCCCGAAGCGATCAAAGACACAACAGTTGGCTGGGAAGGTTTTGGCCTCTGTATTTTGGGATGGGCATGGAATAATTTTCATTGACTATGCTGAGAAGCAAAAAAATCATCAATAGCGAATATTATATAAAGTTATTGGTGCGTTTGAAGGCAGAAATCGCAAAGGAACGGCTCCAAATGAACAAGAAAAAAGTGCTCTTTCATTAAGACAATACACCGTGTCACAAGTCAATGGTTACAATGGCAAAACTGCATGAATTGAAGTTCGAATTGCTTCTTTATCCATCATATCCTCCAGATTTGGCCCCCAGCGACTATTATCTATTCGCAGACCTCGAAAAAATGCTCACGGGAAAGAGATTTGGCTCCAATGAAGAAGTTATCGCCGAAACTGAGACCTATTTTGAAGGCAAAGACAAATCCTTCTACAAGAAAGGTATAGAAATGTTAGAGAAGCGTTGGACAGATTGTATCGCTCTTGAAGAAGACTATATTGATGAATAAAGTCGAAATTGGTAAAAAAAGGTGTTGGGGAACTCGGCAAAGGGCGTGATAAAACTTCTCGCAATGTTCATTCAGTCAATATTTCAGTCCTAGGTTGGCACTTCTACAGGGCAAGAACTGAAAAGGAGAATCAGTCTACTAACTGAGAAAGCTTGGGCAGAAAAATTAAATTATTCGAATTATTACTATTATTATTATTTTTAATAAACTAATGTAGAAGTATAATGAAATATAAGATGTAATATAAAATAAAAGAAAAAGACTCACATGAATAGTGAAAAGTAGAGTTAACATGAATGACCGTTATTAGCTCTTAAAACAGAAACGACTAACAATCCGTTAAAATAAACACTATACACTAATACACAAAATTAAAAAAATCAAATTTATAACAGAGATGTGTTTTAAAACCCTGGATGCTGAAAACATTTTTAATTATTGGCGCCATGCACAAAGTGATTGACATACCATTGACAAAAAAAATGTTTTCAGCATCCAAGGTCTTAAAACACATCCCTGTTATAAATTTGATCTTTTTACTTTTCTGTATTAGTGTATAGTGTTTATTTTAATGGATTGTTAGTCGTTTTTGTGTTACAAGCTAATAATGGCCATTCATGTTAACTCTTCTTTTCACTATTCATGTGAGTCTTTTTCTTTTATTTTATATTACATATTATATTTCATTGTACTTCTACATTAGTTCATTAAAAATAATAATAATAGTAATAATTCGAATAATTTAATTTTTCTGCCCAAGCTTTCTCAGTTAGTAGACTGATTCTCCTTTTCAGTTCTTGCCCTGAAGATGGTCCCAACCTAGGACCAAAATATTGGCTGAATGAACATTGTGTGAACTTTTATCACGCCCTTTGCCGAGTTCCCCAACAAATTTTATATTTAAGTATATACTATATATATATATATATATATATATATATATATATATATATATATATATATATATATATATATATATATATATATATATATATATATATATATATATATATATATATATATATATATATATATACGTTTGTGTAAGTTGAAAGATATTTGATCGAACAAAAAAAAAAAAATCGTTAAAACGATGCCAGAACTTTTACAGATATAGGACAAACATACACTCATTCACGAATTTGATATGTCAGTCCTGAATGTACATATATAGTCTAATATACATAAATATGACTATGTTTAGAAAATAGTACATATAGAAGGTTTGAATTGAAAGCTTCCTCTTCTTTAGTCGGTTAAAAAAAAAATCGCAGGCTGAGAGTACCACTGTCAAACATGTTATTCTGATCCTAGGTTAAACAGTAGGTCAGACTCGTATATAGACTAATATACATAAATATTATGACATTTGACCAATATTACATACGTATGTATTAAATTGAGAACCTCCTGTTTTTGATGTCGGTTAAAAAGATATTAACACTGTGCACGTGATATAATATTAACTTTCATAGAAAAAACAGTGTAACGTATTATTCTTTTAGCACATAAATTCACTCCATCAACTCACTTTAATTAAGTTTTAAACTAAATTAACTGGAACAACAAATAATGTAAAGGGTGAACGAATGCGGTTAAGTTAATAACAAGCGAACCTTTGGACTATGCTTGGAGAAAATTAATCTGCTTTTACCTCTAATTTAACCTTCAGTTTAAAACCAATAAACAATATCAAACAATATCAATTTAATTCGGACATGGTTTTTCTATTATTTTACTGTATGCAATTAAAGTTACTAAGTGCTTTAGTTTATTACTAGAAATAATACAGTAATTACAAAATAATAAGACTTCCATGAGAAACAAAGTGTATAAAATATAATAACACAAAATAATTTTGAAGTTAATCAATTACACCATGAAATACTTGGCTTGAATTCATAACACAGGGGAACAGCTGTTTTGGTGTCGAGGTTTTTTGAGCTGATTCTATATCAATTTGATGTCCTGAATTCAAATAACGTATTCATTTGTACCTAGGAGCTCAAATTTTTAAGATATACAATTTTAAGTTACATTATTGTAACTCAAATCCGTAAGTGTAGTAAACAAAAGTAGATACGAAATTTTTATTTTAGTTATACAAAATACAATATTATGTAGTACTTACAAACAAAAAAAAAACATTGAAGAAATGAAATAGTCACTCAACACTTGGAAAGCTTCTTTTCCGCGACATTCTTGAATGTTTTTTTAAACAGTCCCTTTTTAAACTCCAGCAGTAATCTGCCATCATGTGCATGTCCCATCTTCCTTGGTAGTGGTCCTCCATAACTTTAATATCTTGGTGAAATCTTTCACCTTGTTCCTCACTCATGTCTCCTAAATTTTCTGGAAAACGGTCTAAGTGGCTGTGTAAATAGTGTATTTTAATACTCATATTGCACCCTAAGGATTTGAAACTATTAAGCATCTTGTTAACCATTTCAACATAGTTTTGAGCTTTATGTTTGCCTAGAAAATTTTCTACAACTGCAACAAATGATGTCCAAGCTTCTCGTTCAACTTGATTTATTGAATTTATGAAGGCAGGATCCTTAATTAATTGTCTTATTTGTGGGCCGTCAAATATCCCTGCTTTGAGTTTTTCTGTGCTCAACTGATGCATTTTTACCCCTACATATGCAAAACAAGACCCATTTTTATCAAGAGCCTTTACAAATTGCTTCATTAAGCCCAACTTTATATGTAACGGAGGAAGTATGATTTTTTCTCTTTCAACCAAAGCGTCGTTAATGACATTCTTTTCCCCAAACGTCCATGTTTTCTTTCTGAGGCCAATCTTTTCTAATCCAGTGGTGTGTTTTGTCCCTACTATCCCAGAGGCACAAGAAACACGGATATTTCGTGTAACCACTTTGCTGCCCAAGAAGAAAGTTTACCATTTTTAAGTCTACACAAATCATCCATTGATGTTCGTAATGCTTTATCTTCTGCAAGACCAAAGCTATGGTATTATATTCTTCTCTCAGTTTCGTTGAGTGAGCTAGTGGTATTGAACCATATTTATTCCCATTATGTAGAAGGACACATTTTAAACTTCGCTTTGAACTGTCAATAAATAGGCGCCAATCATCTGGAATATATTCAGAAAGTCCCATTTCTTTCATGAGTCCCCTAATTTCGTGACAAAATACAAGATTGTCTTCTTGAGAAAAGAATGGTAGCAGATCTTTTTCTCTTGTACGGTAAAAGGTAATTTTGGTTCCTTGTTCCAGTAAATTTTTGTCGTTCAACCTAGAAGCCAGTACTTCAGAAGCTTTTTTCGATAAATTGAGATCCCTGGTGAGATCATTTAATTCATTTTGATTGAAGCGTTGAGGAACTGATGACGTCCCCTCATAGTCACTGTTAGTTTCATTAGCATCAAAACTTTTATTAGCATCAGAAGAGCGATCAAAGGGAAAATATTCGTCATCAGAGATATGTGGTAGCTGATGAAATGTTGGAATCGGTATTTCATCTGAGTGCGGGATAGGGCGTATTGCCGAGTCTAAATTGGGATAAGTCCACTTACTGCGGTTATTTCGATTGATTCCATTAGTATTTACTAAACGGAAATAACAATCATTGATGTGGTTTTTTGGTTCTCTCCAAACCATTGGTACGCCGAATTTTAGACATTTTCTTTTCCCGGTAGTCCACTGCCGTAAATGCTCTGTACAAGTTTTACATACGAGATGCGGGGCCCACGTTTTGTCCTGATCACCAAGCTTAACTCCAAAGTATCCAAGATACGCTCGCTTTACAAAGTCAGTAATAGTTTGTCTGTTTTGTTGAAACATGTATTCTCCGCATATATAGCAAAACACATCAGGTTGATTTACACAACTTCTTCTTGAACTGGAACCTGAACTCATTTTAATTCTGTTCAATAACACAAAAACACTCTTTTCTTAACATAAAATAACACGCCGAATTCGATCTACTCTCATTAGTAAGAACGCACAAACTGACGAGACTTACCCGAGTTAGATGATTAAAAGGGTCAGTTCAGGTACCTGATAGGCAATGGTTCCACTATTTATAGATTTACCTGGAATTTACTCAATTACAGACTGACAATAAAACCATTGTACATTCATTAATGAATATAATATAATAATTTTAGAACTCTCATAAATGAATATACTGAATAAAAACCACATTGGTAGATAAGTTGATGTATCTAAAAAAGTAGAGCTGATAGAGAAAAACGGATTGCATGTATAGATTTAGCGTCCCAAGTATAGTTAAAATCAGCTCTAAAATCCCAGGCACCAAAACAAAAATATTTTTTTGTTGCCCTGTGTAATTTTGGCTTAATTAGCCTGTTCTGTGGAAAGAGTGCTCGTGGTAACCAAATATCACCGAAATATTTGGCATTTTTAAAGTTGTGCCATGCATTATAAAATAATGAATACCTCGTTGGGAACGAAGTTTTTGGTTAATATTTACACTTTGTTTTAGTTACTATGAGCCTTATTTCGACAGCTCTATGATTTTTTAGATGACTTACAGTCTGTCAAGTAAGAACGTGTCCGCAATAATTCATTTTTGGTAGATGAGATTCTAATGATTTAACCAAAAATCGATAAAGGTACATTTTAGTAAACGTCAATTCCGAACTTTAGTTGAAATCACGTAAAATCCAAAATGAGTCACTTGTTTGTGCGTTGGTTCGAGGTAGTCTTTCTTTGTTCTCATCCGAAGGGGCCTAAAATATATTAAAAAGTCGGTTTCGTTTGTGAAGAAATGGGTAAATCATTTTAACGAGACAAAAAATGTCGACGACTTGCCAAACGTGGCTCGTCTTTGTTTTCATGGGACTCGAAATTGACGCTGTGTCAAGGAGCGGCAAAATGAAGAAAATCGGGTTTGAATGTGCCCCATGAGACCATTCGACAACATATTCGTGCTCATGATGTCAAATTCCGAAGCACGTTGAAGAAGCCTTTGCTAGGAGAAAATCACGTAGCGAAGTGGCTTTTCTGGGCTCACGATAAGATACTAGAGTGACCCTCACAATCGCTGGGCGCCAACCCTATTGAAAACGTTTAGTTTCTTATAAAAAGAAAGCTCAGAGGAAAGACTGTGAGGATTTTGACTCAGTTGTCTCGCGAGATTCGAAAAATTTGGAGATCATTGCAGAAAATCTCGTCGGCAGCATGCCTCGAAAATGGCAGGCGATTTTTGATGCAGGAGATGATTGGATAACTTACTAAAGTAATTGCGCCGTTGTTAGTACACCAAAGGATTCATTAATGGCAAGAAATGTTCTCGTAACACATTCTTTCAAGAATACGAGCGGCCACGTCTTATTTGACAGACTGTACAATTGCTAGTAATACTAGTTTAAAGTAATTTAAATAAGATATAGTGCTGTTCAAAGGATCGTTAGATTAAGTAAAAACGGCCAAGTGCAAATCGGACCTACGCAATTAGTGTACGCTTCTAAAATAAAATAAAATCTTTACGCAAGTTAAGTTAATTAGGTCCCTGATACGTACATGTCTTATGATCCAATATATATTTTCATATTTTTTCGTGGTTAGTAATATATGATAGTTATAGCAACGTAGCTACCGAATAGCCAATAAATTAATCTAGCTCAGTCTAGAATCTAGTAATAAAAGTATAAAACAAATATTTCGTACCTAAATATTTGTTTAATTATAAACAAATAAATAAAATTGTGTCTATCTGCAGAAGCGTTGCGCTACTCGGTAACAGTAATGTACTAAAAAATATATTAAAAAAATCTCCACCATATCGTCAGCCAACATATTTTTTATAATATTTTTTATACCAGATAAATTATCAAATGCATTCGTGCTAATTTCCGCTCAATCTAGACTTTATGGAGAATATTCCAGAATTTTTTCAATATTGTTGAATCAGTACTTTTCGAGGTAGAGGAGGAAAAAACGATTTTTGGCATTTTTTTTTGTTAATAATGTGTGCGCAAGTATTACATCACATATACCATATATTTGAGCTCGTGTTTTCACAAGCTCTCCTTTTGAGACCCCACTCGATGACCTGGTAATTTTTTTTCTCACTTCCGATTTTATCTCCAAAACTTACTCCTTAAGTCAAAATTAAACTTTCAAAACTATACGACTCTAACTGGGCCTTCAATTCGTATAATTGTGCCAAATTTCAACTTTCTACATCTTCAAATAATTTCGGGGAAAATGGGATGTGATAGACAGACGGACAGATGGACACCGAAGTGCTCCCATAAGTTTTCGTACGAAACTTGCTTCATATTTAATATTAACAACTATTTGGCCTAGACTACTTTCCATTGCCAAAAAACAAATGCAGTTGCTATAGATCACAATATGGCATTTAGTAAGTACGTACACAAAGTGTGGTGGTCTAGATATTATTCTGCTATTTATAGTAAATTTCTGAAGAAGATATGAATGAGAGAAATTGCAAATTTAGTAAAATTGAACATCTTCCGGTGATAAAGTAACCTCCCTTTGAAAGGACTGTTAGGTAAAGAAACTTACGATGACATACTTAGTATTATACGGAATGAACAATGTTCTTCCTACGCTACTATCTAAAATAGAGCTGAGGATTTCAAGAGTGAAAAAAACCGACATTATAATGATGAATATCGTGCTGGAAAACCCGTTTCTGTGTCCGCCCGAGAGAATGTTGAGGCTGTGCATTAAATGATTTTGGAGACTTGACGAATTGGGCTAAAATATGTAGCAGAAACTCCGAATATTTCATACGAATGTATTTGACAATTTGTCTATTCTGATTTGGGTATGGGAAAATCATCAGCTAAATGGGTACTTGGGTATCACAGTAAAAGAAGACCACTCACTGGAGATTCGATGCAGAATAGAAAATGTTAGAACAGTTTAAACAAAAGTGGCCAAAGTGTTCAGAAGTCTTGATCTCGGTTTAAAAATCAAAATAAGATTTCTCAAATTTTACGTCTTTGTGGTGATTCTATATGGGGTGGAGTCTTGAACTGTAACTACGGCATGATGTAAAAGGTTGGAAGCATTCGAGATGTGGCTCTACAAGCGCATGCTGAGAATATCTTGGACAGAGCACACAACCAATAAGAGAGTTCTAGAACTCTTAAACAAAGGCCTGGAAATTGTTAATACAATTAAAAAAAGAAAACTAGAATATCTGGGCCATATCATGAGAAACGATGAAAGATTTAGTCTACTTCAACTGATACGTCAGGGCAAGGTGGACGGAAGAAGAAGACCAGGCAGGAGACGTGTTTCGTGGCTGAAAAACCTGCGAAAATAATTATCAGCAACAATAACGGGATCACCAATATCCGGTAACGGGTCGGCACAAGAAGAAGAAGAAATGGGTATTTAAATGTCTGAACGTAGATCAATAACCACTGACAGTCACAACATCCAAGTAGCTATTTTGAAGAGGATTCGTTTTAGACCGAATGGTATTTAAGAATGAAAGGTAGGAACTGTCGAATGAGTGGAAATATGCTGGTTCACTTAGCTCCAAAAAGTTTCCTTTACGAAAAAAGCAGAAAAGGCTCTTGTGGATGGGAGACTTCTTACAGATTACTTGGAACACAGCAAAACAGTGAGTGGCAAAAAAATTGTGGAGAAACCCCGAGTAATTTTTCTCTTTAGAAAAAAAATAATAAAATTGAGAATGCGTCGCGAGGCTATTACTTACGACTTAATAGAATGATAAATCAGATTAATAAAAAGTTTTATTGCTTATATTTTAGGGAAAACATAGCTGCCAGCAATTGCAGCGTTTGCCAAATAGAGAAGGAAAATAAAACCGTGTAACGTAGTAGTACTACGAGGGCTACCTTTTAAGTTTTTACAAAAACAACGTTTTTTGGTATAAAGCGCTTTATTGTTTCTAAAAATATTCACTTTTAAGATGCTTCAGGAACAAAAAGAAGTCATTAGGCTATAAATCAGGTGAATACGGGTAATGAGATATTAATTCGGTGTTTTTCTCTGTCAAATAATTAATTGTTTGACGTGACGTGTTGTGTGAGAGTTGGCATTGTCATGATGAAGAATGATGCGACGTTTTCGATTGTTTTTCCTGATTTCATCGATGACTTCTGGCAAACAAATTGTTGTAGAGCATTCAGCATTAACTGTTCTTCGATCCTCTAAAGCAATGGTTACAACATGTCCGGTATAACTAAAGAAACAAGTGATCATTTTTGGAAGTGCTTCGCGAACGATCCACTTTTGTTGGATTCGGTTCATCTTAGAAGACCCAAATAGTTGATTGTTGCTTAATTTCCAGCTTGTCCGAATATATTCAAATTTCGTCTCCTGTTATGATGTTGTATACAGATTTTGCTTGTCATCGATCGAATTTTTTGAACATTTCCTTACACTAGTTGACACGAGCTTGTATTTGAGCTTCGGTCAAATTATGCGGAATCCATCGGGAACAGATCTTTTTCACAGCTAAATGTTCCTGCAAAATCGAATGTATTGCAGTTTTTCGATATGCCTAAGGATGCCTCTATCTCACGGTAGTCACATCCTCTTCAATCATGTTGCGTAGAGCATCGATGTTTTTTGGAACAACAACCGATTTTGGCGGACCTTCACGAATGATGGAAACACGACCATGACGAAATTCTGGTAACCAATTGTAAACAGTCTTGTCAGATGATGGTTCATTATCAAAAGTTGAACGAAGCGATTCGAGGCATTTTTGTTGAGTTGGACCTTTACTAAAATCGTAAAAAATCATCCAACGAAAACCTTAACGTGAATTTTCAATTTATTTTTGTTTTTTTTTTTTTTAAACGCTTACTGTAAACAAACTCCTCGGTCAATTTCTGAGCTGCTGCTGTTTTAACAATAAGAAATGTCAAATTTTACAACAATGGTAATGTCACATCTCAATAGCGTGATCTTTGTAAAATCTTACAAGGCCGCATATTCAGGCCATTGACTTGTCTAGTCCACGTGAAAAGCGATTTAGATAATGAAATAGTATATTGCATTTATAATAATTTATCTATAATATATATAAAATGCAACGTCTCTCTGTCTGTCTGTCTGTCCGTTAGTGCGCTTATCACTGGAGAACCACTTATCCGATTTACGTACTTTTTTTTTTAAAACATACATATGTTCTCTGGCCAGGTTACAGGCTATATTTTATTACGATAGGTAGCATAAGGAATGAGCAGTGACGTAAAATAGTGAGTGAAGTGGGAAAAAAGTTTGCCGCTAGCGCGTTCCTTTGCAATACACAGCCTAAACCATTAATTATGGAACAATATTATGTAGCAGAGAATATCTATAATCTATAATCTACAATATATATAAAATGCAATGTCTCTCTGTCTGTCTGTCTGTCCATTAGTGCGTTTATCACGCGAGAACCACTTATCCGATTTACGTGTCTTTTTTTAAATTCGTACATATATTCTTTGGCCAGGTTATATAATAATAATAATAATAATAATCTATATCTATAATATATATAAAATGCAACGTTTCTCTGTCTGTCTGTCCGTTAGTGCGCTTATCTCTCGAGAACCACTTATCCGATTTACGTGATTTTTTAAATTCATACATATGTTCTCTGACCAGGTTATAGATATATATTTTATTACGTCTATAATATATATAAAATGCGTCATCTCTGTCTATCTGTCTGCCTGTCTGTCTGTCCGTTAGTGCGCTTATCACTCGAGAACCACTCATCCGATTTTCGTACTTTTTTTTAAAACATACATATGTTCTCCGGCCAAGTTATAGGCTATATTTTATTACGATAGGTAGCACAAGGAATGAGCAGTGACGATAATAGTGAATGAAGTCGGGAAAAAGTTTGCCGCTAGCGCGTTCTCTTGCAATACACAATCTAAACTATTAAATATGGAACAATATTATGTAGCAGAGAATATCTATAATCTATAATATATATAAAAATGCAATGTCTCTCTGTCTGTCTGTCTATCCATTAGTGCGTTGATCACGCGAGAACCACTTATCCGATTTACATGTCTTTTTTTAAATTCATACATATATTCTTTGGCTAGGTTATATAATAATAATAATAATCTATATCTATAATATATATAAAAAATGCAACGTCTCTCTGTCCGTCTGTCTGTCTGTCTGTTCATCCGTTAGTGCGCTTATGTTCTCTGGCCAGGTTATAGACTATATTTTATTACGTTAGGTAACATAAGGAATAAGCAGTGACGATAATAGTGAATCAAATCGGAAAAAAGTTTGCGGCTAGCGCGTTCTCTTGCAATATACTGCCTAAACCACTAAATATGGAACAATATCATGTAGCAAAGGATATCTATATTATATATAAAATGCAACGTCTCTTTGTCTGTTTGTCCGTTTGTGCGCTTATCACTGGAGAACCACTTATTAGATTTACGTGCTTTTTTTTTAACATACGTATGTTCTCTGGCCAGGTTATAGGATATATTTTATTACGTTAGGTGACATAAGGAATAAGCAGTGATGATAATAGAGAATCAAGTCGGAGAAAAGTTTGCCGCTAACGCGTTCTCTTGCAATACACTGCCTAAAGCATTAAATATGGAACAATATTAGGTAGCAAAGAATATCATATATTTAAAATGCAACGTCTCTCTGTCTGTCTGTCTGTCCGTTAGTGCGCTTATTACTCGAGAACCACTTATCCGATTTACGTGTTTTTATAAATTTATACATATGTTCTATATAATTTGATATAAGCCTAGATAATGGGAGATAAGGTGAGATAATGGGAGATAAGGAGAAATAATAGAAGATAAGTCGAGATAAGCCTCGATAATGGGAGATAAGGTGAGTTATGGGAGATAAGTATAAATAATGGGAGATAAGCAGAGACAAGTCTAGATAATGGGAGTTATGGTGAGATAATGGGAGATAAGGAGAGATAATGGGAGATAAGGAGAAATAATGGGAGATAATGAGAAATAATGGGAGATGAACAGAGATAAGCCTAGATAATGGAAATTATGTAGAGATAATGGGAGATAAGGAGAAATATTGGGAGATAAGGGGAAATAATGGGAGATATTTTATTACGTTGGGTAACATAAGGAATAAGCAGTGACGATAGTAGTGACTCAAGTCCACGCGAGCGGAGCCGCGGGCCCGGCTAGTTATTAATATAAACAACAAAAATTTAGTTAAATATTTAATAGCTAACAATAAAACACTTGTCGCTTATCATATTTCTCGCAGCTAAAGCTAACATTTCGTTTAGAAGATGTTATCGATTGATCCAATTCAGCCTGATAAGGTACACTAAACATAAAAATATATATTCTATCTATCTATCTATCTCTTTAGTATTTTTGACAAATCCCTGAAGAGAACAAGTTAAGTTTTCCTTTTTGGGCTATACAGAAAGAATATTTCTCGCCTTCTATTGACTTTTAGCTTAAAAAGTGATATCTGTCATAAAGGGAATCAATAAATCCAAATCAAATTTCTATGTTAGATGGAAATTGTAAGGAAAATTGAAAATCCCTGTTATCAAAGACATATTGGAAATAAAGACTTATTGAAATCGAAAATTCGTGGGCATAAAAACAATTTCTATAGTCGTTGGTATATGTTAAATAGAAAATTTACTCACTAACAAAAATAATAATAATTTAGCAATATCAGACTGTACTCTTGTTTTTACTCATTAATTTATAATAAAATTTGAAGAATATTAAGAGGGATGTTGTAAGAAGTTAAGCTGAATATATATGCGTACTCGAAGATTTTTTGGTTCATATCAATGACATACAACCAACTTATATGATGGAAAACTTGGAACACTGGTTGCTGCCTGTCAACACGCTTGTGGGAGATCATAGCTTGCTGGTAAGGACACCTAAATATGCAAAGCGCATATATTGCTTATTTTGCATATTATATGCATTTTTCTAAATATTTGCATAAATGCTTTAAAAATAGCATATATGTGCATATTTGAAGGAATTTATAATAATGTACGTCTTTGGCAGGCGTTTTCATTCATTTTTCGGAATAAGGGTCAATGTTTAGGCCGCCGCTGCCGCGCCGGTGGTTTTCCCCAAATAAATTTTATTATTTTATGGTCAGTAAAAACCAGTCAGTAAACCCCAGACGGCCATCAGAGCATACTTGTATTATTAATTTATTAGATTTCATTTTTGGTTGTGCTTTTAAAGTGGTTACGTCGATTTGTGCTTTTTATCTTGTGAGTCGTACTTTACTACATTGAAATGCCCAAAGCCAGTAGTGTGTCAGTGTGGATTAAACCATACAAAGAACTAAGAATATATATGGGAAAATCTACTGTTCTGCATGTGTTAAAATTGTAAATATAATTTTTGAATACCTATTGAATATACAGGGTATTTCAGTTTCGTTTAATATTTAAACATAACGAAATTTTTGTCAGGATTTTGCCGTTGATGCTATTTTCAATGCTATTTAAGTTATTTTTGTTCCATTTAACGAACAAAATTTCTATTTAACGAAACCACGAAATAGAAATACATACCTAAACGTATGTATTTCTAGGTAATCTAATAAAAAAGGTAAAAAGCCGAATTTTAATTTTTGTCTGCCCTAAGCACCTAGTTTCCTATTTAACGAAATTTCTAATTAACGAATTTTTTTCTTGGGATGTTAATTAAATTTTCTTTTTTTTATTGCGGATACCATGCGATAAAAAAATTTCAAATAGAGTAACACGTAAAAAGTGCTTGCCATATTGCCAAATTGAGTAAGACGAAACCTGGAGATAGGCCACAACACACATTAATGCAATGTTTCCAACCAACGTACAAAAATAAAGAGCTAAATGAACAAGACCCTGTATGTTAAAAATTTAAAATGGGTTTTTTATTGCTACATTTGTATAGTACTCGTATCATGTAATGTGAAACAATAAATTTACATTTTTCAAGTCTATTTCGATTTTTTTACTGCATATTTACAACATGTATGTGCATATTTTGAGAAAATTATTTGTATATTTATGCGCATATTTTAAAGTTTTTCACTTGCATATTTGGGTTTCCTTACTTGCTGGTATCAACGTATGAAGTCTAAGACTGAGTTAGTCTAAACAAAAGGCGATAAGGTTCCGAATATATTTAAGCTTAAGCAGATGCGCAGCTAATCCGCCAAAATAATTGTCTATTATTGTAACACATCCTACATATCAGCTATATGATTAATCGTTCTACTACCTATGCGGTCTTACCTCATTTATATAAGTAATGGTTTACTTGTAAATATAATTCTTCTGGATTTCTTTCGTGTGGACCGAAAAAGTGATGATGACGTTTCGTCGAATATTCCGCCAGCTTTTTCAGAGCATGTTTTGAGAATTGACTTCTTGGCAATCTAGGAATCCAGGCCAGTTCCCGGAGCAAGCTCTGAATAAGCTGACAGGGTAATCGGCAAAATGTCAACTCTATGCGTGCAGCGCGAGCTGCGTGACGCGCGCTCAAAATTATTTCATATTTTCCTACCTAATAGAGGCTCCACTTTTCAAAAATATGAGTTTTTTAGATTAAGACATAGCGAATATAATAGTATTTTTTTCGATTATAAGTTGTGGCAAACACGAAAAAATTATTTAAACAATTTCATTGTTATTATTTTTTATAAATAAACAATTAAAAAATTCCACTGTTACACTTTGTAAAAGCCAATATAAAGAGCAATAAAATGGCGGAAGAATAAAGTTTATACGATAAATAGAACCGGAAATATTGCTTTTTTAATGTGCTGCCGATTAGTGGACTACGATAATTTATGATA
Organism: Pachyrhynchus sulphureomaculatus; assembly: GCA_019049505.1. Taxonomy (NCBI): domain Eukaryota; kingdom Metazoa; phylum Arthropoda; class Insecta; order Coleoptera; family Curculionidae; genus Pachyrhynchus; species Pachyrhynchus sulphureomaculatus. Next base: position 47,063,143 of record CM032447.1, read on the forward strand.
TCAGTATTTTGCAAAATATATATTTGGAAAAAAATCCAGATACACGTATTGAATAATTTCATGTATGAAATCCATAAAAAAATTTCAGGCAAATCGAAAATATGAAGACTTTTTTTCCTCAAATTCGTACGGTTTGTAAAAGTCCGAAAATGACGCCTACGACGGTTGCTAAATATATGGGCTAGTCGAGGGTAGTCGTTAGCCATTGGTCAAAACTATACTCTCAGGTAAAACATGTTGATTTACCAGATCTACGATTATTTATCCGAACGTGGTTAGAGAAGAAAAGTGCCGGACAAGGATGAAAAAATGATTATTAATATATCCTGCCCAAATCTGCATTTAACTTTGCACCAAGGAGCGTAAAAACTAAAGCAGAAAGGTTTGGATATATGGTGTGAAATAATTCGCACTCATCTCCGGGCTAACGACTTGAAGTGGCGGAGTACAGTCTAGAAACCATTGCTGAGTGAAAAATACAGAGAGAAACGAGACGGGGGAGAGGTGGGCAGAATAAACACGTACTTACTTGACCGACTGTAATTATTAAAAAAAAAGTTTATTTTTGTGACACACCCTGCATAAAATATTTGAGGATATAATGTAGCCTATAACTACAAATAGTCGTCTTGGCCTCTATATTCTTTGAGTAATCCTACTAAAAATATATTCGTAATATTATATTATAATATTCAATCTTTCAGTCACTATCTAGAAAAAAAAATAGTCAATGTAGAGACGTAATAGTATTGTATGACGTTAGACAAAAAAAGTAGTACGTTATAAATAAAAAAAAAAAAAAGTTGAGACTACGTATGTGGTAATTTGGGACTAATTTACAAGTTATTTCTAAGTAAAGGACCTTGCTTAATAAGTATAACTACGCAACGATCGAACTAGTTATTTCAACGAATTAGCAATTAATTTAATTGAACAATCTGTATCACTTCTACGTAAATAGAACAATACAAATTGTATAGGAATACGAACAATAAAAGCGAAGCTAAATATACGTATTTTTTAATATTCTTAAGATCGTGAAAGGTAATATTAACTTAAAGATTGACATGTAGGTAGTTGTCTATCAATTTATTTCATATAGTGTTTAGAGATATAAAATTTTAACTGTTTAGTTTACAAACTAGGTCTTCTCTCAACTCGTTTATCAAAATAATAAACTATGACAGACGCTGTTGTAATTCAAATAAATTATTTGAACAATATTCTTTTACGAGGGCTACATTTTAAGTTTTTACAAAAATAAAGAAAGACAAATTTTTTTGGCACAAATCGTTTCAGTGTTTCTCAAATTATTCGCCTTTAAGATGCTTTTGCATGCGTTCGAATCAATTCTCGAAACATTTTTTCCACTTTGAGGTTGGTACCTCAAAAATATGGTTTTGGAAGGATCCAACAGATTCTTGACGTGATGAAAATCGCTATGCCCGCATTTTTTTTTTGACATTTGGTAATAAAAAGAAGTGGTTAGGCCATAAATCAGGTAAATACGGAAGATAAGGTATTAATTCGATATTTTTTTCCGTCAAATAATTAATTGTTTGACGTGTTGTGTGAGAGCTGTCATTGTCATAATGAAGATTGATGCGACGTTTCCGGTTGTTTTTCCTGATTCCATCAATGACTTTTGGCAAACAAATTGTTGTATATCATTCAGCATTAACTGTTCTTCGATCCTCTAAAACAGTGGTTGCAACATGTCTAGTATAACCAAAGAAACAAACCGATCGCTTCGCGAACGTACCACGTATGTTGGATGCGGTTCATCTTGGAACATCCAAACAGTTTATTGTAGCTTGGTTTTCGGCTCGTACGAATATATCCAAATTTGTCTCCTGTTACGATGTTGTATACAGATTTTGCATGTCCGTGGTCAAATTTTTTAAGCATTTCCTTACACCAATTGACACGAGCTTGTTTTTGAGTTTCGGTCAAATTATGCGGAATCCATCCGGAACAAGTCTTTTTCACAGTTAAATGTTCATGCAAAATCAAATGTACTGCAGTCTTCGATATGCTTAAAAATGCCTCTATTTCACGACACGTCACATGCCGATCCTCTTCAATCATGTTGCGCACAGCATCGATACTTTTTGGAACAACAACCGATTTTGGTTGACCTTCACGAAATTCATCGCTGATGGAAGCATGACCAAGACGAAATTCTGCAAACCAATTATAAACATGCTTTTCTGATGATGATTTATTACCAAAAGTTGAATGAAGCGATTCGATGCATTGTTGTTAAGTTGGACTTTTACTAAAATCGTAAAACGTGAATTCCGCTTGTTCGCAAAACTGTTTTTTTTTAAACGTTCACTGTACATAAACTACTCGGTCAATTTCTGAGCTGTCACTGTTTTAACAATAACAAATGTCAAATTTTACACAATGGTAATGTTACATCTTAATAGCGCCATCTAGTGGTCGTTTGTAAAAACTTCAAAGGCGACCCTCCTAGGTCAGGGTAAGTGGTAGCTCTGTATAAAATAATAAAATTTTAAAAAGCCTTGACTTCTCTCATATTTTACTTACTTTTATATTGGACATAGTAAGCAAGATGACTTTATTTTATTTAAATGAGTACTATAAGCACCTAAAAAATTACCCAATTTACCTAGTTCCCTATGTATCTTCAAATATTTAGCTAGAATATTATTTTAAAGTAGTAAAGTCGTAAGTAAATTACTAATTAGTTATTTACACAACAATTATTTGTTTAAATTTTTTGCTATTGTTGGTAAATGGTTCTTTTCCACGAGTAGTTAAACATATATTTATAATGCATGTATAGGATGTTCGAAATAGGATTAATCACTCTATTATTTAAGCAGCTGAAGAAAGAAGAATTTAAATTCGACTGTTGAATAGTATGAAGTAAACCTTTATTTTTATACATATTTTTTTCTTTAACGTAGGGTAGCTCATGAACTTTTTTGAAATTAAAATAATTCAAATAAAGAAAATTTTATAACTAATACTTAAATTCAGAGCTTAGTAGATTTTTTTATCTGGCTGTGTAAGTGTAGGGTTATGTTTCGTTCATCACTATGTAAGTTAGAAGGGGGGAAGTAGGGAAAATTTGCCCCCCTTTGCCTCTATGGATATAGAAAATAAAGCTTTTTTTAGCAAAGAGAGCTTTCTATTGGGAGAAGTTTTTAAATTTTAACTATATGAAAGGGTACGTTTCGGTTAAGAATTTACACTTCTCACTAATCGGTTTTTAAGTTCAATCTAAGCCTCGAAATTTCCACTGTAGAAGAGAGCTCTTTTATGAAAAATTTGTCCTTTCTGATTATATATTTTTAAATTGGGGGTGAGTTTTGAATTTCCTTTGTATGAAAGATTTCGCGATGATTGTGAGTTTATTGTATTAGAAAGTGTTTAAGCTTCTAGAGTTTCTGTCCTACTTGACAGGTGTGTATTTCTGAAAGCTATATTGTTAGTGAAAAATTAAGAACAAAGTTGTTTTTGTTAGAAATAGTAAAAAAAACCACACCAGGATACGTAAATTTTTAAAAACAGATCATTATACGCATAACATTTCTATCAGAAATGATGCTAAAAGTTTTAAATTAAGCTCGACTTATGTCCAAGATTCAAGGATTATGTTAAAGTATTATTAACCCATTGAAACGTTTATTTTTTAATTTTTAAACTATCGTGCACATATGATTTTAATGAAAATGTGACAGGGAACTCGGCATCTCTGAGGGTACCTATGAAAATTATTTTTTATAAGCAGACTATAGCAAAGAAAAATCTGATTTTTGGGAAAAGAGTTTTAAAGAAACTTTGCACGCGACTAACTAACAAAGTAAGAAAACAATCATTTTGGCCTCCAATACTATGGATAATGTATCTGCTTACCAGGCATATATGCATAATTTTTTACTATCCTTTTTAATTGGAAAAAAGGACGCCCCCGTGGAGGTAACTGCAGTGTTTATGTAGTCATTTTAAGACAAGTTATGAGCCATGCAGAGTGTCAACACAAGTACTATACACGGCCAGATAACATCTGATAAGAAAGCCAACTTGTTGGCTGAAGTCGTTTCTTCACATTTTACTTTCGGTTTCCAAGTAAAAACACCACCCACTATTCCCATAGTGTAGTCAAGGATGCGTGATATTGTCTTCAATATCAAAAGATATTTTAATGATACTAAGAAAGCTTCTGGCACTGCCATAGTAGTTTAAAAAATGCGCAGGCGATCTAACATCAGTTTTCTCTACACTTTTCAAGTTATCTTACTTCTGTTGAAAGTTCGTTCAGTCAATACCTAAAAAAAGGCCAGAAAACCTTGACAAACAACTACCGATTAGTCGCACTGCTTTCATTAATATCGACAGTTATGACAAAGGCTATTAAACAGCATTTTCTTAAACATCTAGACGTGTTTAATATTATTAGCGACCCTCAATTTGGCTTTCGTAAGCAAGAATCAAAGGAGATGTTCTAACTTATGTAGTACATGTTTGGAACAACGCAAATACAACATTTTGAAGAATATCCAGCGGTGGCTCTTAATTTATCGAAGATATAAGCCCATTGTTGGCTAAGTTACGTTCTTATGGCTTGACTGGAAGGTTTTATTTATAGCTCTTGTGTTTCCTCAAAGAGAGCTCTTTCCGAGTGGCAGTCACCAGATTTCTTTCTAATACCTTCAAAGAGTTAGGAATATTATTTCGAACTAGAGTGTTTTATACACAACAACTGTTAATTCTGTCCAAAACTTATATTCGGCAAACGATGGAATACTACTCCCATGTTTGGAGCCTTGCATCCAAACATATACTGCTTTTGTTGCATTCTATTCAGAAAAGAGCTCTTTTTTTTTTTTTTTTTTTTTTTTATGGGTCTAGCACACGTGCTGCAGGGAAGTCCCTAAAGCGCTCCAGGAGCGGCACGAGTGCGGAAAAAGCGATTCACGTTGTTCTTGAATCGCTGTAAATTGTACTCGGTGGGAAACACAGCGCTGGGCAAATTATTCCAAAGGGATGATGTTCTCCATATAAAAGATTGCTTGGAAAGGGTTGTACGCGGAGTAACAAGCTGAACCTCATACGGATGCGAAGCACCAGCGCGACGTGTATTTCTAACATGCACCGCTTTGGGAGGAATTAAGCGGGCTACATCCTTCGAACACTTTCCATGAAAATACTTGTAGAACAGACTCAAGTTGCCAACCTTTCTTCGATGTTCCAGCGAATCAAGGCCGCCGGTCAATTCCGGGTCCTCAATCAGACGGACCGCTCTTCTCTGAACAGAATCCAACAAATGCAGTGTATGTTTGGGAGCGGAGCCCCAAACGTGGGAGCAGTATTCCATAGTTGGTCGAATTTGGGCTTTGTAAAGAATTAACAGTTGCTGTGGGGTGTAAAGCTTTCTGTTCTAAATAATATTCTCAGTCTTTGAGAAGCTCTCCTTGCTATGCCTGCAACATGTTCATGCCAAGACATATTTGCTCCCAAACTAACGCCCAACAAATTGAGCGACGATGCTAGGGGAATGGAGTGCCCCGACATAACTATGTCGGGTGCAGCAACGTTAACTTTTTTAGAAAAAACTGCCGCTTGGGTTTTTGTAGCGTTAAATTCCACTTGGTTACTGTCACCCCAAGATAGAATTTCTTCCAGGTCTTTGTTAAGTTGAACGACCTCCTGCTGTCTGCGGATATTCACCTGAGCAGCCGATGTCCGAGCGTTCAAGGTGAATGAAGAGACAAGCGTACTGTCATCTGCAAAGCTATAGATTGGATTCCCGGTCTTTTCCAGCAGATCGTTAATGTAAATGAGAAAGAGAGTAGGAGACAGTATGGAGCCCGCACACCGGCGTTGATAGTGAGGGTGTTAGAAATAAATCTGTCGACCGCCACTCGTTAAGAACGCTCTCTGAGGAAACATGAGAGCCACAAACAGAACCTTTCAGATATACCATAAGAGCGTAACTTCGCCAACAGTCCATCGTGCCAAACACGGTCGAATGCCTTGGATATGTCAAGAGCAACCGCTCGAGATTCTCCAAAGTGTTCAATTGCGTTGTTCCAAACATGTGTTACATAAGTCAGAAGATCTCCTGTTGATCTATGTTTACGAAAACCATATTGGTGATCGCTAATAATATTGAATCGTTCAAGATATTTTATTTGCTTTGCTTGATTGGAGACCCAGAATTTCTTAATCCCTTGGATCATTGAAGAATGCATTGGGAAGTTACAGTATTTTCATGGAAAGTGTTTGACGGATGTAGTCCGCTTAATTCCTCGCAGACTAGTGCATACTAGGAATACATGTGCTAATACATCATATCCATATAAGGTTCAGCTTGTAACTTCTCGTACAACCCTTGTCAAGCAGTCTTTTATATGAAGAACATCATCTCTGATGATTTGACCAGGATTGTTTCCCACCGAGTACAATTCATAACGATTCAAGATCAACGTGAATCACTTTTTTTGCACACGCATCGCTACTGTAGCGCTTTCAGGATAGCTCTGCAGCACATGTGTTGTGCCCATAAAAAACAAATAAAGAGCTCTTGAGGCGAAACCAAGTAAAATTTCGGAAAACGGCGTAGTGTGTAGACTTCTTCTTCTTAAGGTGCCGTGCAGATTCCTGCGTAGGCGTCTGTATCGAACTTCTCTCATCAGATAAGTCTGTTTAAAGCCGTATTTTCGAGAGACCAGAAATCAATTATTTCTGTCTAGTGATGAATATTGTGCAACCATGATAGCCTTTTTCGCCCTATTCCCCTTTTGTCTTGAATTTTACCCTGCAGTATCAGACGTTGAAAGCTATAATGTTCCCCACGAATAATATGTTCCAAGTATGAAATCTTTCTCCTCTCTATGTTTTCGAATAATTCACGATCTTCCAGGTTGGCTCTCTTGATCACCTCCTGATTCTTCACTCTATCAACTCAAGATACTCTCAGCATTGTTCTGAGAGTTGTAGGTAAAGATTTCTATTATAAAGGAATTTGCGTAACTTGATGAAAGTTGCTCTTGCCTGCTCAACTTTGGCTTTAATTTCCATGTTCGGATCCCATTTATTATTCACAAGGCATCCCAGGTATTTGAACTTGTTAACCCGTTCTATATTCTCGCCATTTATAAGAATTCGGACGTCTTGAATTGGATTTCTACTGATTATCATGAATTTTGTTTTGTTTATGTTGATCTTTAATCCAATGTTTTCTCCTGCTTTGTGCACAGCCTTCAATAATGCTTGAAGAGCATCTGCGCTATCTGCCAGAATGGCAGTGTCATTTGCATATCTGATGTTTATTGGAACACCGTCTACTTTGATACCCAGATCACTCTCCGGCACTGCCTCAACAAAGGCTCTTTCGACATATAAGCTAAACAGCATGGGTGACAAAATGCAACCCTGTCTAAATCCCTTTTTTATTTCAAAATCTTCCGTTGTATAACCATTCTGAAGTCTTACGTCTGCTGATTGATTTCAATATAAGTCGGCAATGATTTTTATATCTTTAGAATCTAGCTCTAGTTCTTGTAGATATTTCATGAGGAGAGGTCACGTTTAATGTTGTCGAATGCCTTCTCATAGTCTATGAAACACGTCAATACATCCTGTCTCTGATCCAGACTGAAAATCTCTCTCGTCCCAAAACCACCTTTAAATCCGAACTAACTATCTCCACTAACTTCTTCGCATTTCTTGTATAGTCTCGTATGAATGATGCGCAAGAAGAGTTTGAGAAAATGGCTCATGAGACTAATTAAGCGATAGTCCTATGTAGACAAGTGAATAAAATGGTAAATAACTGGCCAAGTGCAAGTTGGACTTGCGCAATTAGTGTTCCGTACGTTGATTGCTTTTAAGGTGTTACATACACCTAAACTTAGTTCGAACTTAGTTATGAAAACCATAGGAATAATGTATTTTCTATCTATCTGGTCAAGTTAACGATACAACTAAGGATACACTGCAAGAGAATTTATATAAGCAATATATTTTTATGCCACATATTTTGTTCTTGAATCGCTGTAAATTGTACTCGGTGGGAAACACAGCGCTGGGCAAATTATTCCAAAGGGATGACGTTCTCCATATAAAAGATTGCTTGAAAAGCGTTGTACGCGGAGTAACAAGCTGAACCTCATACGGATGCGAAGCACCAGCGCGACGTGTATTTCTAACATGCACCGCTTTGGGAGGAATTAAGCGGGCTACATCCTTCGAACACTTTCCATGAAAATACTTGTAGAACAGACTCAAGTCGCCAACCGTTCTTCGATGTTCCAGCGAATCAAGGCCGCCGGTCAATTCCGGGTCCCCAATCAGACGGACCGCTCTTCTCTGAACAGAATCCAACAAATGCAGTGTATGTTTGGGAGCGGAGCCCCAAACGTGGGAGCAGTATTCCATAGTTGGTCGAATTTGGGCTTTGTAAAGAATTAACAGTTGTTGTGGGGTGTAAAGCTTTCTGGTTCTAAATAATATTCCCAACTTTTGAGAAGCTCTCCTTGCTATGCCTGCAACATGTTCATGCCAAGACATATTTGCTCCCAAACTAACGCCCAACAAATTGAGCGACGATGCTAGGGGAATGGAGTGCCCCGACAAAACTATGTCGGGTTCAGCAACGTTAACTTTTTTAGAAAAAACTGCCGCTTGGGTTTTTGTAGCGTTAAATTCCACTTGGTTACTGTCACCCCAAGATAGAATTTCTTCCAGGTCTTTGTTAAGTTGAACGACCTCCTGCTGTCTGCGGATATTTGCCTGAGCAGCCGATGTCCGAGCGTTCAAGGTGAATGAAGAGACAAGCGTACTGTCATCTGCAAAGCTATAGATTGGATTCCCGGTCTTTTCCAGCAGATCGTTAATGTAAATGAGAAAGAGAGTAGGAGACAGTATGGAGCCCTGGGGCACACCAGCGTTGATAGTGAGGGTGTTAGAAAGAAATCCGTCGACCGCCACTCGTAAAGAACGCTTTCTGAGGAAACATGAGAGCCACAAACAGAACCTTTCAGACATACCATAAGAGCGCAACTTAGCCAACAGTCCATCGTGCCAAACACGGTCGAATGCCTTGGATATGTCAAGAGCAACCGCTCGAGATTCTCCAAAGTATTCAATTGCGTTGTTCCAAACATGTGTTACATAAGTCAGAAGATCTCCTGTTGATCTATGTTTACGAAAACCATATTGGTGATCGCTAATAATATTGAATCGTTCAATATATTTTAGAAGATGCTCATTGATAACCTTTTCCATGACTTTCGATATTATTGAAAGCAGTGCAACTGGTCGGTAGTTATTTGGCAAGGTCTTCTTACCTTTTTTAGGTATCGGCTGAACCGTGGCACATTTCCAGCAGGACGGAAATATTCCCTTTCTGTAGGATAGGTTAAAAAGTCTACAGAAAACTGGTGTTAGTTCCCTTGCACAGTTTTTGAGAACTATGGCAGGTATTCCGTCAGCGCCAGAAGCCTTCTTGGTGTCCAGCTTCATTAAAATACGCTTTATGATGCGCTGTCTGAAGACAACATCGGGCATCCTTGACTGCAATATGGGAATAGCAGGTGGTGTTTTTCCTTGGAAATCGACAGTAGAATGTGAAGCAAAGAGTTCAGCCAACAAGTTCGCTCTCTCAACAGGTGTGATTGCAATGGAATTATCTGGCCGTGTGAGTGGTGGTATGGTGGATTTGGTAAAATTTTGACTAACTGCCTTAGCGACTGCCCAAAAGGACCTGGAATTGTTGGGACAAGCGAGAAGTTTGTTTCTAATTCGTTGATTATGTGCCTCCTTGGTTTCGTCGATAATTCCCTTGCATCTGTTCCGGGCATGAACAAAGATGTTTCGATTTACGGTGCTTGTTCGTCGGTAGTATTTGAATATTTGAGCCAGTTGATATTGTGGACATTAAAGTCGCCCAGGATGGCAATTTCGGCACTTGGATAGTTACTTTGTAAATGATCGATGGTGTCTGCAAGAGAAGCGAAAAGTGTTCGAAAATTGGTATCACTTGGTGGTCGATACAGGATACAGATAAACCTTGTGGTTTGTTGAGTCGTTATTTTTAACCACATAACATCAAAGTTTGGGGGCTCCAGAGCTTCTTCTCGTTGACAAGAGAGGTCGCTTCTGACAAAAAGACAGATTCCAAAGTTACGCCTAAATCGGGAATAGAAGTCGTACCCAGGATAAAGATAGTTGACCGTGCTGGTCGATGAACCTTGGTTTCACATAGAGCGAGTACATGAGGTTTATCTGATTGCAGGTGTTGATGCACTGAATTTATGTTCGAGTTTATACCTCGTACGTTGTAAAAATCTATCTTAAAATTATGATGTCTGCAAGTCGACGCCTCCGAACCAGCCCCCACCCGGAGATCCGAACGGGGGGCCATTCTACCTCCGGAACTTCTTGCATCCAGGCGCCTCATCATGCTCTTTGGTCCGACAGTAGTTAATGTGGAATTTTCCTGTTCTGTCACATGTTTATCTTTGCCTTCTTTGGCTTTGCTCCAGGGGGTGTTATTATTGGGTCGTTTGGGTTCTGACCAGATACTTTTCCAATGATCTGTGAGTTCTTGTTTGTTTGTCTGCAAGCGTTAAAAGTGAAGTACCAAGAAAACTATTGAAAAGTGAAAACGAGACCACAATTTAATATCTTGAGTTCTATTCTAAAACAGTTTCAACACATCTACCGAGCCATTTCGAATTGTTGTGCTGTATACTCACCATAACCAGGCGATAACTGCTTTTTCAGAGTATTGATAAATCTTTATTAGGAACTGAGAAAATGAATGTAAACATGAGAAAGTGATGTTTAGATAAAGCAGGAACACGATTATTTTTTTACGGATTTTTATTCTCTATACTTTTAAGAATTTTTCAAAAAAAAATTTTTTAAGAAATTCCATCCATTACAAAATTATATCATTAGATGACAATTCTTAACATTTTTTAACTTTTTTTTTAAATCTTATAAATAAATATTTACTTTTTCTACAAAATGTCAAGAGGTTTTTTGAATTTTTCTAATAGACAATTTTTTATAAATAATTAGACATAAATTTTTTGGTCGAAAATTGTATGCTAAAGCACCGTAATTTTTTATTGTTGAAAACAAACCCCTTCGAAAATTTTCAACTATTACATTATATTACAAGATTAATTCTAATTTTTGCAGATTGGATTATTTTTTGTGAAGTTATGTTGCACATAAGGAGGCGCTATATTTGCCATCAGCGGTCCATTTAACCCGTTAAAAAAAATGTTAACATTTAAATCATATTTTTTTAAAAAATTCTTATAATTTAAGGTACAATGAAAATATATAACAGTCATTCTATTGTATTATTGATTTAATAATCTTTAAAATATTTTAAAAAATACATACTTTTTGCAGCGCCCAGGTATATGTAACCCCTTAAAATAAAAGTGTTTGTTACGGAGGTAGAAAATGATCAACGACTTCACAAAACACACCCCAAGTGAGTTTTTAACAAAGTTTTTTTCAGATTTTTTCGGAAAACTAATGACCCTGAGATTTATATTTTTTTTATACCAGATAAATAGTAAAGGTAATGGACTCGTGATAATTTTTGCTCAATCTATATCCCAGAATTTTTTCAAAATTTTTTGGTAAGTACTTTTCGAGATAAGGGGAGGAAAGCGATTTTTCTCAATTTCTTAAAAATATTACAAAGAAAAGTGTGCGCAAGTATTACATAATATAAATTTTTGAACTCGTGTATTTACAAGCTTTCATTTGATACCCCACTCGATGACCTAGTAAAAATTTCACCTCCCAAAACTTAACTTTCAAATCTAAACGGCTCTGATGAGGCCGTCAATTCCTATATTAATGCCAAATTTTCAACTTTCTATGTCAAATATTTTCGGTGTGACAGACGGACAGACGGACAGACAGACACCGAAGTGATGTTATAAGTGTTTCGTACGGAACATTAAAAACCAAAAATATATATTTCCAAGTGAGGCATAGTTTTTATGCAAGTAAGTAACAATGCAAAATGAAAGTTATGTACGAAACATAATATTTTTTCTTGTTCTAAATAAAAATCCTTCGGTGTATATATCTCTCCATGCTACTTACCAGAAGGTATCTAATTTTATAACGTTTCACACTGTAACCTAACATGCACTAATTTATTTTTAACATGTATAATTTTAAATAACAATCTTTTAAAATAAATATTTAGAAATACCTCCTACATTAAAATTGAGTACGAAAATCTAGTCTCGTTCTGGCTTTTCATTTAAAAGACATCGTACAACTGTTAACCTAGTTGAATGCCGGCTACTATTTGTTTTATTACTCTTAAATACGTTTAGTCATAACACTTATTGTATTATATTCGTTTAAAAGCAGCGTGTAGATGTTTTATCTAGATCTGGAGCTTGAATAGTTTGCACAAATTACAAGGTATACCAGATTTTAATTTAATTAAGGCGACCTTATTTCTTTTGATATAAATGTAATGGAGTTTTCCTTTTTCTTTTGTTTAAATTTCATTTCTTGATCTATCTTTCTGTGCTTGTTTACAAATTCCTCTCTATATTAGGGGCTGGTTGAAAGCAGAGCTCTTGTAGATTAGGCGATTGTAAGAAATTCTAGTTTATTTAATGGCAAGGATAAGTCCAGTGTTCCTTCTTATTTATTTCTAATTACAGCCTACGCGTTTCGGTCTAAGTAAACCGTCATCATGCCGACTACAAGTTAAAAAACCGGCCAAGTTCAAGACCTAATTAGTGTTCCATACCGTGATTGCTTTGAAATAAAAATTTTTATTACGTAAATATAAAGTGATCAGTGGCTTCACAAAACATATACCAAATGAATTTTCAAAAATCAATATATAGCGTTCAGACACAAACTTGTTTGTGTTGGCTAGAAAAACTTTCTAAAAAGTAAATACCATTAGAAAAATTGCAGAACACATTGTTTATCAAGGTTCTGTCTCTAGTAGAACTAGTATCTTTTGTCCTATGTATAAGCCCAATGCTATTAAAATAAGTGGAAAGATTACACAAGTCTGCAAAAAAAAAAAAATTGAGAGCTGTTTTGGTTTTTTTGCGTAATTCTTATGTTTTTGGGTGTACTGAATCCGAAAATGACTTTCATTTTGTCATAGAACGTCACGTTTTCTGACAATGTAGGTATCTATGTTAAACAAGTTGTCATCTTAAAATAAAAGATAAAAGACTAAAAAATTTTTTTTTTAAATTAAAATTGCGTAACAAAACTTATTTTTTTATCTAAAATACATTCATTAGTAAACACATTTCTTTTTCCCAGTGAGACTCCTTTTGGTACATTTTCGCTTGTAGAAAGCATCTGGAAGGTCTCTCTGAAGCCTCCAACAGTAGTCTGCCATCATTGAGACGCTCCATCTTCCCTGGTATCTTTTTTCCATCTCCTTAATATCTTGGTGAAATCGTCCACCTTGCTCTTCACTCAGATCTCCTAAATTTTCTGGAAAGCAGTCGAGGTGGGAATGAAGAAAATGTACTTTTAAACTCATTAGGCAACCTAAAGCTTGAAATGCTTTTAACATTCTTTTGACGATTTGTTTGTAGTTAGGGTCTTTGTTATTGCCTAAAAATTTCCCTATGACCTCTTTAAAGGCAATCCATCCTTCTCTTTGAGGATCCGTCATGGTTGTGATGAATTGTGGATCAGCCATAAGCCGTCTAATATCTGGTCCAACGAAAATACCTTCCTTCAACTTTGCCTCCGAGAGGCCTGGAAACTTTGATATTAAGTATTTGAAGCAATTTCCATCTTTTGGAAGTGACTTTACAAATTGCTTCATCAATACCAGGTTTATGTGAAGCGGTGGTAGAAGAACTTTATAAGGAGGCACCAAAGTTTCATGCAGGACGTTCTTTTCGTCAACTTTAAGCTCCCTCGGAGGCCAACACTTTTTGGCCCAGTGATTTGCTCGGTCTCTACTATCCCATAGACACAAAAAGGAAAGGAATTTGTTAAACCCAGGTTGTTGTCCGAGCAACATGCCCAAGATTTTTAAATCACCGCACACTTGTCAACCGTGGTCTTTATATTTTAATTTGCAAAGAACCAATTCCAAGTTCTTGTAGGTTTCCTTGAGGTGTACGGAATTACCGACAGGAATGGAAGCATAGAAACCGCCATTGTGAAGCAGAATTGCTTTAAGGCTTCTTTTTGAAGAATCTATGAAAATACGCCACTGTGCTGGGTCGTATGAGATCTTAAATGTATCCATCAAACCCTCAATATTGGTACAATAAACCAACTCGTCCTCTTGGGCAAAGTAGGAAGTGAACTGTTTCTCACGATATCTAAACCAGGAGGAAGACACTCCCGGCAAAAGTAAGTTCCTGCTTTTGAGCTTTGATCCAAGCAACTCAGCAGCGTTTTTGGGAAGATTCAAGTCTCTTACCAAATCATTTAGCTCGCCCTGGGAAAAAAATTTCGGACTGCTGTCATCTTCAAATTGAAAACTTGACTTGTCATCGGGTTCAGGTACAGCACCATCTTCGTCAGAACTTGGAATCTCTTCCAAGGTAGCAGGGGCCTTGGGCACTGGTATTTCGGTCCCATGAGGGATGGGACGAATAGCTGATTGCAGATTGGGGTATGAAATGGACTGCTTCCATTTTGAATTATACCCTTTCACATTACACGAACAAAAGTAACAATCATCACTATGGTTCTTTTGCTCGCGCCATACCATAGGAATCGCATATCGGAAAACTTTTTTCTTGCCCTTAAACCAATTTCGAAGGTCTTCAATACATTGTTTGCAGACTTTATGAGGTGCCCAAACTTTATCCTGATCTCCAAGTTTTGAGCCAAAATACATGAAGTATACTTTTTTTACAAAGTACATAATATTAAGTTGTTGATTTAATACCATATATTCGCCACAAATATAACAGAAACTGTCAGACGAATTTACACACTTCCGCACAGATGAGATTGCATTATATTGAACCAAGATCTATAAAACAATGACGAGTTAGCACGTAATTGTACCGCGCCACTTTCTACACTATCGGAGCGCGCACGTTCTGGTTACAACGTTTATGTTTGTTAATTTAGCTCACACAGGGCGTTCTTTATTTAGAAAGTAATGATAGTTATGGCCTGTATACATTTAAAAACAGTAATCAAAATAAAATTGTACCTATTTATTTATGACTTCAAGTTAGCCCAAAAAAACCCTTTTTTATAATAAAATTTTGCGTTTTGCAAAATAACCTGACGTTCTGGAATTTTTTGAGTATTTTTTAGTTTTCAGAACACGTAAATACATAGAAATCAGTTGAAAACATCCAGACAGTATTTTTGTTGCAGACCTGTGTTATTATTAAGCCGTTACATATACTTCGAATTTTCAAAAATTTGATTTATTTTTTTTAGGGATTTTTATTTATTATTTTTATATTTTTAAGCAAAATCCACTCCATTACACAGTTACAGCATTAAATGTGACCTAGCGGCGCACTGGGACCGCTACCTGTTTTTAGACACTGGCTGCAATATTACTCAGTCAATTTTTAATACTTTTAACTTTTTTTCTTAAATTTTAATGATTACTTTTTCTACAAAATGTACAGGTTTCTTAAATTTTTCTAATAAACAATTGCTGACAAATAAGTTTTTTGGTCAAAAATTGCATACTGAAGTTGGACATACCGTAAATTTTTTATTTTTGAAAAAAAACCTCTGACAATTTTTAACTACTACATTATTTTACAAGATTAATTTTTA
This sequence comes from Pachyrhynchus sulphureomaculatus, assembly GCA_019049505.1. Taxonomy (NCBI): domain Eukaryota; kingdom Metazoa; phylum Arthropoda; class Insecta; order Coleoptera; family Curculionidae; genus Pachyrhynchus; species Pachyrhynchus sulphureomaculatus. The sequence continues at coordinate 47,078,923 of CM032447.1, forward strand.
TTTTTGCAGATAAGGAGGTGCCATAAAATATAATGTTAACATTTAAAACATATCTAAAAAAAAATCTTATAATTTAAAGTAGAATAAAACTATATAATCGCCATTCTTTTGTATTATTCACTTAATAACCTTTAAAATATATTTTTTTAAAATATAAATACTTTTGCAGAGCCCAGGTGTATGTAACCCATTCCATCCCAACATTCCATTTTTTTTTTAATATAATTATCAAAGGTAATGCACTCGTGATAATTTTCATTCAATTTACATCTTATGGAGAATATTCCAGAAATTTTTCGAAATATTTTGATAAATACTCTTAGGGATAGGATGGGAAGACAGCGATTTTTAGCAACTTTTTAAAAATAATATAAAGAAAAATTTGCGCGAATATTACTTTATATGTATTTTTAAACTCGTGTTCTCACAAGCTTTCATTTGACAGTTTGAGTTTTCCACTCGATAACCTTGAATATTTTTTTTAATTCCGATTTTACACCCCCGCTCCCCTTATGTCAAAATTTAACTTTCAAAACTAAATATCTGTGATTATTATTATGGTTTTTGTTTTTCTTTCTCACATTTGGTGAATGTGGTTCCATGTTTGGCTGACGGGCGCAAACCAAGTCAGCACAAACGCATTACCATTGTGTATTGAGGAATGACCTGACAATGTTACATGTTTTCAAAATCACTGACTTCTGAATGTTTTTATGTATGTTTGTGTTGAGTCTTAATTGTACTAAGTGTGGTGTGAATGTTGTTGGTGTAAGGCCTGTGGTTGATATAATGAGGGGGACATTGATGACTTTTTCTTGTTTCCATAGCCTTTTTATTTCCGTTGCAAGGTCTGTGTATTTGGAAATTTTTTCTGTGTATCTGTGTTTTCTATGAGCTTGTATGTTGTGGCTAGTGCTTGGTGAACTACTTTTGCCGCTGAGTCATGTCTGGCTGTGTATTCCGTTCCGGCTAATATTTTACATCCGCTTGTTATGTGTTCGATCGTTTCTTTCTGCTGGTGGCATTTTCTGCATCTGTCTTCTGTAATAGTTGGGTCTTTGATGATATGCTTTTGGTAGTTTCTGGTTAATATGACGTTATCCTGGATGGCAAGGAAGAAGCCTTCTGTTTCCGGGAATAGCTGCCCATACCGTAACCAGGTGTATGATTGTTTTTTATTTACGTTGTCTTGTTCTATGTGGTATCTGTGTTTTCCGTGGAGTGTTTTTTCTGACCACGTTCTCATCTTTTCCTGTTGTAATTGGGTGTGACTGTGTGTATCTGCTGGGTGGTCTACCCGGGATAAGTCGAGTGGGGTATAGTTTTTGTCTGCTTTGACTGTTGCTGTGTGGAGGCTGGTTTGCTTGCTGTGAAAGAATTTCCTAAGTGCTTGTATTTGTTTTATGTGTAATGATCTGATATCTATAATTCCTCTTCCTCCTGTCTTCCTCTCGATGGTAAGTCTTTCTTTGCATGCGTTGGGGTGTAATTTACTGTATTTGGTGAATTGAGATCGTATAAGGATGTGAATATTTTCTATGTCTGTTTGTGACGATTTGACGATATCAAATGAATATGTGAGTATATTATTATTATTATTATTATCAATTCCTATATTTGTCTCAAATGTCAACTTTCTACGTCAAATAGTTTCGGAGAAAATCGACAGACAGAGAAATAGTCATTGAAGTGATTTCGTTTTTCAATTTTGGTAACGGAGCCCTAAAAATATTGTGTTTAGATGTATAAAAATTAGTTACTCTAACTTAAACCTAATAAGTCTAAGAATTATGATTAGATTATTGATTGTAAAGGAGAATAGCCTGTAGAAAATGAGAGAATTAATACGCATATCTATAATAGATATAAAATGAAACGTCTCTCTGTCTCTCCGTTAGTGCGCTTTTCACTCGAGAACCATTTATCCGATTTACGTGATTTTTTTAAAAACGTACATATATTCTCTGGCCAGGTTATAGGATATATTTTATTACGTTAGGTAACATAAGGAATAAGCAGTGACGATAATAGTGAATCAAGTCGGAAAAAAGTTTGCCGCTAGCGCGTTCTCTTGCAATACACTCCCTAAACTATTAAATAAGTAGCAAAGAATATAATATACATAAAATGCAACGTCTGTCTCTCAGTCCGTTAGTGCGCTTATAACTTGAGGACCACTTATCCGATTTATATGTTTTTTTTTTTTATTCATACATTTGTTTCCTGGTCAAGTTATCTATAATCTTCTATAATGTATATATATATATATATATATATATATATATATATATATATATATATATATATATATATATATATATATATATATATATATGTATATATATATACATATATAATGCAACGTCTTTCTATCTGTCGGTCAGTTCGTTAGTGCGCTTATCACTCAAGAACCACTTATCTGATTTACGCGGTTCCGTACGTTGATTGCTTTTAAAGTAAAAATTTTTGTTACGAAGGTATAACATGATCAATGACTTCACAAAACACCCTATGGAGAATATTTCAGAATTTTTTCAAAATTTTTTGAGTAGTACGAGATAAGGGGGGGGCAGCGATTTTTCGCAATTTTTTCAAAATAAGACAAAGAAAAGTGTACGCAACTATTATATTATATATATTGTGTTTTTACAAGCTTTCATTTGACACCCCACTAGACGACCTGATAATTTTTTTTTCAGTTTCGATCTTACCCCCCAGAACTAACCCTTTAAGTCAAAATTTAACTTTCTGATGGGGCCATTAATTCCTTATTAATGTCAAATTTTGACTTTCTATGTCAAATAATTTAGAAAATCGGGTGAGAAAGACAGGCAGACAGACGGAGAGACCGACGGACAGACGGACAGACATCGAAGTGATCTTATAAGTGTTCCGTACGGAACACTAAAAATATGTTTGTGAGTTATAAGTCTGGTAAATTTCTACGAAATGGCGGGAAATTTTGTTAACCGGAATGACTGTTGGTAAGCGTGAGAGGTTTTGTGCAAAGTTTTAAACATATACAATGCGCAGTTGTTCATGGGCAGCTATTGTAAATGATCGGTTGTTACATGTTTCGTAGAAATTGATAAAGACCAGTACAGTGGAGTGATAAAACATTTTTTTATTATTTAAAAAAGTGGATTGCGGCCCAGAGAAATACTGAACTGAACTAATTTAATGGGGACAATGCACCAGCATTCAAGACCATTTCCTACTGAATCAATGAATTTAAACTTGGTCGTACAAGGACTGCAGATGCTGCACGTTCAGGACGTCTGATTGACGTTTCTTCGAAAGAAATAGTCAATAAAATTAATTAACATAGGGATGACACCTATAGTTGAGCGATATCGTTTCAAGGAAAGAGGATGAAAGAAAGTTATGAGAAAATTTACTTTCTTTTTGCTTGAAAAAGTCAAATGCAGTACTTATATTAGAACTACATGTTTTTTTGGAAACGCGAAGGACTTTTGTGTAATCTGGAAAAAGAGCCTACAATTAGGGGTGAGGTTTACATAGGGACAACCCAAAACCTGAAACCTTTTGGTTACATAACAACTGCAGGGCTCAGATAGCTTGTACGGTTCAAGCCGTAAAATTTTTTAAACCCTGCCATTTTTCTGCATAGCTAGTTAGAAAACTCCAAAAAACACCCACGTACCTTAAAACGAGAATTACCAATACATTTTAACTTACCGATCAGTTATTTTAAACACTTCACATCTATTAAATCCTTGTACATTTGACAGTAGGAACACACAATGTTCCATATAAATGAAATTAAAAGATTCGCACTACTTTGCAATAATAGAAAAATCAATGTAAAATTAATAATAATCGTATTATTATATTTTAAGTGGATTGCTTCACGATTTTTTTAGTGATGTGGTCAATTTGTAAAATTTGGGATTTGTAATTATTAAAATATAGTTTTTACAAAATATCATCACATAATAATTTTTTTATAAATGGACAAGAATAAAAAAGAAAGAACATTTTCGACTACATTTAATGGCATTGATTGCTGAGAATATCGAACCGTTTCGAGCGTATTTTTAAAAATAAATTATAAACTAAATTAAACAAGAGATTACACTTTTCTCAAGGTAGTTCGAGAGATAACGATCATGTGGGTGTGCGAAAGTTATTTTCAATGACAAAGGTGATAATGAATAGTTTTAATATACTATCAACATTTGTTTTTTTTTTAAGTGTTTTTAGTCAGCTGGAGTCTTTATGAGATATTTTAGTGAAATAAAAATAACCTTCCTATAATTCCACGACAATTATCTTTTAAATTGCTTAAATATGATTATTCTTTTTCTTTAATTCAGCTAAAAATTTCGCTCAAGATGGTCTACATAAGTTGCATTTAAAATTACACCCCAAAAAAATGATTCTACAGCGACCCATAACCCATTACTTGAGGAAAATTTTCTACTTCCAGATATTTCTTCAGATGCCTGAACAAAAAGAAGTCCTAAGGTGATATATTAGTGAATTCGCAGCTTTCGGTAATGGGTTAAATTGTGTAAAAACAGTGGTTGTAGTTGCTATGTCTATGAATTCGGTCTTTTTTCTAAAATCACCTGCTTCTGGTTTTATACTGTCCTTTCTTAAATCTCCCCATTAAATGTGAACCATTTTTATATAATTAATAAGCCAAACTTATTTGTTGCCTGAAATATTGGTCGCTATCAACTTTACAGTACACAACCAAGTTTACACCTTCTTTGGAGGCGGAGCAGTTATGAACCCATTGCATCGATTCCCGCTCGGTGAGAGATTCCAAATACAATACCTAAGGCTTGTCGTCTGCGAAAAATTGGGAAAAATAACTTTCATTGTTCTATAAATCGTTCAAATGTTTTTGAAAAATTTCCCTCATCGCCAGATTCTGCTCTGGTGTAAGTTTCTTTTGTTTATCTTACAGCAACGAATCCTCAACAAGCTTAATGGTTTCCTTAGTTCGTTCCTTAACCGCTCTTTCTAATCTGAAACCATCCTTAATTAAATCTTGACGATGAGTTATTTCTCTACACCTGGAATATTCTTTCAAGAATAACTTTTTGTCCATTTCCCTTTTTATTACCAAACTTTACCAGTACGTGATACTGCAAATTACTTCCCCTTAATTTTCGGATCGTAAAAACTGCAAGATGCAACGAACTCGTACAAAATTCCTTGGAAGTACTTAAAACAGCGACAGTACATTTAAAGGCAACAATTTTTTAGTTTGACATCATTTTCGTAGCGGTCTAAATCACTTTTTAAGGAAACTTCCCACTTTCTTTTTTATTACCGAACATTGCCTTTTTATGAGAAGCTTATCACTGATGATCTGTGACGTTAGCCAAAGGAGGGTCAAGTGGGCCAGGGGGTATGTACTCTTCCCTTTCTTATGGACGAAAGCTCTAAAAATAGGACATTTGTTACTGGGAGTTATTTTTTGTGAAAAATCCTCATCACATGGTATATGTTGGGAGGAGAGGAAGCTTCGGTTGTTGGGTGTGAGGTAACCTTATAGAATTTCATTGCTAGCTCTTTTTTTAAATCAAGGGGCTTTTCCCCCGAGTTGCAGTTTGTTTTCTTCCTACTATTTATCAATTAGATCCCCCTCTATAAATAGCTCCATCTCAACTGTTCTTTGTTTTTTTATCTCTGAAACGAACGTCCTTCGTATACTATGTGCACCCGCCTCTTGTAAAAGGTGTCCCAAAAAAGTATGGTAAAGTGTTGCCAACAAAACAAAAAATATAGCGTGACAGCTGACAGTTCGGGGTTATTAAAAATGGAGCGCTACACGAAAGAACAACGTGTTTTCATTGTTAAGCAATATTTTAAAAATAATGAAAGTTTGGCAGCTACAGTTCGGAATTTTCGTACAAAATGTGGTCGGAATGGTGATTTAACCTCATCAACTGTGAAGAGATTAATTGAAAAATTCAGGGAGACTGGATCAATTAGTGATCTTAAACGCTCTGGCCGTCCTTTAACAAGTCGTTCGACTGAGACTCCAGGAACAGCAGTTCGGCACCGTGGTCAAGAATTGGACATTTCGAGAAGCTCTCTACAGCGTATTCTCACGAAAGATCTGCATCCTTATGCTTACAAAGTTCAATTGATTCAAGAACTGAAGCCTACTGACCACGCATAACGAAGAGAGTTCGTTGATTGGATTATGGAACAACAACAAGTGAATACTGATTTTTCGAAAAAAATCGTCTTCAGCGATGAGGCTCATTTTCATCTTGATGGCTTCGTTAATCATTAAAATTGTCGCATTTGGGGTTCAGACAATCCATACGTGACTGCTGCGAAACAAATGCATCCACAACGTGTCACTGTTCTTCTTCGAAAATGCGGTTGGCCAGGCAATAACAATGATAATACAGTTTTTTGTGCTTAAATTGCAAAATATGGATGTGGACGACATGTAGTTTCAATAAGACGGTGTCACATGTCATACAGTCCGAGAAACAATTCAATTACTGCATGAGTCATTTTCTGGTCGTGTAATATCCCGTTTTGGTGATCAGAATTGGCTGCCCAGATCATCCGATTTAACGCCATTGGACTTTTTTTTTTGGGGTTTTTAAAGTCTAAGGTTTATGCCAACAAGCCCACGACCACTCACGACTTGAAGGAGGAAATTAAGCGCTGTATCAACGAAATTCAGCCACATTTAAGCAAGACGGTCATGGAAAATTTCGACAAAAGAGTGCGTATGTGCCAGCAAAGCCGTGGAGACCATTTACCCGATATGTTATTCCATACATAACCCTATACTGTATACTTTATGAATCAATAAAAAATTTACAATTTTTAATTAAAAACCTGTGTTTTCTATCAAAAATACTTCTTGCGTGAATTTTGGGACACCCTTTACCAGGCAACGCCAATATTGATAGTGGTAGAAGTTATTATATGACGATAAAACCCAAATTACACAAAGTGGACCACAATATTAAAACATCCTGAATCAATTAATCTCACAATTATTTTTTAACACTTCGTAAATTTAACAGAAAAAAATACAGTATTACACTACATAAATTTACACCACACTACACCAATAATATAAAAGTAAATATAAAAATAACAATAATTATGTTGTTCATTTTAACTTAGCTTCCGTGACACTTAATAATTAAATTTTACCAAGCTCAGCGAGTATTAGCATGCACCAGAGCGGATGGCAGTGTTTATTATTTATTTAAAAAAGGAACAACTAATGCAATATTTAACATGTTTTAATACGCTGAAATGCCATTGTTTTATTGTGTAACCGAAAGTGAAATACCGCCTATAAAAGGAGTTTCTGTTTATATGTATAACATAAATTATGAGGTGTTTTATAATTCAAATATCGTTATCATATGGTGCGTCCAAAATTGGGAATCCCGTATTGAGATAACGATTACAAAGGTCTACTGTTATATAGAAATTTGTGTCGTATTTTGGTAATGTTAGTGGTTCTTAATAATAAAATAACTTCGAAAAGATTGTAAGCAGCAAAATTCTTTTGTGATGTGAAATTTTACTTTTATCGTTAAGAGCGTAAAAAATTAGAGAACCATTAGGGCATAAAATAATAAATATTTAATATTTTAGAATGTCTGCCAAAAATCTAAAACCCTATTTCTCATGGTATCACTTTTTCATGCTGAAAATGTTTTAATGAAATCTTTCGCCGAGAGGTTTAGAAAACAATTCCAGGTGCGAATTAAAGACGTGTATTTTTAAGGATATGGGTCATTCTTTTACAAACCATACGGATTTGAGGAAAAAAAACTCATCATATTTTCAGTTTGCCTGAAAAATTTTTATGAGTTTTATACGTAAAATTAGTCGACAAGTGTATCGCGATTTTTTTTTTCAAAATGTATATTTTGCAAAATATGGATGTTATCAATTATCGTAGTCCATTAATCAGAGTCACATTAAAAAAGCAATATCACCGGTTCTATTTATCATATAAACTTCGTACTTGCGCCATTTCATTGCTCTTTATGTTGGCTTTCGCAAAGTATAATCGTGTAATTTTTTAATTCTTTATTTATGAAAAATTATAACAATGAAATTGTTTAAATAGTATTTTCATGCTTGCTCCCACAACTTATCGAAAAACATACCATTATATTCGCTATGTTTTCATCTAAAAAAAAACATATTTTTGAAAAGTGGGGTCTCTATTAGGTCGGAAATTATTAAATAATTTCTAGCGCGAGCGGCGCGCATAGAACTATAATGAGGTCTCGTTTATTTGCACCCATTTCTTGCTTTTGAAAGGTCATCCTTTGATATCAGTAGTTCTATATGAAAGTTATATATACTTTAGCCAAAAAAGGAACAAGTAGAAAGTGATCCTTAATATTAAATTAAATGTTCAAATGTACCCTCATCGAAAACTGTCCACTGAAGCATTTATAGAAAATGGGTATGCTCCTTGGTCCCATGCCATGCAGACTCTGTGGTAAAGAGGAAGAAATCTCCAAGAGAGGGGAGCATAATAAGCTAAGAAGATGCAGTGCATAAACAGGCACAGTCGCTTACCCCGACTTCAACCAACCAACCAAGAGGGGGGAGCACCATAAGACAAGAGGCTGTACAGAGAGTGTACAAAGGCATGATCATCTACCTCGCCTCTAGCCAACCAACCAACAAGAACTATCCGAGGGATTCAAGTACTTTTTCAACTTAATTGCAGAGAAAATTAAATTAAAATTTTAAGGTCACAATAATTTAACGTCTTAAAAAGTAAGCAGTTGCGTTTTTAGTCAATCTGATAATGCTACTGCCATAAAAAAAAAAACCAGAGTGACCAATAAAAAACTATTGCAATTTTTTAATAAAGGTACCTAATGATGTTCACGTGATTGCCATCATTCTAATTTGTAACAAAAAAGTATTAATGACTGTTATATTATTACCCAAGAAAAATAAAACAATGAATTCCTCAAATCTTCGTCCTATCATGAAAATGGTCAATATTTCTTGCTTGGTTTGTTCTTGGCCTTTAGTTCGCATCCATTATGTCTGTTATTTAAAGGAATGTCTGTTTGGGTTTTCTCCGAGTAACGTGCTTGCACTAAGTACTATTTATAACTAACTAACTTGAAGATGTTTTGAATTTTACTTCCATCGCTAAGGAAGAACTTGCGAAATTTTTGCATTTTTTTAGATTTCAGAACTCCTAAATCATAAAATACTAAACTGTAAATTTTCGTCGGCTTGTCTGTTGTGCTGTTAACACGATTACTTATATATACATATATGCATATATATATATATATATATATATATATATATATATATATATACATATATATGTATACATATATATATATATATATATATATATATATATATATATATATATATATATATATATATATATATATATATATATATATATATATATATATATATATATATATATATATATATATATATATATATATATATATATACAGTAATACCCCGCTTTACGCGAGGGATACGTTCCGAAAAAAATCGCGTTAACTGAAATTCGCGTATATCGAGGTTTATGATTAAACATAGTCAAAATTTAATACAAAAAAATACAAATCATTTTAATCAATCACTTTAATTCTAAGAACACTTTATGCAATACATACTCTTATTTTTTACGGAAAAATACATCTATTGTCTTTTGGGTAACGTTTTGTTTACGTTCTTGTAAAATACGTTCATAACACCCAACACTGTTTTTAATTGTTTGACACACGGTCAAGACACGGTCATCATTATTGTCTATACTCTGCAATATGTCCAAACCTGAATAAATTTTTGAAAGTGCATTTTGTATTTCCCCTGAAGATAAAACTTTCTCTTCTACTTGTTCTTCCTCATCGTAGATAGGATTATTCTGTAACTCGATCAGATCTTCATTGCTAATAGGATCGTCGTGCGTTGCTACAAGTTCTACGAGATCTTCTACCGTGACATCTTCAAGTTCAGACCCCTCAATCATTGCAGCAATGTCTTCAAGCACTTGTCTCTGCATCTGGACAATTCTTCTAGGTGCTTCCACTACATCTGGCCAAAGATTACGCCACACCCCATTCATACAACTCATTTTAACTTCCTTCCAAGCCTCTTCTATGTTGTGAATAGACTTCATAATGTTGTATGACTTCCACCACTCTCGCATAGACTGTCTTCCTTCCCCGTCAGTTTCATGAATTAGTTGGCTAAAAGTGCGGCGATGGTAATAAGCTTTGAAGTTTGCTATTGCTCCCTGGTCCATAGGTTGTAATATTGACGTAGTGTTTGGTGGAAGGAACTTTACGTACACTTTTAAGTCTCTGGGCGTATCAAGTGAGGTTGGATGTCCTGGGGCATTGTCTAAGAGTAATATAACTTTAGGTTCAAGCCCATTTCTGTCACAGTATGATTTGACTGATGGGCAAAAACTATTAGAATACCATTCTTGAAAAATTTCCCGTGTAACCCACGCCTTTCTGTTTGATCGCCACACAACTGGTAGACTTGTCTTGTCTGTGCCTCGCATTGCACGGGGTGTTTTCTGAATGGTACACTAGTAAAGGTTTCAGTTTGAAATCACCAGTGGCATTACCACCCAGCAGAAGTGTTAGTCGATCTTTCGCAGCTTTGAAACCACTGGCTTGACGTTCTTCCTTAGAAATGAATGTTCGAGATGGCATTTTTTTCCAGTAAAGTGCGGTCTCATCAACATTGAAGATGAGACAAGCAGGAATTTTCTCTCGTCTAACGAAGTCTTGAAACTTGTCTGGAAACTCAGCTGCAGCTTGAATGTCCGCGCTGGCCGCCTCGCCTGTTATGTGGATATTGTGAAGATTAGAACGCTGCTTGAACCGATGGAACCAGCCTCTGCTGGCAGCAAAAGTCGGAGTGGCACTCCCTTCTCCTTCTTTTGTTTTCAGCATCTCATACAAATATTTTGCTTTTGTGCATATGAGATCTTGACTTAGTGGTGTGTTCTTCTTATTCAAATCTTCGATCCAGACTGACAGTAATTTCTCCATTCTTTCTAAGATAGATGATCTCGAACGAGAAAGTTTTGTTGCACTTATAGGTGTTGAACCTTCGCTGGAGATTTTAATTTTTTCCCGATTTTTATAAATCGTTCTCACAGTCGATTCTGAGAGTCCAAAATCTCTCCCAACAATTGTTGCTTTGCCTCCATTTTCCATTCTTCTTAACACTTTCATCTTCAATTCCAAAGTGACGCTTTTACGCTCTTTTTTCTTTACAGGCGGCATTTTTAACGTAGGGTTAAATTATGTATGTATGTATCTCCAATAAATATTAAAACAAAACTGCCAGCCGACCGAACTAACATTACGGAACAAATGAACACACGAAACGAACGAGGAAATCCCCATAGAACAAAGTCGAAGGACAGGCAATTCCCAATTCTTCAAAGAGAATATTCAGAGAAAGCGGGGATCCCCCCGCGACCATAGAGAAGTTAATGACTACATGAGCGCGAAATTTGAAATTCGCGTTATAGTGAAACCGCGCGTAACGGGGTCGCGCTAAGCGGGGTATTACTGTATATATATATATATATATATATATATATATATATATATATATATATATATATATATATATATACATATATATGTATACATATATATATATATATATATATATATATATATATATATATATATTATATATATATATATATATATATATATATATATATATATATATATATATATATATATATATATATATACATATATATATATATATATATATATATATATATATATATATATATATATACATATATATATGTATACATATATATATATATATATATATATATATATATATATATATATATATATATATATATATATATATATATATATATATAATCGGGCGAAACGTTTTCAATAAATTCTAACTAGAACATGATGTAATTCCTCTATCCTTAAAACAAAAGAACCATAAAGCCCAATAAATTGAATATATATATATATATATATATATATATATATATATATATATATATATATATATATATATATATATATATATATATATATATATATATATTTAGCAGGGCCCGCGGCTCCGCTCGCGAGGATTTAATTCACTATTATCGCCACTGCTTATTCCTTATGTTTCCTAACGTAATAAAATGATGGTCGCTAGTCAGAGGTTATAGACTACAATTTCATATAGAATTTCGTTCGGAAATTTCCAAAATTGGTCTTTAACTGAGGTGGTCGTTACTCATAGGAATAAAATAAACGATCTTACCTATTACAAAAAAAATTATTAGTGATAAAAAGTTCTGCATCAAATGAAAATCTATAATCAAGCCTCAAAAATTTAAAATATTTGATGGTATACAGGGAAAATAAAAAATAATGATTTATAATGAAGAGTAAAGTGTGTTTAAATTTAAATACAGAACAAAATATCAATTGAAAATGTTAACAGAAATTAAAAAATTATTCTCACGTTACAATACACGATACAATCAAAATCAGTGCACTAGTTTTTAATTAATTTCATTCATCATAATTTTTTAGTTCCTATTAACATTTTTGAATCAAGATTTTGCTCTGTATTTAAATTTAAACACACTTTACTCTTCATTATAAATCATTATTTTTTATTTCCCTGTATACCACCAAATATTTTAAACCTTTGATGCTTGATTATGGATTTCCATGTGATGCGGAACTTTTTATCAAGAATAATTTTTTTTGTAATATATAAGACAAACTTTTTCTCCATTTATATAAAACTTTTTGGGAAACAGTATATATATATATATATATACATATATATATATATATATATATATATATATATATATATATATATATATATATATATATATATGTATTGAAGGTTTATTCTAAGCCCAAGAATAAATCACCAATATAAGATAACAATATACTACAGAATCTAGGGAATACAAGTATGGTTATTTTATAAACAATTTTAATGACGTCTGACCCATTATATTGAGCATTATTAAATTTTATTTCCAAAATTAAAAGATGTTATAAATATGAAAAATAAAATATTTTATGATCACACAACTTAATGTAAAAATAAGCTATGCACTTCGAAACCATGATATTTCTTGGAGGGATCTGATTGTACTAAAAGAGAAAAAAGAAAGTGTCTATGTTTTAGGGCTGTTTAGTTTTCCTGGTATACTTGATAAAGAATGTGAAATTATTCAGATTTGCATTAAAGTTTGTTTCTTAACTGTGCAATATTTATCATATTAAATTATAACAACTCTGACTGAAATTGCCTTGCTTGTTACTGATAACATGTTCATTTTTTATACAAATCATTTCTTTTGCCAGAAGTTTGAGATAACCTCTTTCTTGGGTGACAACTTTAGTGTTGGGTCAAATTCGCGCTTATGTAAGACTGTAGATGCATTTTTTTGTATATTTATGTTCGATTGATCTATTGTTTAACTATTGTCTTGTTATTCCAATTTTTGAGGGCAATTTAGACAGCGTATAGAATATAGTAAGTTTTTTTTTTTTTGGTAAAGACTACTTTTTAGAAGAATAAATATTAACATGATAAGATCTGTTTTGTAGCGGACATAGGTAGTGTTTTTGTAGAATGTTTTTGATTTTTCCGGATAAGTCTTCAGTATATAGCATATATATATATATATATATATATATATATATATATATATATATATATATATATATATATATATATGTATATATATATTTATATATATATATATATATATATATATATATATATATATATATATATATATATATATATATATATATATATATATATATATATATTAAGTTAAATGAATTTATTTTCGGTTTTTGAGTTGTTTTTTAGTTATAAAGTTTATTAGTGCCCTGTTAACTAGCTAAATTATTATTATTTTTCCAAAATCAGGTTCAAATTCATGATAACTATCAATCTAGGGCGAAGCCAATGTAAATTATGAATTTGAGTTACCAAACAATTTTTGTCACCCAAAAACGATATTGCCGCAAACTTCTGGTAAAACAAATTATTTCTACAAAAAATTAATATATTGTCAATAATAAACAAAACATTAGCAATTTAAGTCACAGTTACTATAATTTAAGACAATAAATATCGCACAGTTAAGAACAAACATTAATATAATTCCGTATAATTTTACATCTTTACCAATTCTACCAGTAAAAGCACACAGTCCTAAAACATACACGTTCTCTTTTTTCCTTTTAGTGCGGTCAGATCTTTCTAAAACACAACATGGTTTCTAGGTGCGTACCTTATTCTTGGATCTAATATTCATTAAATAAAATACATTGTTTATTATTATGGGTTGTGTGTTCATAAAATGTTTTACTTGATTTTACATAAATTTACCATCTTTTATATATATATATATATATATATATATATATATATATATATATATATATATATTCGAGGGTTGATATGTATCTCAAGTTGTTCTATTCCGAACGTCAAAACTCATTCACAGTAGTGAGTAGCTCTTCGCCATGCTACTCTATCCTCTGCTATTCTCATGAATGTTGCAACTGACATGTTTGTGAGGTCCTTGGTCTTTAGATCTTACAGGAGATCTACTTCTTTTTCTTTTATAGTCTACTCTTTCTTGGATCATTATCTTCTCCATACCTTCCTTTCGTATTACGTTATCGATGAATTTTAATCTATATCCCGGATAAGTTGCAGTGGCAATGGTATTATTTAGATTCTATCCGCAATTATCAAACGACATTTGGCTTTATTCAGACGTTTTTTTTACTATTTGTCGTAAATTCAAATGGTACAAATCCTGCTAATTCAGAGGGGATCTGGGGAAGCAGGTAGTACTTTAGTCGTCCCTGTGTGATTTGTAGATGAACTTTGCTGGCATGGCTAATAAGAGCAATGGTTCGATAACTGCTGCATTCATCTTCAGCTCCTTTTTTATATATATATATATATATATATATATATATATATATATATATATATATACATATATATATATATATATATATATATATACATATACATATATATATATATATATATATATATATATATATATATATATATATATACATATATATATATATATATATATATATATATATATATATATATATATATATATACACATATATATATATATATATATATATATATATATATATATATATATATATAATATGAAAATTCCGGGTTTTAATCCGTTTTTTCTAACAATAAATTTGCACGACATTTCGCCAAAATCTCATTTGGCATTTTCAAGTGCTCTGGCTGCTGCTGCTACTCAATACTATGATCTTCCTGCTGCTGCCGCTCGTAGCTAACTTCAAACGAGATTTTTGCGAAACGTCGTACAAATTCATTGTTAGACCACCGAATTAAAATCCGGAATTTTGATATATTCCATCCCACCATCCGTGAAAACCTCTATATATATATATATATATATATATATATATATATATATATATATATATATATATATATAAATAAGAGGAAGGTCAGTAAAAGGGCTTACTGGTAACAACCAAGAGGGGGTTTAACTTAGTGATAGCCCTTAGGATTACCGAGTGAACAAAAAGGTCTTAAGGTCCTTAGTTACTGTAGTTTTATTTTTATCTTCAGGACCTGAAAGATACAGAAAGAACCCTTATCAGCCAGAGAACCACTTGAAGGAATATGCCGTACTTTAAAAAGAAGAAAAGTAGGAGACCCAATCATAATTTTTAAGAACAGAGTTATTAGAATAAAAGGGTACTTACTGAATATTTAGAGTTGGCCCTCTGTGCGATATATATATATATATATATATATATATATATATATATATATATATATATATATATATATATATGTATATATACTATATATATATATATATATATATATATATACATATATATATATATATATATATATATATATATACATACATATATATATATATATATATATATATATATATATATATATATATATATATATATATATATATATATATATATATATATATTAGAGAGCCAACTGTAAATATTCAGCAAGTATTCTAATAACTCTGTTTTTTAAGGAAATTATCTAATATGGTCTCCTACTTTACTTCTTTTTAAAGTACGGCATATTCCTTCAAGTGGTACTTGTGTAAATACCTGCTTAGACTTCCTAAGGATGTAAGAGCCCATGTCACTTTACAGCTTAAAAATAAACTTAATTACTTTCCTTGCGTAAGGAAAATATTGTGTCTTTATTAAACACCCTGTATTATTATTACTTCTTGATTACGTTCGTTTAAAATTAGCTATAAACACTTAATATAACCCTTTGTTTTGTCCATCAGTTAAAATTTATCTTAGTCATTATTGTCGGCACTGATTTGTATGGAAATGTATTATAAGCAAACCATTAAATAAATTAACGAACAACTCTACGATAAGACTATGAAAGTTGACTCATAAATAAAGTAAGAAGCTTAACGGCCGTTGCGGGATTGCTTCTTGGCTACCGTTAATTATCGATATTCTCCGGAAAGGTCGTGATTGTAACAGTCAGCAGTTCAACAGCTCTGCCCGTTCCACTTTGTAGTATTATGCTCAGTCATTAATATTAAGTTAAGCTTTTCTGTTCATCCTATGATATTCAATCTCTGTAATAGAAATTAATTTTTAAATTATTTTTGTTTTTAGTTTGAGAGCTTTTGTATACAACAATAAGATATAAAAATTTCCATGTTCTTCAAAGTAACTTTTTACTTTTCTTGCTACAATGAGGTGTTATTCGTTCGTAAAAAATTACCCTCTATGATGTTTGAATTTTTTCGCGTTTTAGGATTTTAAGATAACTCTTCTATTTTCGTCGGTCTACCTGTCAGACTGTTGGCACAGCAACTCTCGAACGAAATAAGATATCAATTTTAAATTCAGATTTGATATGGAAGAAAAACCTACAGTTTTTGAGCACTATCGAATCAAAGGAAGGAGGTGAAATTTTGTATAGTTTTCCGAGAATTATTCCTGATTTTTGATTGGGATGATACACATTTTAAAGTTTTTGAATAAAAAATAGTTATCGGTTTTCTTACTTTGTTTTAAAACTTTGTCATAAATAATATTGATAATCGATTATGTCGAAGTGATCTTCACAACAGAAAAAATTTGGTGTTGTTTTAGGATTAATACGTCATGCTGCTTGAAACCATTGATTTCGACGTTTAACATCCTGTGCCACATTTAAAAACTTTTTTCGGGAGTTGTTTTTGTAGTATTTGTACAAAATGGTACGAAACAGGCAAGACAACTTGTAGATTAGGCATGTTCAATAAATTTATTCATACACTGATGATAATAACACGAATAAATCGATTGGAAACTAAAACACTCGTATCAACTATCTGTGATGGTGAGGAGAAGTAAACATTGTGACTTCACAGGGGTTAGAGTTTTTTTGGGAACTATCGGCGCGTCATCGGTACTAGGTTTAAAAATTTATTTTCAATTTGATATAACTTTTTAATTATAGTGAAAAAATAAAAAGTTTTGTTATAAAACTTATATATGATCTTTCAATTTATGACAAGAAAAATTTTTTTTCGAAAGCCCAATTATTGATAGTTACATATATAAGTAATTAAAAGGATGGGGAAGTGTTTTAAAGGTGTTGCTTCGTATATGTTGTTTTATATGTCCTTTTTAGAGTTTCTAAAGTCAACATTTGTTACAATATTATTTTCTCAACAATTTTAATGTCAACGGGAATAATTTGAATTTATTTATTCTTTAATGTAGGTAAGTCAATTTCTGTACTTATTGTAGAAGTACGTTTGTAAGAGAAATATTGTTTTAATCACCTTACTGACTTTCAGAAAAGGAAGAGGAGGCGATTTTACGTCATAATTTCGTAATTTGGCTTTGCGTATGTTAGGATTGGAAATAATATTCCCAGTTTGTGAGAAGCTCTTTTTGCTATGCATGCAATATATTCATGCCAAGATATATTTGCTCTTAAATTAACACTCAGTAAATTGAGTGATGAGGTTAAAGAAATGGACCTTACTATGTCGGGCTCAGCAACGTTAACTTTTTTTTAGAAAGAACTGACTCCTGGATTTTTGTAGCCTTAAATTCCACTTGGTTACTGTCACCCCAAGATAGAATTGCTTCCAGGACTTGCTGCTGTCTGCGGAAATTTACAAGAGAAACCAGTGCTCGAACTTTCAAAGTGAATGAAGGAATAGGCGAACTATCATCTACAAAGCTGTAGATAGGATTCCTGGTCCACTAAGCGCCAAACTGTGCGTGTATTACATTTGACGATAAACTATATGTTGCCTAGTTTATTTTGTCCATTTCCTTTTGAGTTTTAATTTTTGGCTTGTGAAAACCATGCGAAACAAGTAATATTAATTGCCATTTTAAATATTAATTTATAAGGAAGTATAATCTGTGCCGACCAATAAATGAATTAATAAATAATGCTGCAATAGGACCGAGAAAGTTGACTCATAAATAAAACAAGAAGTTCCACTGCAATTGCTGGCAAAACTTCCCCTTGGCTATCGTTAATTATCGATGTAACCAGGAAAGGCCATGATTGCAGCAGTCAGCAGTTTAACAGTTTGGTTAGATTTACTTTATTAGGCCCTTAGGCATCAAACCTTATCGTGAATTAAGCATGTAGTACTATGATTGGTATAAATGGGAAAATTAAAATTACATCGGGTATACTATAAAATTTTACATATAGTACTGATAATAATCCTAAATTTTCTGTAGCATCTTATGTGTAGTATGTCGGTTTCTTTCCACTTGCTCTGTGAGTGATGTCTTAAGAATCTTCTAAATATTTCTTAGACCTGTTTGACGAGTGCCTCGTTATTTCTCTTTACTCCACATTATGCTCTTGTTTCCTCATACATGTACGTGGTGCGATCCAAAATTTCCCAGACTAACGCTAACGTTGCGTGATAAGTTTTAACTTACTAGCGAGGTCAATTTATATATCAGCAATTTTTACAATGGCTACAGAAGCGTTACTGGTGTATGAAATTTAGTTTTAAACTCGGAAAAGTGCTCCTGAAACGTATAAAATGAACTGTACGCAAATTTTCGAATAAATTTTGCAACTTAAGGCTGCAAAACTTAGGTGAAAGACGATTACCCATCTGGAAGACCTTCAACGGCAACCACCTGAAATTGTAGCTAGAGTTCAACGAATCATTCGTGAAAACTGTCATCGGAGAATTTTGAACTTCTTTGGCTAACTTTATATTAATTAGAAAACTGCCGAGGAGAGAAAAGAGTATTTTGTAACGTCACGTTGATGTACTGGCTTACAGATGGTACTATAAGCAACAGTTTTTGACAAGGAGTTTCACAACTGTTAATTTCCATCCTCCTTATTCACCTGTTTTGGTTTGACTTAGGCCTGTTCCCTTATATGAAGATGAAATTAAAGGGTCGTCGCTTCGAAACGGTGGGGAAAAAGAAGTACAGGCCGTTTGTTACACTTGTAGACATTACGGTTCAAGATATCCTTTTAGAAACATGCAAAGGCTTTTTGTTTTCAGTTTCAGATTTGTTGGACTGTAATAACTGTAGTTTTGTTTATTGATATGGCCGTTAATCTGCAAATATCCTTGTCCTAGGATAAGATGTTAGTAAATATTTAAGCATTAACAATGTTAAGGCTCTAAGCAGTAATTTTCTTCTTATAGTGCCATCACCATTACTGAAGTTGTGCTGTAATCACGGCGAATTCTTCTCTATCCTGGATACCTTTTAATAAAGTATGAGTGTTTAGGCCTGTCCAGTCTCTCTCTCTCTCTCTCTCTTTGTACATTCTTCAGCTAGGAACACAGTCAATTTCCTGGACCTCTACTCTGCAATTTTGCCCTCCATCAACAATCGAGAGACCCCTATAGATATGTCCCAAGTAGCGAGTTTTCTGTCTTTTAACAAATAACAGTAATTCTCTATCTTTACACATTCGCCACGGTACATCTTTATCCCTGACATGTTCTGTCCAGGAGATCTTTAACATTCTACGCATAACCCATATTTCGAAAGACTCTGAAGGATTCATTGAACGTATTCCCAAGGTCCAGGCTTCAATTCCATACAAAAGCACTAGATAGATATAAACTTTTACAAAACGATAACCAGTATCCCAAGAAAGAGTGGAATCTGTGAGGAGATGTCTCATTTTAAGAAAAGCACTCTGGTCATTTCAATACGAACTCGTATCTTAACTGCAGTATCCAGATCATTGGTTACTCAGCATCCTATTACTTAAATTGGGTGACTTGTTCTATTAGTTGATCGTAAACGCGAATATTTGTTTGCAATCCAGGTGTTCTCGAGATGATCATTACTTTTGTTTTATTAACGTTTACTTTCATTCCCAAAGAGCCGCCCTAGATATATTGTTCATAAGTCACTGAAGTCTATCTGATGTGTCTGCTATAATAACGGTATCATCAGCGTACCTCAGGTTGTTGTTGATTTTGCCATTAACTTTGATACAGTCTAAGGCCTTCTGGAATATATGTACCAGCTTAAAAAGGAGTGGGGAGAGAACACCTTGAAGAACATCTTTTTTTATTCTGATTTCTTCTGTGTAGTCGTATCGTCGCTACCTGATCCCAATATAAATCAGTAATAAATTTGGTGTCATTTTCATCAAGACTCATATTCTAAAGCATCCGTATCAATTCTGGATGTTTGACTCTATCAAAGGCTTTTTCGTAGTCGATGAAACATAGGTACACAGTTTCAGATTTGTTGGACTGTAATAACTGTAGTTTTGTTTACTGATATGGCCGTTAATCTGCAAATATCCTTGTCATAGGATAAGATGTTAGTAAATGTTTAAGCATTAACAATGTTAAGGCTCCAAGCAGTAATCTTCTTCTTATAGTGCCATCTCCATTACTGAAGTTGGGTTGTAATCACGGCGAATTCTTCTCTATCCTGGGTATCTTTTAATAAAGTATGAGTGTTTAGGCCTATGCAGTCTCTCTCTCTGTACTTTCTTCAGCTAGGAATATAGTCGGTTTCCTGGATCTCTACTCAGCAATTTTGCCCTCCATCAACAATCGAAAGACCCCTATAGATATGTCCTAAGTAGCGCGTTTCTGTCTTTTAACAAATAACAGTAATTCTCTCTCTCTCTAAACATTCGCCACAGTACATCTTCATTTCTGACATGTTCTGTCCAGGAGATTTTTAATATTTTACACATAACCCACATTTCGAAAGACTCTGAAGGATTCACTGAACGTATTTTTAAGGTGCAGGCCCCAATTCCATACAAAAGCACTGGATAGATATAAACTTTTACAAAACGATAATCAGTATCCCAAGAAAGAGAGGAATCTGTGAGGAGATCTCTCATTTTAAAGAAAAGCAGCTCTGGCCATTTCAATGCGAATTGGTTACTCAGCATGCTAGGTACTTAAATTGGGTTACTTGTTCTATTAGTTGATCGTAAACGCGAATATTTGTTTGCAATCCAGATGTTCTTGAGATGATCATTACTTTTGTTTTATTAACGTTTTCTTCCATTCCTAAAGAGCCGCCCTAGACATATTGTTAATAAGACACTGAAGTCTATCTGCTGTGTCTGCTATAATAACGGTATCATCAGCGTACCTCAGGTTGTTGTTGATTTTGCCGTTAACTTTGATACCGTCTCAGGCCTTCTGGAATGTACGCTCAGAATATAGATTAAAAAGAAGTGGAGGGAGAACAGCTTGAAGAACATCTTTTTTTAGTCTGATTTCTTCTGTGTTCATATTCTGAAGCATCCGTATCAATTCTGGATGTTTGACTCTATCAAAAGCCTTTTCGTAATCGATAAAACATAGGTACACATCTTTCTTTTGATCTCTACATTTTTGCAAAAATACACTCAGTTCGAAAAGTGCTTCTCTAGTTCCAAATCCTTGGCTAAATCCAAATTGCTCTTCGCTGACACCTTGTTCGCATTTATTGCGTATTCTATGATGAATAATCTTAAGTGTTACTTTCAAAGGATGGCTCTTTAGGCTTATGAGGCGGTACTTTTCACATCTGTTGGCATATAGCTTTTTGGGTAAAGGTATGAACATAGATTTAGGCCACTCTTTTGGTATGTTTCCTCTATTCTAGATGGAATTTATGTAGCTACACAAGATTGAAATATTTTCTGCATTGAGAAGTTTAAACATCTCTGCATAAAGATCTAGGAGCTCTTCCAGTTGTCGTATGCTTTATTGCATCCTTAAAGTTCTGGTGATTCTCTCTCGTCATCAAAGGTGTTTTAATGTATCGGGTCCATTCTTCTTCTAGCTCTTTTTGTTCTATTATTATCTGATTATTATCACTAATTAAATATGTTGGTGTTCGTACAACCTTTTATCCCGTAACTTCTTTAACATTCTTATACATATTAAAATAATCATGCTTTATGTTAGTTCAAATTCTTCTATTTCCTGATATTGTTCTTCCATCCACTCTTCTTTAACCTTTCTATCGAGCTTTCGAATCGGTCTGCTAATCTCTCTAGTTAGTGTTTTTATACTTTCGTCTTTCTTCCATAAGTTCGAATATTGCCTGGGTCATCCATTCTTTTTTAGCTGTCTTTGTTGGCATATTAAGGTTATTTTGGACTTTGACACAAATGTTTAAACGTCATTTGAACGACTTCACAGAATCTACTAATTGTATATAGTATGCTGGAATTATTATTTCGAACAGTAATGGTTGGATATAATCCTTGTACCAGCTCTTTGTTGTGGGGGATCAGATATAAAGATTTACGAAAAATGCGTTATAACAAACTCTTAGGAATTTGATGATACTTAATCGCGTACGTATTCATCGGTCAGTATTCGAACATACTATATCATATATAAATCAGTCTTTTCAAATTTATGCATTCATTTTTAAATCAGTAGAACACATGGCAGTTCATGGCAGTAAATGATATTTAATGCGAAATTTTCGTCGCGTTATAGGTGCAGAAACTTGTTTTGTAAATATCTGACAAACAATAGGCTTTGCTTCGGTGAAACGCTCCATAGCAATTAATTTTCTAAAGATCGGAGTTAGGGTTTGTGCCATTACTTTGCCCCTGCTAATCGTTGCGTCCACGTAATAAGCCAAATAAATTATAACTTACTTATGAGATACCCTGTACTCGTCTGGACTAAGGACAGTTTTATACAGTTATAGGGTAGCTTTTCTGGAGTAGCTACCATCAAAACTAGTATACATAGTGTAGCGTTTCATACCATCCAAAACAAATTCTTTTGTGTGCGCCTCAACAAACGACACTTTAAACTCATTATCTGAAAAAAATTTCAGTTCCGAAGGTATTTCTGCAGATGCTTAAACAAAAAGAAGTTACAGGGCGCTAAATTAGGGCTTTAGGGTGGGTGTTATAAATCGGTGAACACACACATTTTAGCAAAGGCTTGAACTACGCAAGCTTCGGGTAATCTGTAAAATATTGGTTGTCCGTTTCTCTATATATTCAATAAGTAATAATATTCCTCCACAGTTTCAAAAAATGGTCGTCATTAACTTTCCAGAAGACGACTTGGTTCTAGCCTTTTGTGGAGGTGAAGAGACCTTATGAACGTAGTTCATCTACTACTGTTTTGTGAGAGGATGTCAAAATAGAGCACCCAAGTCTTGTACCACCTGTGAAAATTTGAAAAAATAACTCTCAGCGTTTTCTAAAGTGGACTATTGTTCCTCACAAATTTCTTAACATGTCAGTTTCTACTGGGGTGTAAGAAGGAAGCTTGGGTACCCAAAAAATTTGTTAATAACTAATTTATGTGCACGATCTTAAAGGACTACTCTAGCTTCTTTAGTAAACATTTGGATCTTTATTCGTCGATCAGAGAGCAGCAAATCCTGAACTAGCCTGATGGACTTAGTCTTGAGTATCGATAACATCGAAACTGATTGAACCAAAATTTTGTTGAAAATATGATGGGCTGACATTGTCATATACCTGAGATATTTTTTCATGAATAAGTCTTGGTCCGTTTCGAGTTCGATTATCTTTGGTACAGCCGAACTACTTCTCAGTTTAAAAGATAAATAGAAAGTACGTACTTTATCTTTGGCCTTTATATACTGAAATAGTTTTTACTTTTTTTAGTAAAAATGTAACCTCTGTCGATACTAATCTATATTTGAAGCTGCTGTCTGCGATCTAGTTTGTTTATTTTGTTATTACTCTTAATTTTCAAACTAAAAAAATAAACAAGAAAAATAAATTGCTGTAGTAAAGAAACCAACCTTATAGAGAAAAAGCCCGTACGGGAAACATGATGACCTCCCCGCCTCAGTAGGGATTTTACCCTTTTTCCATATCCCAAGAATATCGGCGAAGATGTCGTAATACCTGTCAACGCTGTCCAAGTGCTTAAAGTGTCTACACTATAGTTTCAAGAAATCAAAAATTCTCGAAAAATCACCCTCAAGCTGATCTGAGCAATCACCATGTTAGACTCACCACTTGGAACCTCGAGTGCGATCCCATAGCCAATTCCACCACTCTCTTGATTTCAGTTTAGGTTAAAATATTGAAAAAAACACCCTCGTCAGCACTACAGCCCCACAGGCACCGGCCGTCACTCTGGCGAGTCATACCGAATTCCAAAATTTCAAGAATTAATTCAAGAATTGATTCATTAACAATTTCCATATATATATATATATATATATATATATATATATATATATATATATACATACCAGTGACCCGCCCCGGCTTCGCACGGAAGTCGCTGTTGCCTCGCCACTGCCCAACTCCTCACTAAAATTGAGTATAGACAATAATACCATGCCCAAAACAACATTTTAAGACAGTTAATATATATTTCTCCATACACCACGCTAAGCGTCTCCCGCCTGGGTACCGGAACAAACTGAATACTAAGGTTCAAACCAGCCACGCCCAATGTTTGTCACCGATCCCCACTTATCGTCATGAGAAACACAACTATACAGGAAACTAGAGCTGACTTTTTTGTAGAACTGTTTGAGGTGAACGGTATTGTCATACATTGTTTTCACGAATCTCTAACTATTTAAGCAGCGCACGCGAAGATACCTCTCCAACGATTGATTTTTTTCTGATTTCATCGACATTGATCGTCTTGAGTCCGCTAATTTAGACAAAATATCCATAAATCATACGCCTAAACCTTGCTTGTGAAACATTCTATCCATTAGTGAAACCAGGAATAAAATCCGTTCAGTAGTTACTGAGGAAATCGTGCACAGACATACAGACGCGACAGGGGACTTTGTTTTATACTATGCATTGATACTTAATGCCATCCAAAAATGCACTCATAAAAAATTATTTTTAGCATACTCCTCATCGTCCTTTTTGTCTGCCGACCCTTCATTTTCATAATAAGGGGTTTTTGGTCTAGTCTAACGTCCCTTAGTCATCATCACCACCATATTCTCCATAATAGTAAGGACTTTTTGGCTTACTCTCTTCTACTCTAGGCCAGCTCTCTTCTAACCCCCATATAATTTCTTTTTCAACATTTAAAAAAAAAAAAAACACATAAAGACTTTTCGGACAGACAACCATTCCCTGTTCTACTCTCATATACGGCCTTTCTTAGGTCCTCTTTAATGAAAAACTTACCCGTAATGGGCCTTTTTGACAACAAAAAACACCTCATATTTGACCTTTTTCATCAACTTTTTATCAAAAGGAATCTACTAACTTCATTATGGTTTTTTTTACATCTAACCTACCCCATTAAACACTAAAAATAACCAAGACCATTCTAAAATAGTACTGAAGACAACAAATCGCGACCAAAAATGTCACAAGTTATAAAGGGTTTCCTAAAATTCACGCAAGAAGTAATTTTGATAGAAAACACAGGCTTTTAATTAAAAATTGATTTTTTTTATTAATTCATATAGTATGCAGTATAGGGTTATGTATGGACTAACATATCGGGACAATGGCCACGGCTTTGCTGGCATATACTCACTCTTTTGTCGAAATTTTTCATAGCCGTTTTGCATAAATGTGGCTGAATTTCGTTGATACAGCGTTTAATTTCCTCCTTCAAGTCGTTGGTGGTCGTGGGTTGGTTGGCATGAACCTTAGACTTTAAAAAACCCCAAAGAAAAATAAAAAAAGTCCAACGGCGTTAAATTGCGTCATCTGGGCGGCCAATCTTGATCACCAAAACGGGATATTACACGACCAGAAAATGACTCATGCAGTTTCTCGAGCTGTATGGCATGTGGCACCGTCTTGTTGAAACCACATGTCGG
Organism: Pachyrhynchus sulphureomaculatus; assembly: GCA_019049505.1. Taxonomy (NCBI): domain Eukaryota; kingdom Metazoa; phylum Arthropoda; class Insecta; order Coleoptera; family Curculionidae; genus Pachyrhynchus; species Pachyrhynchus sulphureomaculatus. The sequence goes on from CM032447.1 coordinate 47,105,262, forward strand.
CACAAAAAACTGGATTATCATATCGCGATAACGATCACCATTAACTGTCATTGCCTGGCCAACCGCATTTTCGGAGAAGAATGGTCCGATGATGCATCCAGCCCAAAATCCGCACCACACAGTGACACGTTGTAGATGCATTTGTTTCGCAACAGTCACGTGTGGATGTCTGCGACAATTTTGTCGATTTGTCGATTAACGAAGCCATCAAGATGGAAATGAGCCTCATCGCTGAAAATGATTTTCTTCGAAAAATCAGTATCCACTTGTTGTTGTTCCATAATCTATTCAACGAACTCTCTTCCTTGTGCGTGGTCAGTAGGCTTCAGTTCTTGAGTCAGTTGAACTTTGTAAGCATGAAGATGCAAATCTTTCGTGAGAATACGCTGTAGAAAGCTTCTCGAAATGTCCAATTCTTGACCACGGTGCCGAATTGATGTTCCTGGAGTCTCAGCAACACTCTCACGAACTGCTTCAATGTTTTGTGTCGAACGACTTGTTGATGGACGGCCAGAGCGTATAAGATCATTAATTGATCCAGTCTCCCTGAATTTTTTAGTTAATCTCTTTACAGTTGATGAGGTTAAATCACTATTCTGACCATAATTTGTACGAAAATTCCGTAGCTGTAGCTGCCAAACTTTCATTATTTTAAAAATATTGGTCAACAATGAAAACACTTTGTTCTTTCGTGGAGAGCTCCATTTTTAATGACCCTGAACTTAGCTGTCACGCTGTGTTTTTTGTTTTATTGGCAACACTTTACCATACAAATGGCGCCAAATTCAAATTTTGCGTGAATTTTGGGATACCCTTTAATTAACTAGTGAAAGTTAAGGCATAAACACTGTAATGTTCGGGGGAATAAAATAGCCAGCCGATATTTTTATAATCAACAATATAAAATGATTCTAATTTGCATAAGGATTCAAGCCCAGACGAATTATAACGATACGGAAATGAAAGCTTTATAGAATATAAAATTTTAAAGAGAAAAGGCACCCTTCTCTTTACCTTTGTTTTTCCTTTTTTTCCGTATTTTTTGTTACAGAATCCCAGCCCTGTTACCAATTTAGTGAGAAATTTTTAATTTTAATTTTTTCGGTAAAAATTAATTTAGTAAATTAACACGTAGAAATTTTATTTTTTTCTTCTATATTATATTTTGAAAGCAACAATTTAGTGCAAATTATAACCATGAATCTAAGTTAAAGGCGATCGAAATCCCTGGAAATAAATGTAAAATCATAAATCAATATTAACGACTGAACATAATAAAGTGAAACTAGTATAGCTGTTGAACCTTTGACTTTTGCGTAGACGATCTTTTCAGGGAATATCGATAATTAATGGCCAAGGAGAAATTCGGTAACAGCCGTTAAGCCCCTTACCTTATTTATGAGTAAACTTTCATAGTCCTGTGGCGGAGCTGCCTGTTAATTTATTTATTGTTTTGTTTATATTACGTTTCAATATAAATTAATTTTATTCTGAGGATATAAAACGTAGCTATTTTATTGTCTGTTGCTATATATATATCAATCGGTTTTATAACGTCTTCCGTCTTCCGATGCCTAATTTCCACTCCTCCCGGTTTCTCCATCCCTCCTCCTCCAGATCTCTCTCTAGTACTTCCTTGTTAATTCCTGCTCTCCAGCTTTGGCGTGGTCTTCCTCGCTTTCTTTTTCCATGAGGGTTCCAATTTAAAATCTTTTTAGGTAGTCGGTCTTGTGACATTCTCTGTACATGTCCGTACCATACCAACTGTTGGGTTCTGATTTCGTCCACTATATCGTGCTTTATTTCTAAAGCTCGTCTTATCGTGTCATTTGGTATGCGGTCTTTTCTGGATTTTCTGGCTGCTCGTCTCCAGAAATCCATTTCTGTAGCTTTTAGTATTTTTTCTGTTCTTTCCTTCAATGGCCACACCTGGGAGCTGTAAGTTATTATACTTTTCACTATTAAGTTGTAAATTCTCTTCTTATTTTCAGTGGTTATGTTTTTGTCCCATAGTATACTATTAAGTATTGCAATCGCTTTTCTTCCTTGGATATTCCTCTCGAATATTGCTTCTTCTAGTGTTCCGTCCCTAGATATTCTCGTTCCCAAATACTTATAACTGGCACAGTGTTTGATGGTGTGTCTTGTGGCCAGTTTCAAGTCCTACTGTTGTCCTCCGACGCACATGTACTCGGTCTTTTTAATATTGACTTCTAGGCCCCATTTTTCATATTCCTCCATAAGTTTTCCTGTCATGTATTCCATATCATCGATGTCCTGAGCGACTACTATCTGGTCGTCTGCGAATGATAGCGTATACAATGTAGTATCGTCATCCAATGGTAATCCCATACTGCTGCATTTCCTTTTCCAGTTCTTCAGTGCAATTTCCAAATAGATTTTAAATAGCGTTGGGGATATACAGCAGCCCTGTTTGAGACCCTTTGTGACCTGGAACGCTGTCGTAGGCCTTTTTTAAATCAACAAACAAGACATGCACTTCCTGATCAAATGCGGTTTTCTTTTCTAAGATTTGTGTCAGTGGTCTATTGTGGATCTTCTTGCTCTAAAGCCTGCCTGTTCTTCAGCTTCTGCGTCCGCGTATTCCGTTTCTATTCTATATTTAAGTATTTTTCCGTATATTCTGCTAATAGATCCTGTAACCGTTATTCCCCTATAGTTATCGCAATTATTTTTGTCTCCTTTCTTATGAATTGTTGATATATGATATTTTCCATTCCTCAGGTACTTCTGAAGTGTTAATGCATCTTTGGAATAAGTTCCTCAAAGCGTTAAATAGCTTTTCAGTTCCGTATTTTACTATCTCTCCTGGGATGTTTCCTGGTCCTGGAGCTCTACCATTTTTTAGCGTTTTACATACTTCTTTAACTTCTGATGATGTTATCCTTATTGGGGATCCTCGTATAACTATATTTGGGTTTCCATGTTGGGTACTTTTGAACTCTGGTCTATCTTCTGTTAGCATATTTGTAAAATATTGGTTCCATTTTTCTGGTGTTATTGGTGAGAAGATTTCTCTTTTCCGTTCTGTTCTCATATTTTTAAGAAGTCTCAAGCTTTCTGTGCTTTTTCTTCCTCCTATGTAAGTGTTGAGTCTTGAGCATGTCTTTTCCCATTGGTTGTTCTTTTTGTTACTAATCATTTTGCGTACTCTAGCTTGGGATTCTTTCTATTTTACTTTGTCGTTTGTGCTCTTTGAGCTTAAGTATTTGTAATAGCTTTTCCGTTTTTCTTCAATTTCATATTCAATTTCTTCATCCCACCAATATGGTTTTTGCTGTTTTTCCCTTTTCTCTTGGTACCCTAATGCTTCCACTGCGGCTGCGTGTAGGCATTCCTTTATATACTTATATTCTTCTTCTATATTAACAAATCCCGTCCGTTGTATCTTTTGGTCCAGTCTACTCTTGTATAGATTTCTGATACTTTCATTTTGTAAGCTGTCTGTATTATATCTTATTGTTGTTTCACTTGTTGTGTGCTGTGTGCTTGTATCTTCCAGCTTGCTTTCCCGTGTTGTTCGTGAGGTTATCTTTCCTTTCACAAGGTAATGGTCGCTTTGGACTCTTACATCTAGGAAGTTTAATCTAGATCTCTGTCGTATTATCATATAGTCGATAATACTTTTTAAATCTCTTGTTGTTTGTCTCCACGTATATTTATGAATATCCCTATGCTGGTAGTGTCCGTTTAATATTGTAAGGTTGTTTTGTTCACATATCTCTATAATTCTTCTTCCGTTGTCGTTAGTAACTTCTTCGCCATATTTTCCTACCACTTTATCGTGTTCTTTCCTTCCTATTCTTCCATTTAGAGCACCTAAAAGTAATATCTCTCTTGATGTTCCAATTTTGCGTATTTCCTCATTTGGTTGTTCAAAAAATGAATCCTTGTTATTAGCCAGATCGTCGTCGTTGACAGCGTATACCCCCAGTAAGGTTGTGTTATTACCTAGTATTTTGAGATTTATCTTTATGATTCTTTCACTAATCGGTTCCCAGGTGGTTATGAATTTCCTTGTTGCTAATTTACTTAACTGGTACACAACTACATGCAACTACGTAGTATTTTTAAGGAATTTTTTTACAGAGTTAAAACAGAAAAGATCATGCAATGCATTTTTGGCGTATATTACATAATTTATATTTTTTTAAAGAAACATGCCGTATATTGATATAACTTCAGAGACTCGAAACGTCAATAAATATTTTTATGACATTATTGTGGATAACGGAGAAAAAAACATATTTGAGAACTTTGTCGTAGTTGTCACGAGAGATGTAACGGGTAACTGGTTTACCTGGCCAAAACCGCGTACGCGGCTGATTTAACCGGATACCCCATTTGACCGAATACTTTATTATCAAACAACAACATGGCAAATTATTGCCAAACAACTACCTACCAGTCGCATTGCTTTCAATAATATTGAAAGTCATGGAAAAGGTTATCAATCAGCATCTTCTAAAATATCTTGAAGGATTCAATATTATTAGCGACCATCGCTATGGCTTTCGTAAACATAGATCAACAGGAGATCTCCTAACTTATATAACACATGTTTGGAACAACGCAATTGAATGCTTTGGAAAATCTCGAGCGGTTGCTCTTGATATGTCCAAGGCATTCGATTGTGTTCGGCAGGATAGATTGTTGGCTAAGCTACGCTCTTCTGGTATGCGTGAAAAGTTCTGTTTATGTCCCTCATGTTTGGTCAAAGAGCGTTCGTTACGAGTGGCAGTCAATGGATTTCCTTCTAACACCTTCACTATCAACGCCGCCGGGGCGAGCCAAGACTTCATACTGTCCAATCTACAGCTTTACAAACGACAGTACGCTTATCTGGTAATTCACTTTGCACAAACCCTCGAATATCGGCTACTCATGCAAATATCCGAACAAAGCAAAAGGTTGTGTAACTTAACAAAGATTTAGAAGAAATTCTATCTTGGGGTGACAGTAAACAAGTAGAATTTAACGCTACAAAAACCGAGGCAGCAGTTTTTTCTAAAAAAGTTACAGTTGCTTAAATCGACATAGTTATGTCGGGGCGCTCAATTCCTCTAGCATTGTCACTCAATTTGCTGGACGTTAATTTGGGAAGTGGATTGGTAGGTATTGCTATGAAGTACCTTGGCCGCCGGTGTCACCTGATCTTACGCCCTGTGACTTTTTTTGTGGGGGTAATTAAAAAATTTAGTTTATGCTCAGAGACGCAGGCACACTTAGAAGAAACTATCTGCCAGTCTTATAACAGAACTATTATGTGCATTGAAAATGAAGGAAGAAGCGTAGAAACTTAAGAACGGTTTTTTATTTAGTAAATAACATTAATTTTTTATAATAGTAATCCTTAGAAATTGACGTGTCATAAATATTAAGCAGTTTTGCACCAATATTGCATTGTTAAAATACAACTTTTTGAAAAAAAACAAATTTTCAGCCTAATTTTACGGCTTAATTATTTTTTCTTGTAACATTTAGTAAAACATTAACCACTAAAAAAGTATATAATATAATTTATAAGAAAAAACTTTCGATTATCATTTTCAGGGGACGTAATTGAAAAAAGTGAATTTTGTTACATTTTTTTGAAAATATAGACGTAAAATTAAAATACAATCTTTTTTCTTTATAACTTTTTTCAATATTTTTTAAAAAATCCGTTTTTCCTAGTTTTAAATTTCAAATTTAATAGGCAAGGCTTGTGACGTCATGACCTTATGTGGATGTAATCCTAAACATAAAACATGCACTAACACATTTCGAAGTTAAATTTTCAAAAACTTTTATAATAAAAATTTTTCTCATATGGTGGAAACTTTATAAATGGCACTATCTATATATATATATATATATATATATATATATATATATATATATATATATATATATATATATCTTTAAACCTTACGCGATTTTGACGCTACACACATCTTCCTCATCAATTAAAAAGTAGTTCCAGGTTTTGCTAGTTCCTGGAAGCCCAACAATCGTTAAAAAAGACTTTCGACCCTAAATAATATCGGAATAAGATTAAAAATGTGTAGTTGTCTAAGAGCTAATTTATAAAGTCTTAGCAATATTGCCAAATTACAAAAAAATTACCTAAAGTTGACAGTGTTGGCAAAAAATGTTAATAAAATGTAAAAGAACGGGCATTATATAATATTGATGGATCCTCCCCAGATCTGTATCCGGTTTTGCCGGATCCTAAAAAGTACTACTCGTTATATCTTTACTTTGTACATTTAAAAATAATGTAGGTTAACAATGCATTTGGTTATGTCAAGAATTTTAAAAGCAGCAAGTTAAAATTAAGTATATCAAAACGGTTTTATCGGAGAGCGTAAAACGGAATATGTACGAGATATTTTTTAAAACTGGGTGCAACAAAATGCAAACACAACGAAAAATTAGAGTTTATGGCCAATAAAGAAGAATCTTTAACTTAAATACATTTTCAGAAATATATAACTACATCGGCATACCATATTTAGAATCAAATCGTATTTTTGACCTCTAAGTATTGTTATATTATTTTGTTTCAACAGTGTTCCACCAAAAATGTAGTTATATATTTTTGAAAATGTATTTAAGTTAGAGATTTTTTTATCGTTTTCATAAGCTCTGTATATTCCCATTGCACTTTCATTTTTAGAACCGTTTTGAGTAAATATTCGGTATACAATGTGTCATGAATCCGGTTTAATATACTTATACCAGTAAATCTTTCTGCCAAGAAGAATTGTGGAAAAGTAGTGATAAATGGAGCTTGTGAAAAAATAAAGAGAAAATGAATCCACTGGTTGTAGCCAAGACATATATCAAAAAAAAATTGTCGTCAATTTTGATACTTCGATATGTTGCAACATTGCTCCGCTTAAATTTAACGGTTTGTAACTTCATTTTATAACAAAACCGTAAAAATATATATTGAAATTTCTAAAATTGAATCTTTCATTTTAAAATATAAACTTTGTGTTATATGACCAAAAAGCGATTGTTTCTGTTCTAACTCTTTAAAAACTTTTTAAAAATATGATCGTATTTTTCGTATTTAACACTTGTGTTTCACTTTTTAAATAAGCGAATCACTTTGGTATTCCAACTATATTCAGAAACGCTGTACATTATTATTTTACTGTTTCAACTGGTGAAAAATCTTTACATCTAACAGAATTTACTTATTCAAATGTTAAATTTTTATACAATTTTCTTATTGTTACATTTTTATGATCGGTTGTAAAAGATATTGCTGACTATACATAATCCGTATAATACTCTACATTATTCCTACTATGAACTATTACCATTAATGACCATTAAAAAATTTTATAGTTGTTACAATGTAGAGAAAAGTTGCTTTGCTGACATTGATCATGGAATTTTGAAAATTAAATAATAAGTGAAACTTAAATATATCAAAATTTTCATTAATGTACATCAAGTTTATTGTTATATGTGACAAAATTTGTTCCCTCTATAATATATAATTTGCCTTTAAAAATCAAAAACTTTGCTCTAGAACTCAAGCGCCAGACTGCCTCGCACTCCTTGTACCTTCACCTTAAGATGTATCTGTGTCTATTAAAGCTCTAAAATATAGTTTATAAGACTAATTTAGGGAATTCAGTAACTTCGCTAGAAGTTGATATTTTGGGTAGAGGATTAAAAAATAAAATGACATATATGTGTGAGCCTTTTTATTCTTACTCGCACTATTCGGTGGATATTTTCTATCAAATTGTTAAACATAGCACTACTGTAATATCCTAGGCGTATGTTGTATGGAACGTATTCAGAATTGTCTAATCACATCAAATATTTGAAAAAATATACATCACGTATCAATAAAAAAAAAATGGTTTTTCGCTGGATATGTAAGTACACCCTATCTTAACAAATATATATATATATATATATATATATATATATATATATATATATATATATATATATATATATATAGGGTGCCCCTGATTCCACAGCATTTATTAATCAGTATATCAAAAAAATGTTTTTTTAAACAGAAGTTGTAGGATATTATATGGCGCACATGCTGCCGTTGATAATAAAATGTTTTGAAATTTCGAAGAAATTACGCCATTTTAAATTTTTTTAAATAGAAAGTCCTACTAAAAATTCTAGATATTATTTTTCTAACATACCATATGTTTAAATTGAACTGTTTTGGAATTATTGACATTTGAAATTAAGGAAATCAAATTAAAAAAAAAAATTAAGCTGGCTTGTGTCAAGCATTTACTGTCAGGTAACGACTTAACGCGTCAAAAAATGACTTTTACCTCAAGTGCAAGTTATTCCAACTTGTGCAGGTCTTTTTCCCGATGAAAATAATTTGGATACCCCGAACAGGAATCTGTGGTATCAACAGAACGGAGCACCTCCTCGATATGAAATCAATGTTCGTAGGTATTTGGATGCGCTTTTTCCTAATCGATGGATGGAACAGGTGCTGTAGAATGACCTGCAAGGATTCCCGACCTTACGCCACTCGACTTTTTTTATGGGGTCATTTGAAAACAAAAGTTTACCGAAGTCGACCTGAAACTGTAGAAGATTTATAACAAAGAATTCAATATGAAGCAGCACAGATCACCCCGGATTCTCTGCAAAACTGTTCAGGCTGGCTATGACAGATTGGATTATTACCTCGCTGTTAACGGTAGACATTTTGAGCAATTGTTAACTAGAGTATTTATTAATCCTTTTTTGTCTTTTTTTATTTTAAATTTCAAAAGACAATAATTCCAAATCAAATCAATTTAGACATACAGTATGTTAGACAAATAATATCTAGAATTTTTGCTAGGACTCAAAAATAAAATAGTATACAGGGCTTTGTATTTAAAAAAATCAAGATGGACTAATTTCTTTAAACTAACGACAGTTTAAAACATTTTATCGCCAACGTCAGCATGTGCGCCGTATAACACCCTATAACTTTTATTTAAACATTTTTTTGATATACTGATTAATAAATGCTGTGGAATCATTATTCTATATATATGGAACACCTTGTATGTATGTATATATATATATATATATATATATATATATATATATATATATATATATATATATATATATATATACATATATATATATATATATATATATATATATATATATATATATATATATATATATATATACATACATACAAGGTGTTCCATATATATAGAATAATGATTCCACAGCATTTATTAATCAGTATATCAAAAAAATGTTTAAATAAAAGTTATAGGGTGTTATACGGCGCACATGCTGACGTTGGCGATAAAATGTTTTAAACTGTCGTTAGTTTAAAGAAATTAGTCCATCTTGATTTTTTTAAATACAAAGCCCTGTATGTATATATATATATATATATATATATATATATATATATATATATATATATATATATATATATATATATATATATATATATATATATATACATATATATATATATATATATATATATATATATATATATATATATATATATATATATATATAAATTGAGAACATATTATTTATCAAAATATTCCAATATTGGTAATATTTTTTAACGGTATTTTAAATAAATCCGTAATGAACAAAATACAAAACTTTAATCTAATCGACCTCAAAATTTATAAAATAATGAGTTCAAACACAAATCAATTTTATTTGAATTTTAAATCAACTTGCTCGGAAGTTTCCAAGTTTTCACATATAATCTTAGACAACTAGAATTTCTAAACTAAGTAAATATGGTTTATGAATATATTATCGTTGTAATAGTAATGGAAAAGTTTTGTAGGGAAACTTTATAGTGCCTAACGCTTCGGGTAAGGAAACAAGAATATTTAATTAAAATATTAATTCTCAATATAATTATGTAGATATATACAAGGTAAGACCAAGGAACTTAAATGTTGATATAATTCATTTATACATTTTTATATAAATACAAAATGGGCTGGTAAAAGTCATGTTTATGAATTGCATGGTCACCAATTATTAAATTTTTTGTATGTAGCTCTTCATATCACGACTATAAAAACTACTTTATGTTATATAATATTTATAAGAAATATTTGCTACATTAACATTAAATATTTTTGTGTGTTGGCAAGCGCAATCCTCATATTTATATTGAAACCCGATATAATGTGCTATCATAACCGGTCGAACGCGCACACGCGCACATGCGCACACGCGCACATGCGCACATGCGCACACGCGCACATGCGCACACGCGCACATGCGCACACGAGCATACGCGCACACGCACACACGCGCACACACGCACACACACACACATATATATATATATATATATATATATATTATATATATATATATATACATATATATACATATATATATATATATATATATATATATATATATATATATATATATATATATATATATATATATATATATATATATATATATATATATGTTTTGACGAATGTTCTCACGGGTGTGAAATGTAGTAATGGTTTTTCGGGTATCCCGTGTTAGCTTGAAGTCCCTTGATGGACGGTTTCGCTGACGTTTCGATAGAATCTCATCCATCTTTTTCAAAGCGTTGATCACTGGTCGGTGTCTTGGCGTTCAACGCCAAGACACCGTCCATCAAGGGACTTCAAGCTAACACGGGATACCCGAAAAACCATTACTACATATATATATATATATATATATATATATATATATATATATATATATATATATATATATATATATGTATATATCCGATATGTGTTTTAACGTTTTTTCTTAGTCAACAATATATAATAGTTATAGCATCTTAGCTACCTAAGTAATAGCCAATAAATTAATCTAACTCAATCTAAAGTAAAAGTTTAAAACAAATATTTACTACCTAAATATTTGTTTAATTATAGACAAATAAAGTAAAATTATTTTGTCTGGCTACCTAATGCTTAAAGCAGCTATCAGTCCCGAGTCAATTCATAACTTTCGAAGAAATAAACCTTCGCCATTTTGGAGATCAAATATTTTTTTTTAGTACCAGATAAATTACCAAACGTAATGCACTCGAGATAATTTTCGCTCAACCTACACTTTATGGAGACTATTCCAGAATTTTTACAAATTTTTTGATCAGTACTTGTCGAGATAGGTTTTTGGTAATTTTTTTCTTTAAATAATACAAAGGAAAGTGTGCGCAAATATTACGTCATACATATTTTTGAAGTCGCGTTTTCACAAACTTTCATTTGATATCCCACTCGATGATCTTGTTAAAATCTTTATTTCACTTCTGATTGCACCCCTCAAAATTAACCCTATGTCAAAATTTAACTTTCAAAACTTCACGGCCCTGATTGGGACCTCAATTCCTATATTTGTGCCAAATTTCAACTTTTAATGTCATATAGTTTTGGGGAAAATTGGGTGTAACAAATGGACACCGAAGTGATCCCATAAGTGTTGCGTACGGAACAATAAAGATGATACACTTCTGTATAGTTGGTGTTACATTACTTTTCGAATTTTGGTGCAGATGGTCTGAGTAATTTATTCGGGTTAGCTCACTTTTGCCTAGGTTTATTAGAAATATTTTTAGTTAATACTCACTAATTTGAGAAAGCTAGAGCTATATTTTCCAGTTTTTAGGTTTTTTAGTATAAACTACACTTAACTACCTTTTAAAACTTCAATCGGCTTTAAACTTTGTTCTTAAAAACAACCCTCAAAAAATTAGGTTATAAATGGACAACCTGTACCATACCTTAGGAATATTTGTTAGTGTGTAAATACTTTCGTCCTATAAAAATATATTGTGGTATAACGGCAGAATGTTTTATTCCCACATTAAAAGTGTAGAAAGTTCAATTGCCACTCATATGTGTTTTCCATTTCCGAAAAAAATTACCCCCAAAATTTTTGCATTTTTATAGAGTCCTTATATCACCAAAATCATAACTTCCTATTCCAGTAGGTATTTCTGTCTGTTACACTATAACTCAAGAAAAAAATGAGATATGGATATCAAATTAAACACAAATAATTTTAAGTAGGAACGGAAATTGTTGATCAATTCGCTGTGGGTGTAGGGATGGGGGCTTATTAGATATTGTATAGTTTGAGTTGCAGTGTAAGTATTTTTCCTGGTTTTTGGTTGCATAAGGAAAAAATCTTAAGCATAACTATTTTGTGGTCAAACATGCAAGGGTTTGAATGAGCAAGAGTGATTTGTATGTAGCCTGTTAAAGATAATTTTTAGAGTTTTTTGAGGAATCCGGAAATTATGACATTTTTATTGCTTGTCTGTCTATCTGTCTATCGCTTTTTGGATATATTGATTATATATGTGGTACAGATACAGAATTTGGAATGTTTTAAGTGAATTGAGTAAAAAATTAAATTGCAATATAGTTGAGAATTTTTTAGAAGATAAACAATTTTCTGTAATAATGCGATAGATTTTCTTTAAAAGTAAGCTTATAAATTGTTCTCTTTTTCAAAGTAATACGTTTTTGTGGTAGACTGTTTTATTTTTGACCCCGAAGAATTAGAAAAATGAAACGAACAAGGAATTTAACTGAACATGAGGTAGTGCGAGCCTCAGTTTTATTGGATGAGGGATATTGTCAGAGTTATGTTGCCAATTTGTTAGGGAAACATCGTTCCACAATAAGTCGTATGGTAAGACGCTTGAATGAAGTAGGAACTTATTCTAGAAGGCTAGGGCAAGGGCAAGGGCGAAAACGTGCACTAGCGACCTAGATGAACGTTTTATAAGACAATATGCTTTAAGAAACAGGACTGTCACTAGTTCTATAATAAGAAATGAACTCGAAGCTGTTCGCAATGTCACAATTTGTTCTAAAACAGTTAGAAGACGATTAAATGAAGCTGGATTAAACAGTAGGAGACCAGCCACTGCGCCCTTACTTACTAGAGAGAACAGAGTTGCCAGGTTACGTTTTGCTCGAAATCACGAAAACTGGTCTGTGGATGATTGGAAACAAGTTTTCTTCACAGATGAAATTAGGGTTAGTCTAAAACATCCAGATGGTCGTGAGCTAGTATGGCGAAGACCAGGAGAGAGGTTTGCTCCATGCAATATCTCTGCAAGGATTCCATTCGGCGGTGGCTGTGTTATGTTCTGGGGTGGCATCTGCTTTGATGCTCGCGCAGAGTTAGTTACTGTCCGTACGAGATCCATGAATGCTGACTACTATCTTGAGAATATTGTAATAGAACATGTGATGCCTTTCGGTTATTTTGTGGGGCCCAATTTCCTGTTTATGCAAGACAACGCTCGACCTCACGTGGCTAGGGAGGTACTCGATTATCTTAATCAAGTTGATATACCGATTATGCAATTGCCACCAAAAAGCACGGATCTGAATCCGATAGAACATATATGGGATCACCTTAAGAAAAATGTGAAACGTCATATACCTGCACCTAGAAACCTGAGGGAACTTGAAAATGCAGTTATCACAGAATGGGAGCAAATTCCTCAAGATTTTATCCAAAATTTAATTAGAAGCATGCCTAGGCGCATAAACGCTGTCATCCGAAGTAGAGGAGGTAACACACGCTACTATTGTCCCAATTACACCATTAATTTTGCTACTAGTGTCCCAGTTTATTTTTTTTTCATTATTACATAATTTCAACGATTTTGTTATTAGGTCTTAAGAACAATTTTAATTCGGATCTTATAGAGAAATTTGGTAGCTAATTCATTTCTAAAATATCCGAATAAGTTTTTTCTAACTTTTAGTGTCACCAATGTTCACAAAAAATTATTAAAATTAATTCATTATACAGATTTGTATAATGAATTAATTTGTATAATGAATTTGTCCAGGAGTGTATATATATATATATATATATATATATATATATATATATATTTACATGTATATATATATATATATATATATATATATATATATATATATATATATATATATATATGCATATATATATATATATATATATATATATATATATATATATATATATATATATATATATATATATATATATATATATATATATATATATATATATATATATATATATATATATATATATATATATATATATTAAAGGGCAGAGAATTTACCGGGTATCCGTCTGTGTGATGTGAACAAAAAACTCATTTTTTCTTTTTAGTGTTCCGTACCGAACATTTATAAGATCACTACGGTGTCCGTCGTTCCGTCTGTCTACCTGTCTGTATGTCTGTCTGTCATATCCGATTTTCTCCGGAATTATTTGACATAGAAAGTTGCAATTTGGCAACAATATAGGAATTGATGGCCTTATCAGAGCCGTCTAGTTTTGAAAGTTAAATTTTAAGTTAAGGGGATAGTTTTGGGAAGTGAAATTGGAAGTGAAAATTTTTTTTAGCAGGTTGTCCCCTCCACCTTATCTCGAAAAGTACTAATCAAAAAATTTTGAAAAAAGTCCGGAATATTCTCTACAGGATGTAGATTGAACAAAAATTATCATGAGTATATAAAAAAAACAAAAAATTTAACCTTTCACTAAAGATCGGAAAAAAACTTTGTTGAAAACTCATTTGGGATATGTTTTGTGAAGTGATTGATCATTTTATACTTCCGTAAAGAAAATTTTTATTTTTAAAGTAATCAATGTACGGAACACTAATTGCGCAAGTCCAACTTGCACTTGACCGGTTATTTTTTTTTAATACTCAATATTTCATCAATAAGTGTTTAACATCTTCGAGAGTAACTGCCACCTAGCTAATGCTGTGTCTTTTATTTCAATCTTGAAAATGTCAAAAACTTATTGACGAAATATTGAGTATTAAAACAAAAGAGAAAATGAGTTTCATTCTCATCCCACACACCGATACCCGATAATTTTGCTGCCCATTAATGTAATATATGGTCGATATATATTAAGTTTTATATATATATATATATATATATATATATATATATATATATATATATATATATATATATAGAGGTTTTCACGGATGGTGGTATGTAATACATAAAAATTCCGGGTTTCAATCCGTTCCACAGTGTGTCGCGTAGAACATGCTAGGTGGACAAAATTCATGTTATGATTTCCAGGAAATCTTATTTGCAAAACGTAAACAACACCACCAAACCCCGAATTCCGAGAAAAGGTTGCTTATCAAATTTGCAAGTGGCGAGTCATAAGCGTCAGAAGTCAGGTAATGAGTTTAATGCAGCTCTTTCAATCAATCAAGTTGCAATTTAACGACACTTTCGTGCACATCTTATAGTGACATATTGTAATATTGCGAAAGTTTTTGTGATGAATATTAATACTGAGGGTAAGTACTATTTTTTAATGTATTTTTTTAATCAGAATCTATTAATTTGAATTTTTAGTATTTTTTTTTAAATAGCCTATATATTTTAGCGTGTTTTTTTTTAAAAAAAAAACTTTGAAAGTTCAGAATATACAGACATTCACCTCTATCTGGGCTAGTTTTTAGATATTACACAGAAATAACTTTATTCTTCGTAAAAATACACATATTGTTTAGCACACTTCAGTACAACATGTTTTTTTTTTCTTTTTTTCCAGAACACGTTTACTCTATTTCAAGGGTAGCCTTTTTTGAGGAGTGGTTGAAACACACGAAGAATGAAAAAAACTCGCGTGTATATGACTTTCTTTCTTCAAAATTTCACTTTGGTGACATTACTGAAAGCAGCCAAAAAGAAATAAAGTTGAAGATATCCAACTTGTCTAATAAGTTTGGTGCCAAATGGTTGGCTTCAGGAAAGTCGAAGGAGCGTTTTTTAATTAAAAATAAGAATTGGTTGGATGAAGCAGACATACAGTTTACTGCGAGTTCTTTTGCGCCACAACCTTCAACATCAAGTGAGAATGTGACTCCTGCAGGAAGACCTCGCAAAGATTTCGAGGAATTGTCGTTTAAGACGAAGAAACGTCGCGTCGTGGATCTCGTAGAATCCCGAAGTGTCAGTGAATTGGTGACTGCTGCCGAAATTGCTGTGCGTTCAGCAGGGCAAAGGAAAATTGCCAATGTGATTAGAGACATTAGTGAGAGCCCAGATAATATTATTAAGTCTAAAAATACCAGTTCCGTTAATCCTAGGCAATTAAGTAGTGACGAAGCTTTAGCTTACTATATAAATTCTAAGTCAACAACGCATTTTTACAAACAAACTAGGAAGTGGTCCATGAAGGCGGGGCATAATGTGTTTCCGTCATATTTTAGTTTAAAAAAGTCCAAACAGGCCTGTTACCCTGCAGAGGAGCACATTGCTATAACAGAAACTCGTGCTGAAATAAATTTGCAAGTCTTATTAAATAAAACGGTGGAACGTCTAGTATTAGCACAGAATGAAGTTATCAGCAGTGTGCTCCCAACAAGTTCATCGTTTACACTTGTTAGTAAATGGGGATGTGATGGAAGTTCTGGGCACAGCACATACAAACAGAGATTTGAGAACACTGAATATACGGACGAGTTTCTTTTCGCATTTTCTTTAGTTCCCCTTAAGATATATGATGGGTCCAAAATTATTTGGCAAAATCCTCGGCCTTCATCAACTTTGTATTGTCGCCCAATCAAATTTATATTTGCCAAAGAAACGAACGACTTCACGTTAGTGGAGATAAATAGATTGTGGGAAGAAGTTAATGCTCTTCTTCCAACACTTATCAACTTTGTTGATTCTCAAATCTCTGTAAAACACGAACTTTTGCTGACAATGACAGACGGAAAGGTGTATAACGCCTTAACGGAAACTAGTTCATCCCAAACATGTTTCATTTGTGGCGCCACCCCCAAGACGATGAACGATGACCCCGCGATGTTTAACAGCAATCAAGAACATTTTGGCTTTGATTTATCTACACTTCATGCTTGGATTCGTTGCTTCGAATGTCTTTTACATATCAGTTACAAGTTGAATATTAAGAAATGGCAGGCTAGAAGCAACGAAGACAAAGTAGATATCAAGGTTCGTTCCGAGGAAATCAAATTGAAATTTAAGAACGAGATGGGACTCATTGTAGATAAACCAAAGCCAGGATTTGGTTCTTCAAATGATGGAAATACAGCCCGTCGCTTTTTTAAGAAGGCTGAGATGTGTGCTCAGATCACAGGGTTGGATGACAATTATAAAAAAGTTTGATGTTATTTTGAGAACATTGTCTTCTGGATTCGAGATAAACTTAGTTGAATTCAAAAAATTTTGTCTTGAAACCAGAAAACATTATCTTAGTCTCTATTCGTGGTACTGTATGCCTGCTACTGTGCATAAAATATTAATTCACAGCACAGAAGTCATCAAAGCGGCATTGCTTCCAATTGGGCAGCTTTCCGAAGAGGCTCAAGGAGCACGGAACAAAGATTGCCGCAGATTTAGGGAGTACCCACAAGTGCTCGCGTGTTGCCACGAATAGAGACTTACTGTGCATGTCAATTATAACATCTGATCCTTTGATCAATAGCCTTCGAGAGATTCCCAAAAAAAAGCCTGAAAAAATATGTACAGATGTACAGTTAATTGTAAGCCCTAGCATAGAAGAGTCAAGATTGAAATCGTCATCATATTGTCGCACAATGCCACAAAATGATGACGGTTATACAGTAAACGACTCATCAGAAGACTCTGATGATGATTATTCGGTTCAGCTAATATTTTTAGTTATGTAGTGCTTGTACTAAGCATGTAAACTTTGACTTGTAAATTTTTCTTTATCAATAAATGAGTATTTTTATTTTACATATAATTACAGTCAGTGTCATTATGCTAAATTTATTACTGTGCATTTATAACATTTATTTTAAAATTAAACAAAAACAATTTTTGACTGGAATTTTCAAAAACAATTTTTTTTTTGAACCGAACAGCAAGAAATATGTACCTTAAAAAAATCAAAAACATTTTAAAATACCAACTACTTATGTATGTATAATGCACAAGTTACCTACCTGAAAGGCAGGTATTATTCGAGTTTATCTTTTTGTGTCAATAAAACTAAGTAATATGGATTAATTGTTTTATTTTTAATTGACAAATGCAATAAATGATTTTTCATCTGGTTATTATTAAAAATAATAATACAGTGTCTTTCATTTAGTTGCACATTCAAGTTTGTAGAAAAATTCGTGCACATACGCAGAATATTTTGTTTTTGTTATACAATGTTTTGTGCAGCTGGACAAAAAATACAGGTAAGCGAAATGCAGCTAAATGAAAGACACTGTATTATAATTTTTAATTCTAATAACCGTACAAAATACCCTTGCCCTTTAGTTCCGTTATCTACCTGCTAAGCTGATGCAATCCTACCGCGATATGCAAGGGTGGCTGTATTACACAAATTTTATCGATATTGAGTACCTGCGGTAAATTGTGAATAAAACCCACATTTTTTAACCGATTTTCATGATTAATACCTTATTTTATTTTCCAGATACGCAGCTGTCAGAAAAATGTATAATATTTTGTTTTTTTTTTTGTTATTGCGCTTTTTTTTTACCGAAAAAAATAATGAATTTTACACGAAAAAATTTTTTTTCTCTCCATTAATTTCTAAATAACTCCAAAACGATAAAAGATAGAATAAAATAATATTCAATCAACTTTAATAAAATTTTGTTACGCATTTTTTAATGTTTTATTTATAAAATTCTGACAAGTTGTTCCCGAGTTATCGTTAAATATGTCTGCGTAGCTGACTAATTTAGGGGAAAAAATTAGCCACGCCCATAAAAAAAACCAACGCGATGAATTTTTTCTTAAAATAACTTAATATGCCTAGAATATACATAAACAATTGAAATAAGTGAAAAAATAATTTTGTCCAGCTAACTTGTACTAGTCGACACACTGTGCGTTCGTTTAACAATGAATTTGGACTACGTTTCACCAAAATCTGATTTGGTATTTTCAAGTGCTCCTGCTGCTGCCGCCACTTGATGCTGTGATTTGGTACGGCATATATACATTTAATTTAATGAGAGCCACAGATTTTCTTTAGGTATTTTATATGTTAGAGTAGGTAAAGACTTCAATACAGTTGCGCGTGCGATTACTTGCATCGAGAAGCATTAATGTCTGTTTCCGTTAGGCCTTAAAAAGAGACCGTAATAAAGTTTCTTTGCTATTTGAAAGCTATAGGTATACAAAGGGTCCTAAAAACTTCGACAGATAAAATATTCTGTTTCATTAAATTTAGGGATCGTATCTGTGGTATAAAATGGTAATAATAGAATTAACAAAATGAGGAGTATCAGCTGATGTTTTTGGCATGTGGTTAGATTTTAACGCGCTTTTAGTTTTTAATAATAGAGCCAATTTGTTAAACGGAGAATTAAGGTAGGTAGTTATATGCATACGGCATTTTTTCGGAGATCATTATAAATTTTGAGGAGAAAACAATATTTTTAATAGGCTTAGTAAAAGTATAAAATGTTCTCTCGAGTGAGCCAAAGGTAAATTACACTTTTTTTAAGGGCATAGCACACATGCTGCAGGGAAAAAGCAATTCACGATAGTCTTGAATCGCTGTAGATTGTTCTTGGTGGGAAACATAGTTCTGAACAAATTATTCTAAAGAGATGATGTTCTCCATGTAAAAGATTTCTTAAAAAAGTTTGTGCTAAGTGAATCCCACACGGATGTGATGTATTAGCTCGATATTTATTCCTACCCTGCACGGCTCTGGGAGAAATTAAGCGAGCTACATCTATTGAACACTTCCCATGAAAATGCTTGTAGATAGACCTAGGCGCCAAAAGTTCTTCGATACTCCAGGGTATCAAAGTTTCTGATGAGTTCTGTGTCTCCAATCAGGTGAACAGCTCTGTTGAATAAAATCTTACAAATACAGTGTTTGTTTGAGAGCAGACTCCAAACATGAGAGCTGCATTCCATCGTTGGTCGATTTTGAGCTTTGTACCGAATTAACAGTTGTTGTGGAGTGTAAAACTTTCTACTTCAAAATAATCGGTCCCAGCTTTTAAGAAACTCTTTATGCAGGCGATGACATGTTCAAAAAACAGAACTTTTTGAGAGTAGAAGAAAATAACGTCTGTTTCTCTTTTTGTTGTGGACAGCAACAGCTATTATTAGTATTCAGTCAGCTATTTTATGATATTTGTACCATAAGATTCATATTATATAGTGGCATTTTTGTACCATAAGATTCATATTATATAGGGCAAGTATTCCTGACTGTCAGAAAATGAGGTTTAAACAGAGATGCAATTTACCTTTGTAGTTAAACTTGGTTACCGAAATGTTAAAAAATGATTCAATGAGCAAACAAACAACGACTAATGCTTAAATTCAAGTCTACTAGTGGTTTTAGTGATCTTAAAGAGGGCGTCAGACACCTGAGAAGGACAACAAGTATTTAAAAAAATTGGACTGTGAAAGTTGTTTAACGAGTCAGTGAAAAATTTGCAGGTAGAACATTCTAGAAATTTATAAAAATACATTTTCATACATTTAGATGTATGAGCAAAGTACTGCAAAATTGAATAAATATTAAATTGCAACTGGACTGTCTTGAAACAATCTAAATTCTGTGTCTGTACCACATATATAGTGAACATATCAAAAAAGCGATAGACCGAGAGACAGACAGACATACAGTAAATTCGAATTTTTCAAAAAACTCTAAAAATTACCTTTAACAGGTTACATACAAAACATTCCTGCTCATTTAAACCCTTGCATGTTTGATTAGAAAATAATTATGCTTAAAATTTGTTTCTTATCAACCACAAAGCAGTAAAAATACTTACACTACAACTCAAACTCTACAATATCTAATAACTCCCAATCCCTACTCCCACAGCGAACTTCCGTTCCTACTTAATGTCTGTCCTGTCTAATTTGAAATCCATATCTCATTTCCTTCTTGAGTTATAGTGAAACAGACAGGAATACCGACTGGAATAGAAAGTTACGGTTTTGATGATCTAGGGACTGTAAAATCTATAAAAATCCAAAAATCTTGATCGTGATTTTTTTCACGAAACAATACTTTCTCTAGCACGAGGAGCTACAGTTTAAACGGAAACACACATACGAGTGTCGATTGGTGTGGACTTTTCGCACTTGTAATGTGGGAATAAAACATTCTGCAGTTAAGCTACAATATATTTTTCTACATTTTTTTATACCCGAACGGGAATTATTCGCACCCTAACATACAATATATTCCTAAGGTATGGTGAAGGTTGTCCATTTATAATCTAACTTCGTTGTTTGAGTTGTTTTTAAGAACAAAGTTTAAAGCCGATTTAAATTTTAAAAAGTAGTTAAAATAATGAAGTCTATAATAAATAAAGACTTGCCAAGTGCAAGTCGGACTTGCACAATTAATGTTCCTTACCGTGGTTGCTTTTAAAATAAAAATTTTTGTTACAGAGGTATAAAATCATCAACAACTTTACAAAACACACCCCAAATGAGTTTCAACACAGTTTCCAATCTTTCTCGAAAACTGATAACCTTAAAATTCTTGTTTTTTTTTATATGCCAGATAAATTATCACTTGCGATAATTTTCTTTCATTTTGCACCTTATGATAATGTTCCAGAATTTTTCAAAATTTTTTGTTCAGCACTTTTCGAGATAGGGTGAGTGGACAGCTTTTTGAGAATTTTTTTAAAAATAATAAAAAAAAAACGTGTGCGCAAGTATGACATCTATAATATACATAAAAGGCAACGTCTCTCTGTTTCTCTGTCTGTCTGTCTGTCCGTTAGTGCGTTTATGACTTGAGAACCACTTTTCCGATTTACATGTTTTTTTTTTCTTAATTTAATTCATACGTTTGTTCCCTGGCCAGGTTGTCTATAATCTTCTACAATATTTATGAACTGGCCGTTAGTTAATTCATACATTTGTTCTCTGGCCAGGTTATCTATAATCTTCTATAATATATACAAGATGCAACATCTTCTTGTCTGTCTGTCTGTTTGTCCGTTAATGCGCTTATCACTCGAGAATCACTTGTCCGATTTACGTGCTTTTTTTTTAAATTCATACATTTGTTCTCTGGCCAGGTTATTCTTAATCTTTTATAATATATATAAAAATGCAACGTCTCTCTGTCTGTCTGTCCGTTAATGCGCTTGTCACTCGAGAACCACTTATCCGATTTACGTGCTTTTTTAAAACATACATATGTTCCCTGGCCAGGTTATAGGATATATTTTATTACATTAGGTAACATAAGGAATAAGCAATAACGATAATAGTGAATCAAGTTGGAGAAAAGTTTGCCCCTAGCGCGTTCTCTTGCAATACACTGCCTAAATAATTAAATATGGAGTAATATTATGTAGCAAAGAATATAATATATATTAAATGCGTCTCTCTGTCTGTCTGTCTATTTGTTAGTGTGCTTATCACTCGAAAACCACGTTTCCTATTCGCGTGTTTTTTTTTCTAATTCATACATTTGTTCTCTGGCCAGGATATCTATAATCTTCTATAATATATACAAAATGCAACATCTCCCTGTCGATCTGTCTGTTTGTCCGTTAATGCGCTTATCACATGAGAACCACTTATCCGATTTACGTGTTTTTTTTTTATTCATACATATGTTCTCTTTGCAGGTTATATAATATTAATATATATTCAACGTCTCTCTATCTGTCTCTCTGTCCGTTAGTGCGCTTATCACTCGAGAGCTACTTATCAGATTTACGTGTTTTTTTTTTTAATTTATACGTATGTTTTCTGGCCAGGTTATATAATAAAAACAATAATTAATATAATATAACACGCAATGTCTCTCTATCTGTCTGCCTGTCCGTTAGTGTGTTTATCATTCGAGAACCACTTATCTGATTTACGTTTTTTTTTTTTTTTAATTCTTAACTTAATATTTATCAAAAAAAATCTATAATATATATAAAAACGCAACGTCTCTCTGTCTGTCTGTCTGTCAATGCGCTTAGCACTCAAGAACCACTTATCTGATTTACATATTTTTTTATAAAATACATATGTTCTCTGGCCAATTTATAGAATATAGTTTATTACCAGGTAACATAAGGAATAAGCAGTGACGATAATAGTGAAACAAGTCCACGCGAGCGGAGCCGCGGGCACGGCTAGTTATATATATTTTTGAACAAGCATTTATTGACCTGGTACAATTTTTTTTTTGTCATTTCCGATTTCATCCCCCAAAACTAACACCTTAAGTCGAAATTTATCTTTTAAAACTACGCGGCTCTGATTGGGCCATCGTTACCTTTATTTATGCCAAATTTTAACTGTCTGTGTCAAATAGTTTCAGAGAAAATCGGGTGTGACGGGCAGACAGACAGACAGACAGATGAACAGACAGACAGATGGGCAGACATACACTGAAGTGATCCCATAAGTGTTCTGTACGGAACACTAAAAATGACTGCTTGTCCGTTATGCAGATATCTGAAGTAAACAAAAATATGTTCCGAAATCGAAAATACAACTTTACTCAAGTATCGTAATGAGTACATTTACTTTAATTACGATAGTGAATTTAATTG
The DNA here is from genome assembly GCA_019049505.1 of Pachyrhynchus sulphureomaculatus. NCBI lineage: Eukaryota > Metazoa > Arthropoda > Insecta > Coleoptera > Curculionidae > Pachyrhynchus > Pachyrhynchus sulphureomaculatus. The sequence continues at coordinate 47,128,828 of CM032447.1, forward strand.
CTGTTCTTGGGAAAAGTTTATTGTCGAAAAAATAAGATAATAAGATTTCCTTTTAAACTAAGTGAGAATACAAATAGATAAAACTTTTCCAATAAATATTTACACTTCTTCGAGTTAAAAAATAGTTAGTAGTACAAGACTTTTGTTGAATACGTATAAAAAACTAATTGACAGGTGAAACAAGTGATAGAGTTAGATTTTCTTTTTTTCATGTGTACTAATAGTTTTTAACTTTTAAAATATTTAGGAAAACTATGATAAATGTCTTGTTCAAAACTTCTCTCACATTAAGGAATGTTTAAGTTATCTTACAGTTAATCACATCATTAGTGACTTCGAATATGACACTCGTAAGCAAATATCAACAGGAGGTCTCCTAGTTTATCTTTGAATCGAGGCGTTTGAGCCTTATGGGAAGCCCCTAGTAGTTGTGTTTGATATATCCAGAGCATTTGACTGTATTTGGTATAATGAATTTTTATTTAAAGCTTTTGTGTTCCTTCAAGCATCGTGGCAATTGATGAATTTGTTTTCGATACTTTCACTATTAACACCAGCGTAATCCAGGACTCGCTACTCTCTTTCACTCCTTTTTTTTAGATTAGCGATCTGCTAGAAAATATAAAAAATTCAGTTGTATAAGAGCAAGCTTGTTTTCTCATTTACTTTGAACCATCGAACTCCAGCTCCTCATGTAAATGTCCATAGAAAACGAAAATTATTTAACTCAAAAATCTTTAAAAATATTAGTCATTTTCTGATGACGCCAGAGAAGTTCGACAAACCTATCAACTATCCTTCGAATAAAGGTTAGTAGTGTGGTTACTACTTCTGTCTCTTCACGTCTATTTTTGTTCTATTTTTATTTACAAAGAAAGAAAAAATTCTCGGTGGATTTTGTGTTATTATTTTTAATTGCTTTATCTCATAAAAAGTGTCAAGTTAATTTTTTGCCATAGTAATTTACGTCATTAGTGACCTTATTACAAAGGTTAAGTAGTTTGGAGTAGGAAAAAAAACACTTTTGTCTTCTTTATAATGAATGTTCCTGTAATGTATTGTGAACAAAATAACTAGATTTTGAAAATTGTCATTTTGGTAGTGTAGTTGAAGAGTAAAAAAATATTTTAGATTTAAAAAATTTCACTTTTTGTTATTAATATTTAAAAAAAAAAAACGGGTAAGTGCAAGTCAGACCTGCGCAATTTGTGCTCCGTACGATGATTGCTTTTAAAATAAAATAAAATCCTTACCTAGACTAGTTAATTAGGTCTCTGACACAAACACACACACACACACACACACACACACACACACACACACACACACACACACACATATATATATATATATATATATATATATATATATATATATATATATATATATATATATATCTATAGATATATATATATATATATATATATATATATATATATATATATATATATATATATATATATTTATAGATGAAAATAACCAAGTAGGATTTAGTGCGTTACAAAAATTCAGAGAGCAGTTTTTTCTTTGGGAAAGTGTTTTACAGAATCGTGCAGAGTTAGGTCTATTCCATGAGAATACGTGATAGTCATAAAATTGTTGAAATAGCGTCCAATGTAGCAATAGCTCTATTCAATGACGGGACTCAAAGTTATTGGAAACGAGGCACATAACTACATTGAAGAAAAAAAAGCACACCGATTAAAACAAAGACCGGGAATCCAATCTACAGCTTTGCAGATGACAGTACGCTTGTCTCTCAATCTTGGGGTGACAGTAACCAAGTGGAATTTAACGCTACAAAAATCCAGGCCGCAGTTTTTTCTAAAAAAGTTAACGTTGCTGAACCCGACATAGTTATGTCGGGGCACTCCATTCCCCCCCCTAGCATCGTCGCTCAATTTGTTGGGCGTTAGTTTGGGAGCAAATATGTCCTGGCATGAACATGTTGCAGGCATAGCAAGGAGAGCTTCTCAAAAGTTGAGAATATTATTTAGAACCAGAAAGCTTTACACCCCACAACAACTATTAATTCTTTACAAAACCCAAATTCGACCAACTATGGAATACTGCTCCCACGTTTGGGGCTCCGCTCCCAAGCATACACTGCATTTGTTGGATTCTGTTCAGAGAAGAGCGGTCCGTCTGATTGGGGACCCGGAATTGACCGGCGGCCGTGATTCGCTGGAACATCGAAGAACGGTTGGCGACTTGAGTCTGTTCTACAAGTATTTTCATGGAAAGTGTTCGAAGGATGTAGCCCGCTTAATTCCTCCCAAAGCGGTGCATGTTAGAAATACACGTCGCGCTGGTGTTTCACATCCGTATGAGGTTCAGCTTGTTACTCCGCGTACAACGCTTTTCAAGCAATCTTTTATATGGAGAACGTCACCCCTTTGGAATAATTTGCCCAGCGCTGTGTTTCCCACCGAGTACAATTTACAGCGATTCAAGAACAACGTAAATCGCTTTTTCCGCACTCGCGCCGCTCCTGGAGCGCTTTAGGGACTTCCCTGCAGCACGTGTGCTAGACCCATAAAAAAAAATGCCAGGATTTGCGCGACGTAGGCAACGAAAGATGCTCGAACAGCCCAAACATAACAAAAAAATATAAAAAGTACAAAAATCAAGAAGAAAGGCGTTTAGTATGAACACGGAATGATAGTTTAAGGGTAAATTTATGACAAAAATTTAAAACACAAAATTTGCTGCAATGTGTAATATTTTTCGTACAAAACTTTAAACGTGTTTTGCTCAAAACTATCTTTTTCTATACGGTCTGCACTATAACTCGAAAAATTTTCATTTTTTTTTGGATACCTTTTTTAAGATCTTTCTAAATACATTCTCTATAGTTTGTGAAGCTAGTTTTCTTTATATTTTATTTAATACATTTTTTTATAAAGAATAAAAGAGAGAGAGAGGGTTTAAGGGGTTAAGGCGCGTCGACTGCAACGGTCATTTAGCGCCCGAATGTATTAGAATTTTATACTTTAAAATTTATTTCCTTTAAGTATTCACCAATTTGTCTGTGAATGATGTTGTAAGAATGGATGACAGATTTTAGGTTGGGAGGAATGTGATACTTTTCACGGATATCAGATAAATGTTGTGATTCGAATATGTGTTTAACGGTAAGTGGAAGATGACATGATGGACAATTGGGGGGATCCACTTTGTTCAAAAGGAAAGAATGGGTCTGATATGTATGTCCAATGGCTAGTCTTCTGACAATGGTGTTTTCCTTTCTATTCAGTGTTTGATGATGTAATGGAGGATAGACGTCAGTTTTGAGGTCCCAGAGTTTATTGGTGGTGTCCTCAAGATCCCACTGTAATTGGAATAATTTCCTAAATTCCTGAGATAGATGTTTTATGTAATCTCTGGGATGATTTTCGCCCAGAACAGGAGCACCAGAGAGAGAGGCCTCCTTCGCAAAAGTATCAGCTTTGTCATTTCCCTCAATGTCACAGTGTCCTGGTATCCAAATGAGTGTAAAGGATTTGTTTTTTAGTCTAGCAACATATAGTAAATCCTTTATTTGTCTGATATAAGCGTCATCAAGGTTCGCGTGTTGAATGGATTTAAGAGCGCTCTGAGAATCCGAAGCAACTAGGAATTTGAAATTAGGAAGAGTAGTAATCGCATATCTTATGCTCTCCCTGATGGCAAGAAGCTCAGCTGAGAAAATAGATGAGTAAAGAGGTAATTTGAAAGTTTTCTGAATATTTTGAGCAATAAAGGCGGCGCCAACCCCTGAGCATGACTTGGAGCCATCTGTATAGATAGCGAAGTAATCAGAATATTGGTTTTTTAATTTATCATTGAATATGGAGTTGATAATTTTATTCGGAGTAATCTCTCTATCCAGTGTGCACATGGAGAAGTCTATATGGGGGCTTGAAGATTGCCAAGGAGGAAAAGATGTGGTAAGAGGGTATTCAAATCGGGGAGGGGTGAAATTGTGTAGAGTCAAAAGAATAAAAGAACTTAATTTTTGATAAAAAAAACTCTTTAATCTTCAAAATATCATAAAATGCTTATTTTTTCGAAATTATCAGATTTAGATCTACAGACTATAACGAAAGCATTATTGTGCAGGAATCTTTTTGAATTTTTAAACCAAAGAAATCATGCAGACCGTAGAGCGGCGTTTTTTCAACAGTGGCCTAAAAAATTTCAATTAACACCTATAATTTATGATAAAAAAACTTTGTTAACAATTTTTTTCTTGTCAATAAATAATCTGTAACTAATATTTTGTCTCATTTTTAATAATATACTCTCTAAAATACTACTCAAAAAACATTAATTTTCTTCCGAGCTGGAGGTATATAATATTAAATCCAACAAATTGCATCAAAAGCAACTGTACAAAAATAATTAAAAATATCACTTCTCAATAACTAATGAGGAAATGGACTCTGAAGTTTTTTGATTTTTCAGTAGGCATGCCAATAACTTTATGTCAGAACCAAGAGACTGGTATCTTGATAATAACCTTTGCCGTTATACTGTTCCTGGGCTTAATATATATATTTTTTTATTATTTCATGCTATAATTAATATATAGAAATTTGCCTATTTCAGTTTAGAAAAGTTTTTGATGCTGTAGAAATAAACTTCTATACGGTCTGCATGATAATTCGAAAAGTTTTCAGTATTTCTGTACGATTTTTCAAAATCATCCTAGATATTTTCTTTATAGTCTGCCGATCCATTTTTTTTAATATTTCATTTAATATATTTTTTATAAACTATAAAAAAAACTAAATTTTTGATAAAAACAATTCTTTAAACTTTAAAATATCAAAAAATGCTTACTTTTTTCGAGATCAAAAAATTTGGCTAGACAAACTATAACGAAAACATTAGTGTACAGGAATTTTTTTGGATTTATCAGATTCGTCGACCTACACCAAAGAAATCACGCAGACTGTGAAGCGGCGTTTTTTCAACAGTGGCCAAAAAATCTCAGTTAATACCTTAAATTTATAATAAAATATTATTAAAAAAAATTTTTTCTTACTCATAATGGACCAATAAATAATGTGTGTAATTTTTATCAATATATTCTCTAAAATTCAACTCAAAAAACATTAATTTTCTTCAGAGCTGGTGGTATGTAACCCCTGAAGCATTAATCTGTTAGAAAAATGGAAATTTTAAAATTTATTATATCCATTAGAAAAATGACGATGCATATGTTGAGTAACCACGACCAATCTTGTTTATTTTTAATTTAAAAGCCATGAGCAACCTAAAAGAGTTCATCATTACAAATACATTATATTGTTGATATATTTCATATATTCCTGAAAGTTTGCAGTTCTAATAATATACTGTATAATATCTACGACTATTAGATTTTTAAATTCTGCTTAAAATTCTTTAACTTTTTTATTAATAATGTTATATACCTAAACCTTGTAGTTTTTCTAATATTTAAATTTTTTTAAAAAATACTAGTTTTCAGTTTTGTAAAACAATGCCAGTAGCTCTATTGTTTCTGAAGGTGGAATAGTCATAACTGGTACGAGCTCTATGAAAAAAAAAGATATTGAGTTAGAAGTTAAAGGATGTTCAAAATAAATTTATGCATTTCGACTATTTTAAATTGAAAAATCTCAAATTTTTTAAATGGCTCACCCTTTATATTATTATTTTTTCTGAGAGATTTTATAAAACTTTTATTAAGTATGTCATATACCTATTTCTAATACTTTTCGATTTATTTTCAATTTTTACCCTTGTTTTAAATACACTTACGCTATAACGTCATAATTGCCAAGACAAAACAAAAATGTAGGCATTGTCAAATTTTGATATGTCTATTACGCAAGTAAAAATAGTTTAATTTGATGTAGTAAGTGATGTATAAAGGTAATAGTTACGGATTTTCCTGAAAATGAATTAATATATATATTGGGCGAGGCGGGAAAAAATTGTCTTTTGGTAGTAAGGCTTTACGGAACGAAGTACCCTAATAGATGTATACCATCTAGTGCTTAATGGAACGGTTTGATGGTAGCGGTAGCGTTGAGTATACGAAATGGAAAGTAGTAAACCAGAATGCTACCAATGAGGAAAAAGAAATGGAGATTTTACTTCATGTTGAAAATAATCCCCAGGTCAGCAGCCGTCAACTAGCTGACTTATCTGACACATCCCAATCTACGGCTAATCGCACCACGAGAAAATACAAGTATCATCCCTTTCATATGGAACTACACCAAGAACTTCAAGACCGTGATTTTGAACGACGAGTAAACTTTTGTACCACCATGAATGGAGCAATAGAAGCCGATCCAAATTTTTTATTCAAAATAACGTTTTTTTATGAAGCTTCTTTTCGCAGTAATGGAGCAGTTAACAGCCATAACATGCATTATTATTCAACAGTTAATCCATTTTGGGTCCGGGAAGTTCAAAACCAAAACCATTGGTCGCTTAATGTATAGTGTGGAATATTAAATTTTCGAATTATTGGTCCATATTTTTTCCGCGAACCGCTTAACGGGCCAAGATATCTAAATTTTTTGCAAAACGAATTACCCTAGCTTCGTGAAGAAATTGTTAACTTTGAAAGGGAACAAATGTGGAATCAACAAGATGGAGCTCCTGCTCATTACAACCGGGAAGTTCGGGAATTTTTAAACGATCGTTATGGCCCCCTAGATCATGTGACTTAACACCTTAAGACTTCTGTTTGTGAGGCTACATTAAAGATCGTATTTATATGAATCCCCCTACAACACCAGTAGATATGGAAAATAGGATACGGGATGCGTGCAGGACAATAACGCCCCTTATGGTAAGGAAAGTGAAGGAAAATATAGTAAAACGACTAAACATGTATATTCAAGTAGACGGGCATATTTTTGAACATTCATTACGTCATAATAATTAATCATTAGGTAAGTTAAACTATGTTAAAATTATTATTAGCTATTTATTTATGTTTTCACAATAGCGTAAATGTATTAAAAACAAGGGTAAAAATTGAATTCAAAATAAATCGAAAATTATTAGAAATAGGTATATGACATACTTAATAAAAGTTGGAAGGTTTTGTAAAATCTATCAGAAAAAATAATATACAGGGTGTGCCATTTAAAAATTTAAGAATTTTCAATTCAAAATAGTCGGAATGTTTAAATTTATTTTGAACACCTTGTAGCATCTAACTCAAATTTCTTAACATATTTCTTTTTTCCTCTATAGAACGCTCGAACCAATTATGAGTGTTCCACCTTCAGAAACAATGGCGCTACTGGCAATTTTTTACAAAACTGAAAACTAGCATTTTTTAAAAAAAATGAAATATTAGAAAAACTACTAGGTTTAGGTATATAACATTATTAATAAAAAAGTTTTAAAATTTTAAGCAGCATTTTAAAAATAAATCAGAAAATAGGATGTTCCATTTAAAAAAACCTATGTTATATCGGCCACACTTTTTTGAAGTACCCTGTATACTCAAAAATAATTTTAAACTCTGCACCTTAACATTCCCTAAAACTACTCTATTTAACCTTTTTTCTTCATTCCCGAAACAAATAAGGTAATGAACTTTACTCTAACCTTGACTCACCCTGTATAATTTTGAAATTTTAATTTATCAAAAGGTGGTGACAAAAGGTTTTGAATTGGTTTTAATCTATTGTTGTTAATCGTCCACCACCACTCTTCAGCATTTAAGTCATTATCAAACCATTTTTGGACCTGGAGATTTTCTAAATACTCCTAAATGCTGTTATAATGCACTGAATGTGGGTGGTAGATTTGATAATTCAACGGGTTTATTTAGTCTGGTTGATTTTACAAATAAATGATACATGTACAAAAATGGAAAAAAACTTGAATATAGGTAAAAAAGGTTTTGTAACTGTAACACTATCATAATATCATATTCCTTCTGTATTTTGACCTGCTCAAACCAATTGCAATATTCCTACCAACCCATCACGATACATTTTTTTTATAACCGCAAAATATACCTCAAAAATGAAGAACACTGGAAAAAATAGGTAAAAAAGCTCTTTTATGTGTGACATTAAGGCTGTTTCCCATTCATATTTTGACTTGCTGAAACCGATTACAACATCTTTATCAATCAATGTTCTATTTTTTCATATTTTCAAGTTTTTTTTTTTCATTTTTGAGGTGTTTTTTTGAGGTTAGAATAAGAATGTAACGTTATGGGTCGATGTATGTACCAAAATGCATAGAGATACGCTATTAAAATTCCACACAAGATAAGACTTTTAATCATACAGTTTCTTCAGAAAATGCAACGATTTCCTTATGTTCCCGCGGCTTCTTGGACTAACGGCTGCTATTTCCAAGTAAGTCTAAGTAGTCATAACTCAGAACTATTTGATTTTTAGGGTTCATCTTTGTACCAAAAATCGCCTTTTCTCTACATTCAAGACATCGAAAAACAGGTAAACAACAGAAATCCAGGCTGGTTACATCAGAGTTCAAACACTCTAAATATTACAATCTCTAGGAAATACTTCTTGGGTAGATACTTTTAAAATATTTTTCAACAGTAAAATATTTTCAATAATATAATTTTTCTAATCTTTAAAATCATATGTACTACTATAGTGGTGTGCGTAATTTGTGTTCAGGCATAAATCAGTCTATATCTTTGAAAAAGTTGATTATATATAAAAAATGTAAGGACCTCTTGCAGGTAGAATTTTATAGGCTACAAATTTCCTAATAACTGTTCTCGAAAATTTTCGAGATATTTCTAAAAAACTAAAATTCATCTGTTTCACCCCCTAAAAAACTCACTGTTCAAATCAAGGGTACTTGTCGGGATATATTAAGGACATTAAAATAAAGGTCTCCACAAAAATTCAGCTTGGTCGGAATTTTTTTAGAAGTTTGGCTTTTTGGTGTTTCGCACGGAATAAGATCTCTTTGGGTCTGTCTATTTATTGTCTGTCTGTCTGTCAAACCCGATTTTCTCCGAAACTATTTGACATAGAAAGATGAAATTTGGTACTAATATGGGAATGGCCTCATCAGAACCATGTAGTTTTGAAAGTTAACTTTTAACTTAATTTTTTTACCAGGTCATTGAGTGGGATGTCATGTTACAAAGCTTGTAAAAACCGAGTTCAAAAATATATATAATGTGCACATTTTTCTTTGTATTATTTTTAACAAATTGCGAGAAATCGCTGTCCCCCCCTTACCTTGAAAAGTACTGATGAAAAAATTTTGAAAAATTCTGGCATATTCTCCACAAGGTGTAGATTGAACTAAAATTATCACGAGTGCATTATCTCTAATAACACAGCCCCACAAAAAAAAAAGTGGGGTATACTTTTGATGCGATATATCAGATCCGTAGTATTTTTGCCCGCTGATCACGAATCTGACGTCAGAATACCGCCATCACATCTCAATTTTTTTCTAACCTCAAAAAATAGGTAAAAATTAGTAAAAATTAAGAAAAATATACTCCTAAAAAATTGATTCAAGCTTTTTCATGAATCCAAAGATGTATTAATATGTATTCGGACACGCTAAGCTAATATTCATCGGTTGGATTAAGCCATGCAGTTCTGTTTTCTTTCTAACCTCAATAAATCAGACAGATATAGTGCTTCTCGAATGCAAAAACGAATTCAAATTAAAATTCAACCGATTCTTACCAAATTTGGTACACGGGGGTTTTTTGGGTTGCTGATCATGAATCTTAGGTCGGATTTGCAAAATTCAAAATGGCGGATCCAAGATGGCGGACAAAATTTTTGAAAACCAACCGATTCCTACCAAATTTGGTATACAGTTGGGGAATCCTCAAACCTGATACTCTTAAACCCTAAACCCTGAAACCTTAGTCTCCCACACCCTGTAACCACAAAAAATAGACCTCAATAACCCTGTAACTTTAAAAATGAGACCCAATAAACTCAAAACCAGGACTTTTAAACCATATACTCTCAAATAGTAGACCCTTAAGCCCTAGAATTGCGAAGGTTAGACCCGCGCCTAACTTTCCTTTTTTTGGCTGTATCTTGTTCTTTTTTCCGCGAATGACCTATTCAAAGGCTTTCTGCCCAAATGCTTTTGAGGACTTGTTTCTCTTTTTAGCGACCAGCAATAGTCCGCTAGCATATGGTCATCCCATCGTCCTTGATACCGATTTTCTATGATTTTCAGATCTTGGTGAAAACGTTCCCCTTGCTCCTCACTGTAGTCACCAAGATTATCTGGGAAATCATCGGTGTGGGAGTCCAGGAAATGTAATTTTCGATTCATTAAGCAACCTAATGTTTGAAAATTTGTTACCATTTTCTCGACTATTTCTTTGTACTTAGGACTTTTATTATTTCCCAAAAAGTTTGTTGCGACTTCTTTAAAACTAAGCCAAGCAGCTGTTTCAACTTTATTCATTTTAGTAACAAATAATGAATCTTGAAACAATTTTCTTATTTGTGGCCCGTCAAATACGCCTGCCTTAATTTTAGCTTCAGAAAATTTCGGAAATTTTTTATGCAAATATTTGAAACATGGGCCGTTTGTATCTAATGCTCTCGTGAATTGCTTCATAAGTCCAAGCTTAATGTGAAGCGGGGGAATAAGAACTTTTCCTGGATCTACCAATGGTGGAAACAATACATTATTTTCACCAGGAGTGAACGATTCTCTTGTTGGCCAAATTTTTTTCTTATAATGACTTTCCCTGTCTCTGCTATTCCACAGACATTTATAACAGGGATAAAGTGTAAACCCTGACTGTTGGCCAAGCAATATTGTTACAATTTTCAGATCTCCACAAATTTTCCAGTTATGATCAGCATATTTTATTTTTATCAAAAGCTGCGTCATTTTTTCATATTGCTCTTCCATAATTGTGGAATGAGCAATCGGAATGGGAGCGTAAACGTTGGTATTATGCAGCAAAACTGCCTTAGTGCTCCGTTTAGAAGAATCAATGAACAGTCTCCATTCTTCAGGATCGTATGAGTTATTTTGAAATTCATCCATTAGACCTTTTACATCGGTACAATATGAAAGTGACAATTCCTCGTCCATTGTGAAATATTTTCGAAATTCTTCATCTCTGTTTCTATAATAAGAAATCGTAGCTTCTGGCTTAAGTAAATGTCTTTTCTTTAAAAAGGAAGCAAGATGCTCTGAACCATCTTTGGAAAAGCCTAAATCTCTGACTAGATCACTAAGTTCTGACTGTGATACGAGTATTGGTTCTGGTTTACGGTTGTATGGTAGAAATTCTTTACCTGTGTCACTAGTATATGATAGGTTGTCACTAGAACATTCATTAGTAACAGTGTTTGAATCTTTTTCGACAGTCTCAATGTTTTCGGCATGAACTGATAAGGTGAAATCATTTGTTTCCATAACATCAGCATCAAGTGGTTCAGGAGGCGGAATTAGTTTAGTTGGTCTTGTTACTGTCGAAACATCGTTATAAATAATAGTGCTTTTATTTTTTCGGTTATGCCTAGATACAACATTCATACAAAAGTAGCAATCATTTTCACTGTATGGTCTATTCCATATTGCTGGTCTGGAATATTTAATCGCCTTCTTATTGATGTACAACATTATTTTGCAAGAACTGCAAATGATGTGGGGAACCCAATCTGTATCCTGGTGATATATTTCAATGTTAAAACAATCCTTATATAAGGTTTTAATCTTATCCGTTATCGGTGACCCCATTTTACTCAATACGTGTTGACAGCAAATATAACAAAATGAATCACTGTTTTTATCCCACTTATGAAAAGTCCTTGTACCGTGAGACTGTTTTCTTGTAGCATTATACTCTACATGAGCCAAGTCACCCACACATGAAGAGCTACGGTCGCTGGATGACGACGTCTGCGGGCCCGCTTTCCCACCCTGACCAACCGCCGATACTGGGTTTCCGAGTCCCTGCATCGTAATTCTCTTTCTTCTACCTGCCATGACGGCATCTAAGCCGTTATCTAGGGACTCTGCCGGCTAGTGGAGTAACATCGTTGCCCACCGTCACCACGTGGAGGTGACCTGGATGCAGGTAGAAGAATAAAAATCGACCGATGAATTTTCTCGGCGTTCAAAATGGCGCGAAAACATCTGCCATCTTGAATTTTGCAAATCCAACCTCAGATTCGTGATCAGCGACCCAAAAAATCCCCGTGTACCAAATTTGGTAAGGATCGGTTGAATTTTAATTTGAATTCGTTTTTGCATTCGAGAAGCACTATATCTGTCTGATTTATTGAGGTTAGAAAGAAAACAGAACTGTATGGCTCAATCCAACCGATGAATATTAGCTTAGCGTGTCCGAATACATATTAATACATCTTTGGATTCATGAAAAAGCTTGAATCAATTTTTTAGGAGTATATTTTTCTTAATTTTTACTAATTTTTACCTATTTTTTGAGGTTAGAAACAAATTGAGATGCGATGGCGATATTCTGACGTCAGATTCGTGATCAGCGGGCAAAAATACTACGGATCTGATATATCGCATCAAAAGTATACCCCACTTTTTTTTTTGTGGGGCTGTGTAATCTATCTGGTATATAAAAAAAATAAAAATTTCAAGGTCATCAGTTTTCAGGAAACTCATTTGGGATGTGTTTTGTAAAATCATTGATGGTTTTATACTTCCGTAACAAAAATTTTTATTTTAAAAGCAATCGACGTACATAACACTAATTGCGCAAGTCCAACTTGCACTTGACCGGTTATTTTTTATGATTAATTTGACTGGACTCAATGCAACAAAGATGTACTAAATCTATGTATTAATGGATTTAATCAAATGTTTTTGTTCAAAATATTAAGAGACAAATTTAAAGAATAATCTAACGTAATTCACTTACTAAGTGTCATAATAGGTTTAATTAATGAGGTGTGAGGTGTAACTGGTTAACCTGTTGAACTATTAGGCTTCCTCCTTTAGTTGAATACTTAGTTAATTAACTGTAACAGATCCAAAATTGGTTAATTTCCTTTATTAATTTGTTTATAGGTTAAGTTTAGAAAGTTTATTATAAAATTTACTAATGCCAGGTTAATATTAATAATATTGTACGTACCTTTAATATGTTGTTAAAAGTAACTGACTGTTAAGTGAAGTGAAGCTTTTACTTAATGAAAATAAATTTTAATTTTTACAGTTTTTAATAGGTCAATTTATCTTTATTACTTTTCAGAAAACAAGAGTTTGTAAGTTACGGGGGTCCAGCTAAATAAACCTTAATGCCGACTAATTCTTGGGAAGCGATCGATACGAACTGAACGTTCTACGTAGGAGATCAACTCAGCAGCAAGGCTTGCTAGCTGCTAATAGGCTTAAATATTCTTGGACGAAAATTTTATGATTACGATCTTTAAAGTATATTGTATGGATAAAAACTCACATCTAGCAAAAACACACGCTGCTCTCAAACGTAGGTAAAATATTTGAAAAAATTATAAACAATAGGCTAATCGTTTTTTTTTGAACGCAACTCTTTATTTTCCCAGAATAAAAATGGATTTCGAAAAAATAAATCTATAGTTAGAGCGGTTTATCAAGCATTAACTCATATACTAAGTTCTTTAAATAATAAGAAGCTCACAATGGCAATGTGCATTGACCGGTCAAAGGCGTTTGATAGTGTCAATCATAATACCCTATGTTCCAAGCTGGAATCGTATGATGTTAGGGGAAATGCGTTGAATTTGTTAGCATCCTACCTGGAAAATCGGACACAACAGGTTATGGAAATTGATGATTTTGGTAGGCCTATAATTTCCCACAAGATCGGGGTGTCGAGGGGTGTTCCTCAGGAATCAATATTAGGACCTCTCTTATACATTATATATACGAATGAACTCAGTAGAACATCCGGAGAATTTACTATACTTTACCCAGATGACACTACATTGATCTTTAGTGAGGAGAGTCAGCACGCAATGCTGACCAGTGTGCAAGGAGCGTGCGAAGCTCTTAATGGATACTTTTTGGCTCATGACTTATTAATAAACGTTCAAAAAACACAATGCCTATTTTTCGGCAATAGAATAGAAAACATTTTTTCTTTTACATATCGAAATATTAATATCCAATCGTCCGAACGTGTTTCCTTCTTGGGGATGGAAATAAATCAGAGACTGGACTGAAGAGCGCATATTGAGAATGTTGCGTTGAATATTTCAAGGTATTGCTATGCTTTAAGAATTATTTTTGAAAATGTTGGAGTCGATGCTGCTCTGTCAGCTTATCATGCCTTCATACAGTCAAGAATAAGATACGGTCTTATCTTTTGGGGTAATTCACCGGAAATTGAAAGAGTTGTAATTCTTCAGAAAAAATTTATTAGAGGTATATTTGGAATGACGCCGCGTGATAGCTGTAGGAATGTGTTTAGAGACAGAAAGATCTTAACCATTATTTCTATGTATATCTTGGACAGTTTTATGTTTGTTCACACCAACAGCGATATTTTTGAGACTTACATGAACAATCACAGTTATGCCACTAGACATAAATTGAATCTGCTTCCTGAAAAGTGTAATTACAGCTACATACAGAAAAATGTTAATTATGTCATATTAAAGATATATAACAGTTTCCCAGAGAGTGTACGTGCGTTATGTAAAACGGAAGTAAAGAGACTTTTAACCAAATATCTGCTTCAAGGAGCTTATTACTCATTAAATGAATTTTTCTTAAGTCCAGTTGAAATTAGCACAGGGCTTTGATGGTTCTGTCAGCAGAGGTGGTTTCTTGTCTTTTCCGTTATGCCTCTTATTTCATTGTGTCTTTGTTACTATATTGTAATTTTGCTTTTAAAGTGTTTTTACTTATTTACTATTTTTTCCTTTTGTTTTATTTAATTATAGGTTATTGTAAACTTAGTTAACATTGTTTAATGCCTGTTGGCTTATAAGTGTAACCTTACATTACATGAAAACAAATAAATTATTATCTATCTATCTATCTATCTATAAAATTACTAGCCATGCCCGCGGCCCCCGCTCTCGTGCACTTGATTTACTATTATCGTCACTGCACATTTCTTATGTTACCTAACGTTATAAAATATATTCTTCAACCTGGCCAGAGAACATATGTATGAATTAAAAAAAAAAACACGTAAATCGGATAAGTGGTTCGCGAGTGATAAGCGCACTAATGGACATACAGGCAGAGGGACGTTCCATTTTATATATATATATATATATATATATATATATATATATATATATATATATATATATATATATATTGTATTCTTTATTACATAATATTGTTCCATATTTAATGCTTTAGGCAGCGTATTGCAAGAGAATGAGCTAGCGGCAAACTTTTTTCCGACTTGATTCATTATTATCGTCACTGTTTATTTCTTATGTTACCTAATGTAATAAAATATATTCTATAACCTGGCCAGAGAATATATGCATGAATCTAAAAAAAAAACACTTAAATGAGATAGGTGGTTCTCAAATGATAAGTTCACCAACGGACCGACAGATAGAGAGAAGTTGCATTTTATATATATTTATAGATTATTATTACTAGTATATAACCTGGAAAGAGAACATATGGTATGAATAAAAAAAAAACGTAAATCAGATAAGTGGTTTTCGAGTGATAGCACACGAACAGGCAGACAGACAGTGAAACGTTGCATTTAATACATATTATATTCTTTACTACATAATATTATTCCATATTTAAGGGTTTAGGTAGCATATTGCAAGAGAGTGTCCTAGCGGCAAACTTTTTTCCGACTTTATTCACTATTATCGTCACTGCTTATTCCTTATGTTACCTAACGTAATAATATATATATATATATATATATATATATATATATATATATATATATATATATATATAATATATAACCTGACCAGGGAATATATGTATATGTTTAAAAAAAAAGCACGTAAATCGAATAACTGGTTCTCGAGTGATAAGCGCACTAACGAACAAACAGACAGACTTACAGAGATACGTTGCATTTTATATATATTATATTCTTTGCTACATGATATTGTTCCATATTTAATGGTTTAGGCAGTGTATTGCAAGAGAACGCGCTAGCGGTAAACTTTTTTCCAACTTGCTTCACTATTATCGTCATTGTTTATTTCTTATGTTACCTAACGCATCAAAACATATCCTATAACAACAAGAGAATATATGTATGTTTAAAAAAAAGCACGTAAATCGGATAAGTGGTTCTCGAGTGATAACCACACTAACGGACAAACAGAGAAACGTTGCATTTTATATATATTATAGATTAATAGGGCTAGAACTTATAAAAGTCACTATTTATTTTATATATATATATATATATATATATATATATATATATATATATATATACATATATATATATATATATATATATATATATATATATATATATATATATATATATATATATATATATACATATATATATATATACATGTATATATATATATATATATATATATATATATATATATATATATATATATATATATATATATATATATATGGCTTTCGTAAAAATAGATCAACAGGAGATCTTCTGACTTATGTAATACATGTTTGGAACAACGCAATTGAACACTTTGGAGAATCTCGAGCGGTTGCTCTTGACATATCCAAGGCATTTGACCGTGTTTGGCACGATGGGCTGTTGTCTAAGCTACGTTCTTATGGTATGACAGACAGCAGGAAGTCATTCAACTTAACAAAGACCTGGAAGAAATTCTATCTTGGGGTGACAGTAACCAAGTGGAATTTAACGCTACAAAAACCCAGGCGGCAGTTTTTTCTAAAAAAGTTAACGTTGCAGAACCCGACATAGTTATGTCGGGGAACTCCATCCCTCTAACATCGTCACTCAATCTGTTAGGCGTTAATTTGGGAGTAAATATGTCCTGGCATGAACATGTTGCAGGCATAGCAAGGAGAGCTTCTTAAAAGTTGGGAATATTGTTTCGAACCAGAAAGCTTTACACACCACAACAACTGTTAATTCTTTACAAAGCTCAAATTCAACCAACTATGGAATACTGCTCCCATGTTTGGGGCTCCGCTCCCAAACATACACTGCATTTGTTGGATTATATCCAGAGAAGAGCTATTCGTCTGATTGGACACCCGGAACTGACCGACGGCCTTGATTCGCTGGAACATCGAAGAACGGTTGGCGACTTGAGTCTATTCTACAAGTACTTTCATGGCAAGTGTTCGAAGGATGTGGCCTGTTTAATTCCTCCCAGAGCGGTGCATATTAGGAGTACACGTCGCGCTAATACTTCACATCCGTATGAGGTTCAGCTTGTTACTCCTCGTACAACGCTTTTCAAGCAGTCTTTTATATGGAGAACATCATACCTTTGGAATAGTTTGCCCAGGACTGTGTTTCCCATCGAGTACAATCTACAGCGATTCAAGAACAACGTGAATCGCTTTCTTCGCACACGTGTCGCTCCTGTAGCGCTTTAGGGACTTCCCTGTAGCACGTGTGCTAGACCCATAAAAAAAAAAAAAAAAATAAAATATATATATATATATATATATATATATATATATATATATATATATATATATATATATATATAGATATATATATATATATATATATATATATATATATATATACATATATATATATATATATATATATATATATATATATATATATATATATATATATATATATATATATATATATGGACTCCATTCTGTGATTTTCTTAATCCACCTTCTGTTGTCGCTTCTCCTTACGTGACCATATCATTTCAGTCGTTTTTTTTTCTATGGCATGTACTGCGTCTTTTGTTATTCCCATTCGCGCTCTTATTTCCTCGTTCCTAATTCTATCAGTTCGGGTCACCCTACAACACCTTCTCCAACATTCCATCCCTACCTCGTTTATTTTTGATTTATATTTCTTGTTAATGGTCCATGTTTCTGACCCGTATCTCATGATACTTTCAATGATTGTTCTGTATATTCTGACTTTGTTTGCTTTCGTTATGTGCTTATCCCATAATATTGAGTTTAACTGTCTGATGCAGGTTCTCGTTTGTCCCAGTCTCGATTTCATTTCTTTTTCGGACGTTGCTTCTCTTGTTTTAATGGTGCCCAGGTATTTAAATTTTTCAGTTCTTTTAATTATTACGTTCTCTTCAATTTTTAGGTCTTCTATTTCTCCTGTTTTAGTTGTTAGGTATTCCGTTTTATTAAAGTTTATGTCTAGCCCAGCTTTGTCATACTCTTTCTTCAGTTTCCTCACCATATAGCTGAGATCTTTTTCGTCCTGTGCCATGACGACTTGCTCATCTGCGAAACTCAAGCTGTATAAATAGTCGTCTCTTACTGGGACTCCCATACCTTGACATTTATTCTTCCAGTTTTTTAACGTCTGTTGCAGGTAGATTTTAAACAGTGTCCCATGTTTGACATGACTTTCCAGAGTTGACTTCTAGCGACTGAATCGTAAGCTTTTCTTATATGTTATATTGATGAAAGCTAGGTAGATATCTCTGTTTTTGACTAGTTTCTTTTCCATCAGTTGCTTGAATGTATATATGTGATCAATCCAGGACTTCCCAGCCGTAAATCCTGCTTGGTCTTCCCCTGTTTTGCCTTTTATATTGTCTTCTATCTTATTCTTAATTACTTTCCCATACAGTCGTCCAATGTTTGAAATGATGCTGATGCCTCTATAGTTTTCATAATTCCTTCGGTCACCTTTTTTAAAAATTGAGACTATGTGCGCTTCGGTCCATTCATTAGGTATTCTTTCTCCATTTATAGCCCTGTGGAAGATGCTATTTTAATAGGAGCGAATATTTCATGAAAAAAAATTTTAAAATTCTTTTCGACTATATCTCCATAGAAACAGATTACATACCAAAGTCGATCTGAAACTGTAGGAGAAGAATATGAAGTAGCACAGATTACCCCGGATTCTCTGCAAAACTATGTTCAGGCTGTTTATAAGAGATACTAGGGTCATTGCCTCGTTGTTTATTGCAGACATGTCGAGCACCCCCTCAGGGGCTAGGGGAATCCCAGGATTCTGCTAGTACGGGCATTGACGATCCCGAGGTACCTGAATCATGTTGTGCTGTCTTGTGTTGTCCAGATTATATGTAACAAAAACGCAATCTTAAGGTGTTTACCGTGCCAAGAAGATGAATGGCTCAGCGTTTATGAGTCGCAAACGGTTCCCCCGGATACCGGGCGCCCTCCGGGTGTAAGTAGCCTTGCTGTGGCATCCAGGCTCTGCCGCAGTCGACCATTCTTTCCTAGGATACTCGTGGGAACACTATGTCACAAAATAATAATTATACTAGTGATAATGGCAGGGTGCTGAGGAGGCGGACCCCTGTCGTACAAATAGCTACAGCACCCCCACAACAACAACAACAACGACAAACGATCCAACCAACCGCCTCAGCTGAAACTACTCCCGATAGTTTTACCAGATCCGACATTGTAGGTGATGGAAATTGCCTTTTCCGTGCAGTTAGCTTACACTTATATGGCCACCAAAACCATCATGAAAGACTCCGAGAGGCTGCTCTAAGATATATACAACAAAACTGGTCGGAATTTAACACATTTTCATTAATTGGGGAAGACGATATGAAAGACTTCAAAAACTACTATAACTATATGAGGAAAAATGGCACCTATGGAACGAGCCTAGAGATACTTGCCCTCTCGGAAACCCAGAATAGCAACTTTCATATCTTTTCAAAACAACGAAGAACAAGAGATACAAAAATAACTTTTAGGGACAAGCCAACAATAATAAGCACAAGAAAACACACCGAAACTATTTACCTTCTACTAACAGGCAACCCAATGTCGGGACACTTTGAGCTTCTGACACCACAAAACACTAAAAACATCCCAAACAACAGTAGACAAATAAAAGAAGCATCGGGCGAGCGACGTAACGGTCGAGGACGTCGCGGGAAATGGCAGCTCGATCAAAACGATGAAGACCGGGCAACTGACAATGGACCTGCCAAAAGTGTTGTGCCGGCGAGTAAACCGACACCCACCAAGGCGGGAAAGTCAAGGCAACGCATGAGTTATACTACAGGAACAAACGAACACACCATGCGTTGCTTTGATAAAAGCACAAGTCCTGACAAAGAAACCACTGAGAAGGGAATCACTCGCCGCCTAGACCCACCACCATTAATCCCAAACGCAACCGACGAAGTATTTAATCAAAAACTCCCGCAACGACAAAGAAATCCCAACAGCACAAAACCAAAATTCAAACGGCATATAAGAATAGAAAACCAAATCAACAACATCAGGAGATATCTAGGACACCTTACTCAGTTTATCAACGGGAATGTGTCCAAACGAGTCACGCAGAGTATAAACAAGATCAAGTCCGGGTCTCCCAACAGAACACTGCCAGAAATCCTGGATACTCTGAAAGAAAAATTATCCGTATATGCCGCAAGACTTCGTAGATACAAAGAACCAAATGAGAGGAAAGATACCAACAACCTCTTCCGAAGAAGCCAAACACAGTTCTACCGGAAAACTATGCACAGCAAACAGACAGCGGTGACCGAACCATCAAACAAACAAGAACTCGCAGATCATTGGAAAAGTATCTGGTCAGAACCCAAACTACCCAATAATAACACCCCCTGGATCAAAGCCAAAGAAGGCAAAGATAAACATGTGACAGAACAGGAAAATTCCACATTAACTACTGTGGGACCAAAGAGCGTGATGAGGCGCCTGGATGCAAGAAGTTCCGGAGGTAGAATGGCCCCCCATTCGGATCTCCGGGTAGGGGCTGGTTCGGAGGCGTCGACTTGCAGACATCATAATTTTAAGATAGATTTTTGCAACATACGAGGTATAAACTCGAACATAAATTCAGTGCATCAACACCTGCAATCAGATAAACCTCATGTACTCGCTTTATGTGAAACCAAGGTCAGTCCATCGACCAGCACGGTCAACTATCTTTATCCTGGGTACGACTTCTATTCCCGATTTAGGCGTAACTTTGGAATCTGTCTTTTTGTCAGAAGCGACCTCTCTTGTCAACGAGAAGAAGCTCTGGAGCCCCCAAACTTTGATGTTATGTGGTTAAAAATAACGACTCAACAAACCACAAGGTTCATCTGTATCCTGTATCGACCACCAAGTGATACCAATTTTCGAACACTTTTCGCTTCTCTTGCAGACACCATCGATCATTTACAAAGTAACTATCCAAGTGCCGAAATTGCCATCCTGGGCGACTTTAATGTCCACAATATCAACTGGCTCAAATATTCAAATACTACCGACGAACAAGGTCGTGAAGCTGAATCATTCTCAATCAGTTATGGCTTAACTCAGCTTATTGACGAACCAACACGGATCCCTGATCGAGACGGGGAGTTCGCCAGTCTTCTTGATCTGTTTTTAACCACCAATCCGGAGATTTATACGGTCACCGTAAATCCGCCGTTAGGTTCTTCCGACCATAAACTGCTTTCGACATCGAGTATCCTGCCAATCAGTGACAGAGAGGCGCCTAGGCCGCGCAAGATTTGGCACTACAAATCTGCTAAATGGGAAGATCTCATGGAATACTTTCGAACTTTCCCTTGGATGGACGTTTGTTTTCGATCCGATAACCCATCTGACTGCGCCAGGGAGGTCTCCGATGTTATTTTGGCTGGTATGGAAGCTTACATCCCTTTTTCGAAGAAATGCTCCTCCAACGGCAAGCCTTGGTTCGACCGAAAATGCAAAGAAGCTGTTGCTTCTAAACATATTGCCTACCGACAATGGCGTGAAAATCCTAACACCTTAAATCGAAACATCTTTGTTCATGCCCGGAACAGATGCAAGGGAATTATCGACGAAACCAAGGAGGCACACAATCAACGAATTAGAAACAAACTTCTCGCTTGTCCCAACAATTCCAGGTCCTTTTGGGCAGTCGCTAAGGCAGTTAGTCAAAACTTTACCAAATCCACGATACCACCACTCACACGGCCAGATAATTCCATTGCAACCACACCTGTTGAGAGAGCGAACTTGTTGGCTGAACTCTTTGCTTTACATTCTACTGTCGATTTCCAAGGAAAAACACCACCTACTATTCCCATATTGCAGTCAACGATGCCTGATGTTGTCTTCAGACAGCGCATCATAAAGCGTATTTTAATGAAGCTAGACACCAAGAAGGCTTCTGGCGCTGACGGAATACCTGCCATAGTTCTCAAAAACTGTGCAAGGGAACTAACACCAGTTTTTCTGTAGACTTTTTAACCTCTCCTACAGAAAGGGAATATTTCCGTCCTGCTGGAAATGTGCCACGGTTCAGCCGATACCTAAAAAAGGTAAGAAGACCTTGCCAAATAACTACCGACCAGTTGCACTGCTTTCAATAATATCGAAAGTCATGGAAAAGGTTATCAATGAGCATCTTCTAAAATATCTTGAACGATTCAATATTATTAGCGATCACCAATATGGTTTTCGTAAACATAGATCAACAGGAGATCTTCTGACTTATGTAACACATGTTTGGAACAACGCAATTGAACACTTCGGAGAATCTCGAGCGGTTGCTCTTGACATATCCAAGGCATTCGACCGTGTTTGGCACGATGGACTGTTGGCTAAGTTGCGCTCTTATGGTATGTATGAAAGGTTCTGTTTGTGGCTCTCATGTTTCCTCAGAGAGCGTTCTTTACGAGTGGCGGTCGACGGATTTCTTTCTAACACCCTCACTATCAACGCCGGTGTGCCCCAGGGCTCCATACTGTCTCCTACTTTCTTTCTCATTTACATTAACGATCTGCTGGAAAAGACCGGGAATCCAATCTATAGCTTTGCAGATGACAGTACGCTTGTCTCTTCATTCACCTTGAACGCTCGGACATCGGCTGCTCAGGCGAATATCCGCAGACAGCAGGAGGTCGTTCAACTTAACAAAGACCTGGAAGAAATTCTATCTTGGGGTGACAGTAACCAGGTGGAATTTAACGCTACAAAAACCCAAGCGGCAGTTTTTTCTAAAAAAGTTAACGTTGCTAAACCCGACATAGTTATGTCGGGGCACTCCATTCCCCTAGCATCGTCGCTCAATTTGTTGGGCGTTAGTTTGGGAGCAAATATGTCTTGGCATGAACATGTTGCAGGCATAGCAAGGAGAGCTTCTCAAAAATTGGGAATATTATTTAGGACCAGAAAGCTTTACACCCCACAGCAACTGTTAATTATTTACAAAGCTCAAATTCGACCAACTATGGAATACTGCTCCCATGTTTGGGGCTCCGCTCCCAAACATACACTGCATTTGTTGGATTCTGTTCAGAGAAGAGCGGTCCGTCTGATTGGGGACCCGGAATTGACCGGCGGCCTTGATTCGCTGGAACATCGAAGAACGGTTGGCGACATGAGTCTGTTCTACAAGTATTTTCATGGAAAGTGTTCGAAGGATGTAGCCCGCTTAATTCCTCCCAAAGCGGTGCATGTTAGAAATACACGTCGCGCTGGTGCTTCGCATCCGTATGAGGTTCAGCTTGTTACTCCGCGTACAACGCTTTTCAAGCAATCTTTTATATGGAGAACGTCATCCCTTTGGAATAATTTGCCCAGCGCTGTGTTTCCCACCGAGTACAATTTACAGCGATTCAAGAACAACGTGAATCGCTTTTTTTCCGCACTTGTGCCGCTCCTGGAGCATTTTAGGGACTTCCCTGCAGCACGTGTGCTAGACCAATAAAAAAAAAAAAAAAAAAAAAAAAAAAAAACATAATTCCTAAAAACTAGAAACAAACCAATTTATTTTGACGCAAAACATATCTTTACGAGATTCTTCCAATTTGGCAGAATAATTTTTAAACGAATCTTAAAAAATGTCGGTTTATTGTTATTTATATAGTGTCTCACCTAATTCACTATTTTCCTATTCTACATACCAACAAAATTCTTTTAGTTTTCCATGAAAAAGCTAAAACCTATCGGTCAAGAAAGAACGTACCGCTAATAACTGGCGGTAGCTGGTAAAAGAAAAGAAAAGCTAATATTTATTTGAAAATTTATGCTATAATCTCATATTTTACTTACTTCTTCCAAATTCGTCGCAACTAGTAAGTGATCATGATAGTTCGTATAGCTTATATACCGTAAAATTCTAAAATTCTTTACCGAACTAATTATCACCTCTATATGATTACGCTACATTTTGTTAGGATCCTTTAACTTAACTTTTATCAATAGTTAATGCGAGCCATAACGCCTAGAAATTTTATGGCTGCAGATACTTCAAAAATTGCTCACTTTAAGCTAATTCCGACTATCTTCCATATAAGAACTTCTCCATATGAATGTATTATTTTGATTTTGTTGGCATATTCTTGCCGCCGACATCCTCGTGGCAAGACGCCCACACATTCCTAAGATTCCATTACCTGACTTTTTATGCTTTAAATTTTTGACAGGCACATGTGTCGGTTCTCAATACGTATTCCGTCTGCAATTTTGTGGCATGATACGTGAAGATTTTTAGAAAAATGCCCAGATTAAGAATATCAATGGAGTGTATCTCGACGTGATGGAAGAGGGGAGAAAACCGTCCCCCATTTTCGGTTCAACAAAAGAAGGAATATAAGAATTTTTTTTGACTAAGTACTTGACAAAAAATAAAGTTTTTTTAAATGAAATTTTATGGCTTTTTCCGCAAATTAAATGTAATTCATTATATTTATGGAAAAAATATATATTCTTGAAATAAGAAAGATTTACCTACCAAAGCGAAACCTCTTAGAGGCAGTTTTCTTTTTTATTATTATTTTTTTTTAATTAAATTGGATACATGAAAGAAAAAATGGATTAGATTTAAATAAGGTTCCTCCGTTTGTATTATACTAGTATATATTTCTCCAGCCTACAATTTCGGAGATTACCATTGTATGGTTGAACTGACAGAATCCTGTGAATCATTGTATGGTAAAAATTATTGATTTTAAGGGAGTTTAATATAACCGATTTCACGAATCATGGAGGCTCGAACAGTCCAAACTTTGTAATGGCATAAAATTTTATGGATATACCTGCTCTTAATCGCAATATAACTGTAGTTATAGTTTGAACCGAAGATATTTAGAGTTGCTCTTTTGCGAATTTTAGTTGTGTAGTGGAGAGTGCTGTCTGTCCAATGATCCAGGAGTATACCCGTCATCAATCATTGGGGATTGGTTTGCATCTTTCTGCGACGGAGAGTGGAAGATTTACAGTTAATGAATTATAATTTTAATAAAGCTAACTCTCAAGCCCTACACTCTTATCTGGACAGTGCTGGTTGCAGTGAATTAGACAGCATCACGAATGTAGGTGAAATCTGTGATAATTCTTATGCATCCCTGTAGGCAATGATTGACAGATTTTTACCACGGTATAAAAATAAAAATAGAAAATTCCCTGCGTCGTACAATGCTTGGCATTTCCACTGTTTGATTATGATCCAAAGTATACAATCTCGTTTTTTGCTCAAAACTGTCTTAAATTGTTCAAACAACAAACAACTTCGATCGATTACCAGTAATAATATTTTTAGTGTTCCTTACAGAACACTTATAAGATCACTTCGGACTGTCTGTCTGTCCGTCTGACATCTCTCATGAAATTTTACTCTACCTCATTATTTAAACCCCACATAAAACAAGCTCTAAAATTACAATAATTATACTCAAAATCATTCAGTCCAAATTCCATTCAAACCAGAACTGAAAGCTTTCTATCTACACATGAACTTACCTTTACCTCATCTGACTCATCAAAATTCCCTTTACTCCCTCCTTGGACTGCTCCAGTTCCCAACATAGATACCTGCTTGACAAAATATAACAAAGAATCATTTTCTTCTTCTCAAATAAAATCATCGTTTCTTCAACTAATCCGCGACAAATATCAAAACTACCTTCATTACTACACTGATGGATCAAAATCAAACTTAAGAGTAGGTGCTGCTGTAGTGGCACAAAAAAATATTCATAAATATATATATATATATATATATATATATATATATATATATATATATATATATATATATATATATATATATAAAGAGAAGCCATCAAAATCACATTAAAAACAAATAAAAATAGCAACATTCTCATTATAACTGACTCACTTAGCCCTCCGGAATCCATATATTCCTCAAAAACATCCATCCCGTTAGTGTTAGACATAATTAACCTCCTACATATAAGTGATATCCGGAAGAATAACATAGCATTGCTATTGACTCCTAGCCATATCAACATAAGGGGAAATGATTTGGCGGATATGAACGCCAAATTGGCTATAACCTCCGGAACTAACTTAAACACAATATTATCACCAACGAACCTAATAAATTTCTTCAAAGACACCTTCAAAAATATTTTCCAACTCTCATGGGATTTACAAGAGGAAAACAAATTATGGGAAACAAAGCCTTTAGTATATCCCCCTTTTCATCTTACAAATTTAACACGTAAAGAAAATGTCTTATGGAGAAGAGTATCCATAGGACATACAAACCTAACCCACTCATATCTACTGAAAGGAGACCCCCCCTTTATGCCAACACTGTAATACACCCCTTACGATAAAACACATCCTTTCTCATGATTAGTTCCCACAAAGAGATAATAATAATTTACTTAGACCCTTGCACCAAATAGTTGCACCAAACACAAACAATATAAAACATCTAATTGATTTCTTAAAAGAATCCGGTCTTTATTCTAAAATAAAACCGCAATAGGAACTGGCGCTAAATGATCCTAGCTATCGATGCGCTTCACCTAAACATACATACATACATACATGTCTGTCTGTCAGATCCGATTTTCTCCAAAACTATTTAACGTAGAAAGTTGAAATTTGGTACTAATATAGAAATTGATGGCCTCGTCAGAGCCGTGTAGTTTGAAAGTTAGTTTTTGGGGGGTGAAATCGGAAGTGAAAAAAAAAAATTTACTAGGTCATCGAGTGGGGTGTCACGCTTGTAAAAACACGAGTTCAAAAATTTTGAAAAAATTCTGGAATATTCTCCACGGGGTGTAGATTGAATGAAAATTATCACGAGTGCATTACCTTTAATAATTTACCTGGTATATAAAAGAAACAAAAATTTCAAGGTCATCAGTTTTCAGCCAAGATCGCAAACAAAGCTTTAAAAACACGAGTTCAAAAATATATATAATGTCTTACATGCGCACACTTTTTTTTGTATTATTTTGAAAAAATCACTATCCACTCCTCTATCTTGAAAAGTACTTATCCAAAAATTTTGAAAAAGTTCTGGAATATTCTCCACGGGGTGTAGATTGAACGAAAATTATCACGAGTGCATTACCTTTAATAATTTATCTCGTATATAAAAAAAACAAAAAATTCAAGGTCATTAGTTTTCAGTAAAGATCGGAAACAAACTTTGTTGAAAACTCATTTGGGGTGTGTTTTGTGAAGTCACTGATCATTTTATACCTCCGTAACAAAAATTTTTATTTCAGAAGCAATCAACGTACGGAACACTAATTGCGCAAGATCAACTTGCACTTGACCAGTTTTTTTTAATATAGGTTCGTTGGGTATCCTGATTTTTACACTCCGAAACAAAAATGTTTTGGTATTAAAGCTGTTTTAATTTAGTACTACCAAAATTCTTAATATGAATAAATAATATTGTCAATTTGCGTGCTAATATAGCGTTTTTTCTTCCTTAATTTCCATAACATTATTGGCGTTTTTCGAATTAAGAGGCCTGTAAATCTGAAAAATAATATAGAAAGTATCTCATTTAAAAAAATATTAAGTTTATGTTAATACTTAATTGTTTCTGTTTCAAATTTACAAAAAAAAATTCTTTGAAAACCGTATAACTTTCTGTATTTAAGATTTTTGCCTAATTTTTCAACTAAGCATTTCATAACCCTGTCGATCTAAGTAAATCATGAAAGCATTTATTTTAATTTTTGTTTGCAACAGTCATTTTTTTATATTACCGCCTAATTTTATTCTCAAGAAACCTTAAAAAAAGTTTTACTTTGGACAAAACCATTATTTTCTTTAAATTGATTTATTTAACTTTGTTTAACTGAATTACTGCCAAAAGTTCTTTGCATTTAAATTTCTATGGAATCGGGTCATTGCTACATAACAATAAAATTTTATTATTGAGATTTATAACCGAATTAAATCTTAAATATAATCGAAACAGATTCATGTTGTAAATTTCAATTTATTCAGTGAAATGTCAAACAAAACGAATGGCCAATTTTATTGGAATATGTAATGCAGAATCGAAATATTTGGGTGGATTTCTTGTTGTAAAAATGGCATCAAAACTATTCTATACTGGGTGTATTTTAAGCTAGAGCAATATTTATATCTTGCTAGTATGTTGTATTTAATAAATAAAGTCTCCTCGCTGAATTTGTAGTATATAAATATTGTATAATATAAGCGGTATAGCGTGTTCAAGTTTTCTAGATTTTGAAATGATATGCGCTTAAACAAGCTTTATATTGGTATGATTTTGATAAACCTTTAACCTAGCGAAGCAACAAAACTAATAACTGAGCAACAACTATTGAGTCCCAGAGAAAATTATGTTATGAGAAGCAAGTATTTAAATAATAATATCTCAGAAGTTTATCTGAACATGAGTTTTTTCTAGTTGGAGGACAGAACGTAAACTTGAAATAAAGAAAGGGTTCTGTAATATATTTTCAAGAGCTGCCTCTTACAAAACGGCCGGGTTTCCTATATACATTTACATCTAATATCTAATATAATTTATTGTCAAATTAGCGAGATTTAACCCTTTAACTCAGCGTTTCTCAACCTTTCAGTATTTGCGACCCAATTTTCCCACATAATTTTCATTGCGCCTCCCCCCTCTCATAAAATAACAATGCAGGCAATAATAATGTATTTTCAGTATTTTGATACTGAAGCTACACTATGACGTTAATTACAAACCTTACAAACTACCAGGAATAAGTAAATTTATTCATATTTGGCAACACATATCTGCTGCGTTGACAAAACTAGAATCGATACCTCTCTATTGCTCTCTGTTACGTCCACCTTATCGGTAGCGGCTTCGTGAGAAGTTCCGAGTTGTTTCGAATATTCGGATCTGTAATATATTTTCAAGAGCTGCCTCTTACAAAACGGCCGGGCTTCCTATATACATTTACATCTAATATCTAATATAATTTATTGTCAAATTAGCGAGATTTAACCCTTTAACTCAGCGTTTCTCAACCTTTCAGTATTTGCGACCCAATTTTCCCACATAATTTTCATTGCGCCTCCCCCCTCTCATAAAATAACAATGCAGGCAATAATAATGTATTTTCAGTATTTTGATACTGAAGCTACACTATGACGTTAATTACAAACCTTACAAACTACCAGGAATAAGTAAATTTATTCATATTTGGCAACACATATCTGCTGCGTTGACAAAACTAGAATCGATACCTCTCTATTGCTCTCTGTTACGTCCACCTTATCGGTAGCGGCTTCGTGAGAAGTTCCGAGTTGTTTCGAATATTCGGAAAGTCTGTCCAAAAATGTATAAATGCTGCACCTCGTTCAATTACAGTCGAGTTGATCCTTCTACTGCTATCGGATTTATCGTGAATGTGTATATTGAAATTACGTATTAATTGAAATTCAGGGTGTTCACGGAAGTAAATTTATACAGAATCATGGTCAATTTTTAAGTGGGCGTAAGCGAGCATTAGACGATAGTGATGCATCAACAAATGGACAGACGAGCGTGGTTCCGAAAATAAAATCAAGAAAATATTCTCAAGAATACTTAAATTTAGGGTTTACCAGTACTGAAGTACATGAAGAAGAAATGCCCCTGTGTGTTATTTGCTCAAAAATCTTGGCAGCAGACAGTATGAAACCAAATAAACTTAAACGACATTTGGCAACGCTTCATAGTGAGTACCTTAGCAAACCCTGAGAATTCTTCGAATTAAAATTAAAATCATATGTAAAGCAGAAATCATTTTTTTAAAAAAAACTTTGTCTGTGAATGAAAAAGCTTTACATGCCTCTTACAAAGTTTCATATAAAATAGCCAGATGTAAAAAGCCTCACACCATTAGTGAAGAGCTTGTTTTGCCAGCAGCAATTGAGATTGTAGAAATTATGTTTGGAGATAATTTTGCCAAATAATTGCTATCCATACTTATATCAAATGGTACTGTTGCAAGTCGAATTGGTGATATAGCTGAAGATGTACAGCATCAGCTTTTCGGAAAGTTGCGTGACAAATTGTTTTCAATTCAGCTTGATGAGGCAACAGATAGCAATAAATATGCTGATTTCATTGCCTACGTTCGATTTTGTGATGGTAGGTCAGCAGCAGAAGAACTGTTTTTCTGCAAACCAATAGAACTCAAAGCAACATCACTCGCATTATTTGCTATCTTAAATGATTTTATAAACGAGGCAAATATGGAGTGGAAAAATTGCGTAGGAATTTTTTTGTAGAAAATTGGAATTGTAAAGCAAAAAAACCTAGAAATGTTTGCAAATGTGGGTGAATGTGTTAAAACATACGAGGCTGAAGAACAACATGTGAAAGTTGTTTTAGTAAACATTGAAAATCACCTAGCCATGTTGATAAATAATTTTAAAAAGTATTTTCTTACTGACGACAACTTGGTAACAAGTAACGAATGGGTTAGGGATCCATTTCAAAATACTCCCGAAGGGCTCTCAACTTCCGAAGAAGAAATCTTCATAGACTACACGGCAAGTGGCGAAATCAAAAGACAATTTAATAATAAATCACTCTTTGAATTTTGGGTAAGGGTGAATGATGAGTTTTCTGCACTGAAAACAAGAGCATTTCGAATACTATTACTATTTTCAACATCCTACCTTTGCGAAACCGGATTTTCTGCGGTGGCTGCTGTGAAAACAAAATATAGATCTCAACTAAGTATAGAAAAAGAACTCAGAGTGTATATTTCTATTATTAAGCCATCCTTCCAAAATCTTTGCTGTGCAAAACAGGCCCGAGGGAGTCACTAATAATTATTATTAAACTTGTTCTTAATTTAGTATTGATATGTTAATTATTAGCTAAATACATTGTGCAGTACTATACAATCCTATTTATAGATGTATTATATCAGTGTAAATGTGTATTTTATTTTTTATTATGCCAGAATGTATTTTGTTTTGCTTTCCTTTCAATAAATTATATTAAATGATTTTAATGAACGTTTTTAATAATAATTTCTTTTCGATAAGCTTGCGCCCCCCGAATAGTAAAATCACGACCCCCTAGTGGGGGAAAATAATCTAAAGGTGTGAATACATATTGTGTCTTAAGATATATACATGACAATAACCTAATTAAATTAGTCTAGGTAAGGGTACTATATAAATGTAGTGAGAGAGCTTAAATAGGTCAGTCAATAAATTTTGAAAATAAAGCAAGATGAATTAAGGAATCGAAATACATTTGTTCTTTAGTATAATCTCCCTTAAGCTCCATACATTTTTTCCAGCGATTTTCCATTTCTTCTACCCCATCTCTGAAGTGGACCTTTAAAATACCCATCTGCGGATGTTATCGTCTCATCATTTGTTGAAAAATGCTTCCCATGTAGAATTTTTTTGAAGTTGGGAACAGATGGAAGTCAGACGGGGCCAGATTTGGCGAGTAGGGTGGATGTTCCAACAATTCGTATTTTGATCCAACCAGTTTTGTGGTTGCCAAAACACCTTTGCGAGTAGGTGCATTGACACGCTTTTTTCTTCTGCAAACCCGGCCTTTTCTAACAAATTTTCTCATCCAGCTGGTCAAAAGATTGCAATAATACTCTCCGGTAATTGTTTTACCAGTTTGAAGGTAATCAATTAACAAAATTCCTTTTGCATCCCAGAAAACTGATTCCATAATTTCTTTGGACGACTTTGATCATTTTGCCTGCTGGACTTAGCCCACTGTGCAGTTTGTTGTCGCATTTCAGGATCATACTGGTAAGCCCAAGTATCATCCATAGTTACAAGTCGACGCATTCAATCAGTTTTATTCTTTGTGAAACGAGCCAATAAATGTTGTTTAGAAAGTTTTTCACGAGTGCGTTTTTGTTCCGATGTTAGCAAATGCGGCACCCATCTTGTGAATTTCTTTCTCATCCCCAAAACATTAGTTAAGATCTCATGTACTGATCCATGTGGGATGCCTATAGCCTCAGCTGAAGCATCCATGGTTAATCGACGGTATTCCATTATCATATTTTGTACTTGCACAACAGTTTCTTCAAATATTGTTGTTTTTGAATGTCCTGAACGTGGATAATCATTGACACTTGTACGACCACGTTTAAACTCTAGAGTTCATCTATAAACAGTTGGAAATGAAGGCGCAGATTCCCTTAACACTTCCACTGACTTTACATGGATTTCACTTGCCGATAAACCTTCCAAAAGGAGGAATTTTATCACTGCACGACATTTGTTTTTCTCCATTTTTTAAAAAAATCAAACACGTATATTTTAACCAGCTGATAAATAATGAACGACTTGACAGATTGACTTGAAATTTTGGGGTATGATCATATGATAGATGAAGCTTTAAAATGGTGTTCAATATTTGGTTCAAGTGATGCTCCATAAGTGTCGCTTTCAACGCTTATTGACTGACCTGTATTTGAACTTAAGGCGAATTCTGTGGCAGCAGATCTGACGGTCTGGGTTAGTGACGTCTTTTAGCGATTGGCGGAGGGCCTGTGGGGTGGTGAGTGGCATTATCCAAGAATTTCAGCTGAGCGTTTCTCATGAATTCCCTGATTGTGGCCACTTGTAGGTCTCGAAGAAGCTGAGCATTGCGGACGAACTATAGGGATTTGGCGATGATTCGGAGAGCCTTGTCTTGGATGGTCTGAACTCATTTACATTATAAATTAGAGGTATAAATAAGTTCAGATCTAAGTTTTCAACAAATTAGGTACAAATGAGTCTACACGATAAAAATTTAAAAAAAAGTCAAAATAAAATTAATTAGCACTAGCAAACTGAAACAATGTTTAAAATTTCAAATATTCTCTGTAAACTTTTGGATGAGAGAACCGGCTCAATTTAAACCAAACCATTTGATGTTAGATTTATTGTTGCTGCACTGCAATAGTCGAAATGTATTAGTTTACCATTAGTTTGAAAGTTAGGCAGTTTTATTGTGTTTGTATCGGTTGTCCCAAATAAGGTTCGTTATCTCCTTGTATATTAGAAACGGCAAAGGATAAAAGGAAATGGTAATTACAGACGTTTGTTTATTTTGCATCGGTTTCTATTTTATTTTGTGGTCATTCCCGGAAGTATTCAACCTTGTCCTATAGCAGTAGAAAGAGTTAACTCTGCTTAATGGCGACAGTGTCCCCTTTAAAGTATTCATGTTTCCTCAGAGAGCGTTCTTTATGAGTGGCAGTCGACGGATTTCTTTCTAATACTTTCACTATCAACGCCGGTGTGCCCCAAGGCTCCATACTGTCGCCTACTCTCTCTCTCATTTACATTAACGATCTGCTGGAAAAGACCGGGAATCCAATCTACAACTTTGCACATGACAGTACGCTTATCCCTTCATTCACTTTGAACGCTCGGACATCGGCTACTCAGGCGAATATCCGCAGACAGCAGAAGGTCGTTCAAGAAATTCTATCTTGGGGTGACAGTAGCCAAGTGGAATTTAACGCTACAAAAACCTAGGCGGTAGGTTTTTCTAAAAAAGTTAATGTTGCTAAACCCGACATAGTCCTGACGGGGCACTCCATTCCCCTAGCATCGTCACTCAATTTGTTGGGCGTTAATTTGAGAGCAAATATGTCCTGGCATGAACATGTTGCAGGCATAGTAAGGAGAGATTCTCAAAAATTGGGAATATTATTTCGAACCAGAAAGCTTTACACTTCACAACAACTGTTAATTCTTCACAAAGCTCAAATTCGACCAACTATGGAATACTGCTCACATGTTTGGGGCTCCGCTTCTGTTCAGAGAAGAGCTGTTCGTCTTATTGGAGACCCGGAACTGACCGGCGGCCTTGATTTGCTGGAACATCGAAGAACGGTTGGCGACTTGAGTCTGTTCTACAGGTATTTTCATGGAAAGTGTTTGAAGGATGTAGCCCGCTTAATTTCTCCCAGAGCGGTGCATGTTAGAAAAACACGTGGCGCTAATACTTCACATCCGTATGAGGTTCAGCTTGTTACTCCGCGTACAACGCTTTTCAAGCAGTCTTTTATATGGAGAATATCATTCCTTTGGGATAATTTGGCCAGGGCTGTGTTTCCCACCGAGTACAATTTACAGCGATTCGAGAACAACGTGAATCGCTTTTTCGACACACATGCTGCTCCTGTAGCGTTTTAGGGACTTCTCTGGAGCACGTGTGCTAGATACTCAAAGAAAAAATTTTGCTTTGAAAGCTTAAAACCTCAGACCACTTTAGTAAGAACTTCTTATATTCAACTTGCTGAATAATTAAGAGCTAGGCTTTCCCCTTTTATTTGCTCTACGTCGTCAAATCTTTCTCCTTTTCGAGAATTTTTCAATTAGTGGACTAACCAAAAGTCGCAGGGAGTCAGATCACAACTATACGGGCTGACACAGTTGAACAACTGCGTATTTCATTAGAAATTGAAACAATTTGTGATGAACGGGCAAGTGCGCTATCGTAATGAAGCACTCAGTTGCCATTTTTCCTCAAATCGGATCTTTTCCTTTGCGCTGAGTCATGAAATCGGTTCAGAAGTTCTCCACAATATTCTTTGTTCACCGTCTGGATTTTTGACGAGTATTCATGGTAACTAATAATTTTTAGCTTGAAGGAAAACGGGGTATATTACCTTCTTGTGACTCTGGCGTGCATTCATGGGTCGTTATTCCTCGGGCGTCTTCTATTATGATGGATTTTGCTCTAACCCCATAACTCATCCCCAGTAATAATCATTATGAGCATTTTTAAATTATTTTGAGCGACTTTCACTAGATAATTCTTTTGATCTATATGGAGAACATCATCCCTTCGGAATAATTTGCCCAGGGCTGTGTTTCCCACCGAGTACAATTTGCAACGCGAGTCGCTTTTTCCGCACACATGCCGCACCTGGAGCGCTTTAGGGACTTCCCTGCAGCACGTGTGCTACACCCATAAAAAAAAAACGTCAGCAGCTGTAGAACGAAATTGGAAGTTATGCTGGTCATCACTAAACTTTGACTCAAAATTTACGAAACTGAAACACATTTGGAATTTCGAGGTCTCCTTCTATTCCTTGCGCTCCGAGATGACATCCCAGTTTCGTTTCGGAATT
This sequence comes from Pachyrhynchus sulphureomaculatus, assembly GCA_019049505.1. Classification (NCBI taxonomy): domain Eukaryota; kingdom Metazoa; phylum Arthropoda; class Insecta; order Coleoptera; family Curculionidae; genus Pachyrhynchus; species Pachyrhynchus sulphureomaculatus. The sequence goes on from CM032447.1 coordinate 47,164,215, forward strand.
CTTAATAATGTGGGGCCTGCCAACACGAGGATTACTTTCAGTGCAAGTCTAGCTAATTTTAAATCGCCTAATCCATCCGTTATTGGAGTATGATTAAAAGATTCATGGTCATATACTTAAAGAATTATGACGATACTTTCCGAACAAGATTGGTCAAGTTTTGTATTTGATCATGAAATGTCAACGACGTTCGTTGTTAGCGTACCATTGCCGACTGAACAGTAGTTGAGTGAGGGTACTTACTTATGGTTAAACATATCCGAACTTTATAACTGCCTGTTGCTCCAAATTAAGTTCACTCATTTCTGGGAAGAAAGAAAATCGTATAAGCTCCAGAACGCAACGAACTCGTACAAAATTCCGTCAAAGACATCGACAGCAAATTTTTTGAATGTAGCTATTTTCATAATTAGGTAGCTATGATCACAATATTATGAATTGTATGGCTTTTTTAGCTCATGTGAGGTTCTGAGTAGTAAAAAATATTAAAACACTAGATTTTTAAATAATTAAGTTGTCCTGATTGTCCTTTATAGATCTTACGCAGCATACGATAGTGTACCGAGAAATAAACTTTGGCATGTCTTGAAAACAGTAGGGATAAAAGAAGGGATGGTAACAACAATAAAAGAGTTATATAATGAAAATATAGGATATGTGAAACAAGGATGCTATCTCTCGGAAGGTATCCACATTACAAAAGGTCTAAAACAAGGGTGTTGCCTTTCACCAATCTTATTTAATACGAGGCTGGTTTGAAAAGTCCGTGCAAAAATAAAAACTACTTATGTGTTTGGGGTAAACCTTTTTTATTTTTCGACATAGTCTCCATTTAGGCTTATACACTTCGTCCAACGATGTTCTAGTTTGTTGATCCCTTCCGAATAATAGGATTTGTCCAAGTCTGCAAAATATCCATTAGTGTCTTCAATCACCTCCTCGTTTGAATAAAATCTTTGTCCCGCCAGCCATTTCTTCAAATTGGGGAACAAATAGTAGTCCGAGAGAGCCAAGTCTGGAGAATAGGGGGAATGTGAAACGAGTTGGAATCCTATTTCCATTAATTTTGCGACCACAACTGCTGAGGTGTGTGCTGGTGCGTTGTCGTGATGGAAAAGGACTTTATTGTGGGCCAATCGCGGGCGTTTTTCTTGCAGCTCGGTTTTCAAACGGTCCAATAACGATGAATAATATTCACCTGTAATAGTTTTACCCTTTTCCAGATAGTCGATGAGGATTATCCCTTGCGAATCCCAAAAGACAGTCGCCATAAACTTTCCGGCCGAAGGAACGGTCTTCGCCTTTTTTGGTGCAGATTCCCCCTTGGTAACCCATTGTTTAGATTGTTGTTTGGTCTCAGGAGTATAGTAATGTATCCATGTTTCATCCACAGTGACGAAACGACGCTTAAAGTCCTCCGGATTCTTCTGGAACAGCTGCAAACCATCCTTGCAACACTTCACACGATTCCGTTTTTGGTCAAGCGTGAGCAATCGCGGTACCCATCTTGCGGATAGCTTTCTCATGTCCAAATGTTTATGCAAAATATTATGTACCCGTTCAGTCGAGATGCCCACAGCACTAGCATTCTCACGCACCTTAACTCTTCTGTCATCCATCACCATATCATGGATTTGATCAATGATTTCTGGAATCGTAACCTCCACAGGCCGTCCAGAACGTTCAGTGTCACTTGTGCCCATATGGCCAGTCCGAAAATTTTGAAACCACTTATAAACTGTTCTAATCGAAGGTGTAGAGTCACCATAATGTTTATCAGGCTTCTCTTTAGTCTCCTGAGGCGTTTTGACTTTCATAAAGTAATGTTTAATCACCACACCAAATTCTTTTTCGTCAATTTCTTGAAAATCACTCGACTTCCTTGATTCACACGAATGCCAAACACAAAGAAATAGACCAATATGGCTGAAACTTGGTGTGCGTTCATTCAAGAGATGCTACTAACTAAACATGACCTCGATACGCGCCGGTGGTGCTATCTCTCGGACTTTGCACGGACTTTTCAAACCAGCCTCGTATATTTGTAGACAACGCTCTAAATAAATGGAACCGCACTTGCCAAGGCATGCGCATCCCCATTAGTGATAAACACCTATTATCGTTAAACTTTGCAGACGACCAAGTAATAATGACACAAAATGCATTCGATATGGAATATGTTTTGAAGAGATTATACACAGACTTAGAATTTGATGTCTTAATTAACAACGATACACATAAGTTGGGAATGTGGAATCTTTGGTACAATGATACTACTCAGCATACATCACCACTACACCAAACACTTTATTTTTGCACTCGACGCGCGTTTCGCTAACCATGTTAGCTTCATCAGGAGCGATGATTGACTGTCAATCATGTTTGTCAATCATCGCTCCTGATGAAGCTAACATGGTTAGCGAAACGCGCGTCGAGTGCAAAAATAAAGTGTTTGGTGTAGTAGTGATATATACTGAGTAGTAACGATACACATGTCAAACAAGTCAAGGAATTTAAATATCTAGGAGTACTGATTGACAACAAAAATGGTATAGGTAAAAAGGAAATACAGAATAAAATACAAAAAGCCAGGTTGATCCTAGAAGCTCTTAACTCAATATGGTGGGATCAAAACATAACACAAAAACAAAAAGAGAATTGGAAGAACAATGGTAGAATCGGTTTTAAGTTATGGTAGTGAACTGTGCGTAATGAAAGAAGAGGATAAAAGAAAAATAACGACGATAGAGATGGATTACCTGAGAAGAAGCGCCGGAGTGTCCAAATTCCAACATATAACAAACCAAGAAATACGCAATAGAATAGCAGCAACAGAAATAATTATACAAAGAATAGAAAATAGAGGATTAAAATGGTTTGGACACCTACTCAGAATGAACGATACAAGATGGCCCAAAAGGCTCTTGACATGGAAACCACCGGGAAGAAATAAAAAAGGACGACCACGTAGATCCTGGAATGCAGATATGAGACAGGCCATGAGGTCACGAGGAGTGGACGAAGAGATGGTAGACGATAGAGAGGTTTGGAGAAGGCGAATGGGAACACAACACTTAGTTGTATAATTGTTATATGTTACTTGTGTATATGTACAGTTAAACCCAAATATATATATATATATATATATATATATATATATATATATATATATATATATATATGTATATATATATATATATATATATATATATATATATATATATATATATATATATATATATATATATATACATATACTCGTATATATATATATATATATATATATATATATATATATATATATATATATATATATATATAAATTGTCCTGATTAAGTAATTAAAACGAAAAATTAATGTTCCTTATACCGTATTCTACTTAAAAGTTCTATTCCTCCAGGGTCTCCATTTACATCCATATCTTCCACTCGACTGTGTTTAAATTTAGCTTTGTAAAGTTTTAAATATGAAAAGAAGTTAAGCTAGAATGTCTCCCTTGTCACCTTTTAGATAAAACTTTTAGATTTACACAGAAAACACAACTTTTCCTTTTTGTTTTGTTTGTGAAAATTCTGAAGTTAGAACTTTAAATACCGCTAAGAACCGTTATTTCATTCACAAATGTGTTTGTAGCTACTTGGATACATTATGTTTATTATTTTTTATTTGTCAATATTATTTCTATTCAAGTATTTTATTAATGTTTTAATAAATAACAAGTTTTGATCAAAAACTCACGATAGTAAAACCAACCTAACCACAGGACCTGGCAATGTGTATAGTATTTTTCAAGATCTAAGCAAGTGATTTGGCAAATTGATGCAATAAAAACATTAAACGACCGTTAGGATCTTCACACGTACCTGGCCGTAACAGGGTCGTAATTGATATATGTATACCTCCCTTTCAATCTAACATTTTATTGCCTACTTCGTGTTTATCTGCAGTATTTTACTAAAATAGTGTGTATTATAAAGTTCAATAGTGTCTTAAAATGTCCAAAGCCCTTTCCATCAGAAGACGTAAATGTTTGCCGGTTGAGGCAAAAGTGATAGTTAAAAGTATTTATTTAAAGTTAATGGAGTGAGGCCTCGAAAAGTACTTTTCATTGATGGAGACATCAGCTTTAACAAGCATCTCTGAAAGTACAGTTTGGAAAATTGTAAATAATTCGATAGCGCCTAAAAAACACGAAAAGATAAAGGTGCGTCGAAATGTATTGATTTCTGTCAAGAACAAACAAAAAGTTCCTACGTTATTGTTACTTTCACGGAGGCTGTCCGAGGATAGTTGTGACATAAATGTTCCACTACAACTTTATGGCGTACTCTACGTCGTTCGGGGTTTTTGTTAAAAAAAATAGACAAAATGCAAGTTATTATGGAATCACGGCGCTTACAACAATTCAGAATGGAATATCTTGAAAAAATAAATACAGCTAGATCTGAAAATCGAACGATAATCTACCTAGATGAGACTTGGTATGACACCCACGACACACCTAGTAAAGGATGGATTCATAAATCCAAAAAATGCCACACCAAAGATCCATCAAATAAAGGTAAAAGAATAACTATTTTACAAACGGGGTCGGAAGAAGGCTGGATACCAGAATGTCTATTTGTAGCAGCCAAAAGTATTTCAGATACCAGCTTGGATTATCATTGTGATACAACCGCTGAAGCTTTGCAGATTGGCTTCAAAACAAATTAATGCCAAATATACCACCGAATAGCTGTATTATGATGGATAATGCATTCTATCCTAGTCGCCAAATGAATAAGGTACCAATTTCCATCAGTAGAAAAAGGGAAATACAAACCTTTTTGTGCGAACTTGACGTATATTTCCGTGAAAGTTATACAGTTAAACAATTGTTAGAAGTCTTAAAAAGTTACAATTTTTCAAAGGAATATGTTTGTGATAAAATTGCAAAAGAAGCAGGACACGAACTAATTCGTCTTTCACCATATTATTGTATCTTTAGGCGATCGAGTTGATATACGAGGCTGGTTTGAAAAGTCCGTGCAAAGTCCGAGAGATGGCACCACCAGTGCGTATCGAGGTCATGTTTAGTTAGTAGCATTTCTTGAATGAACGCACACCAAGTTTCAGCCATATTGGTCTATTTCTTTGTGTTTGGCATTCGTGTGAATCAAGGAAGTCGAGTGATTTTCAAGAAATGGACGAAAAAGAATTTTCCGTAGTGAACCGGCGACGAAGAAGGCCAAGGCGACTTTATCGGCCAACAAAGTCATGACCACAGTGTTTTGGGATGCACGCGGCATAATCCACATCGATTAACTTGAAAATGGCAAAACGATTAACGGAAAGTATTATCTCAACTTATTGAATCGTTTCAACCATGCCGTGAGAGAAAAACGTCCGCGGTTGGCGAAGAAAAAAATTCTCTTTCATCAAGACAATGCACGCGTGCACACTTGTGTTATCGCCATGGCAAAAATCCATGAGTTAGGATATGAATTACTTCCGCATCCACCATATTCGCCCGATTTAGCCCGCAGCGATTATTTCCTATTTCCGAATATGAAAAAATTGCTCGGTGGAAAAAATTTGGCTAATACGATGAGGTGATTGCTGAAACAAACGCCTATTTTGAAGGGTTATAGGAATCGTATTTTTAGATGAAATACAAAAGATAGAAAAACGTTGAACTAAGTGTATCGAGCTCAAAGGAGATTATATTGAAAAATAAAATAAAAAAATGTGTTTTCTTGTCAAGGTCAGGTACTTATCATAGAACCCTCGTACTAGGCTGCTGCCCGATATTTGCTCTCTGTAAAACCTTTTTGTAAAGCTTTTGGTCCTACCAGGAGATTTCCAATATCTTTTTTAGGGTACCATCTCCAATATTGTTACAAAATTCAACTTTACAAGATTAACATAAATTTCCATTCCATAGATATGATGACTCAAAATCCACGATTGTAAAGTATTTCCTGCCCAAGGATGTTGAGAATTTTGTCCTTTTCCGTGTGCAGTATGCACCTGCTTTCGAACCCTATAACTACATGTTTTATGAGCACATGCTGCAGGAAAATCTCTAAAGCGCTTCAGGAGCGACTCGTGTTCGGAAAAAGCTGTTCACGTGGGTCTTGAATCGCTGTAAATTTTACTCGGCGGGAAACACAGTTTTGGGCAAATCATTCCAAATATAAATCTGCAGATGTAGGGCTGTACAAGGAGTTACAATCTGAACTTCACACTATTTGTCTCTCTCTCAGTTTTTTCACACCAACAAGAGTATCGGTGACACTATGCAGATGATGACTCAACAGGCATTTCGACCTTACGCGACCTGATTTGATTCGTGCATACCCTTATCAAGAAGAGATCTTAGTACTCTTACGGACCACCTTGTTGGAGGCCGCCCCCTTGGTCTTCTACTTTTCACCTTTCCCGCTACTATAAGCGTTTCCATGGCATCCAATTTTCTCATAATATGACCAAAATATTTCAGGTACTATCTGTTAATTCTATTTGAAAGACTAAGCTCTTTAAGACTAGATATATTAGTACGGTATTCGGTATATGATACTGTGAGGATACTTCGATATGCTCACATCTTAAAAGCATCGATACGTAAGTTGCTGTGGGAAATATAAGACCGGACAGAAATCTTAACTTTATGTTTTTTTATAGCTGGCTCCTTCCAGATCTTAGTGAGTACGTAAATGAGAAAGAGAGTAGGACACAATTTTAAGTCTTGGGGCACACCGGCGTTGACAGTGAATGTACTAGAAAGGAATCCGTCAGCTGACACTCGTGAAGAACGCTCTCTGAGGAAATACTAGAACCATAAACGAAACCCTTCAAACGTACCAAAAAACGTACCAAAAAACGTAGCTTACCCAAAAATATTTTATTCTCATTAAACGTACTGGTTCAGCGTTGTAAAGATATAAACGTAGATGTATATGCATGTTTTATAGATTACAATAAAGCTTTCGCGTGTGTAATGCACGAAAAATTAATAAAAATTGTAGAAACAACAAATATAGAGAAAAGAGATCTAAATATTATTAAAAATCTGTACTGGAATCAGTCAGTGGAGGTTAAAATTGGGCTGGAAAAGTCTAAAAGCATAAAAATAACCCAAGGTGTAAGACAGAGATGCATTCTCTCATCACTTTTGTTCAATCTCCATTCTGATGCTGTGTTTAATGAGGTCATCTATGAATTCATTGAAGGAATAACAGTTAATGGAAAAACTCTGAACAAAATACGGTATGCTGATGATAGTGTCCTATTAACAAATAATATCAAAGATCTCCAGCAACTGATCGATCGAGTGGTAACAGCCAGCGAAAGATTTAGATTAACTATGTGAATGGTAATAACCAAGAGAAATCTACCACCAGAATACTCCGAAATCAGGAAAAACACTGCAGAACAGATCTTCACATTTAAATATTTGGGAACCAATTTAAATGACAAGTGGGACCCAAGAAAGGAAATACATTAACATATGAATATGAATAAAATTTTCCATCACACAAGTCTCAGTCTCGAACTCCGAAGGAGAATGGTGAAAGCATATGTATTCTTCGTGCTATTATATGGACGTGAATGTTGGACACTTGACCCTGGCTTAGAAAAACGACTGGAATTTTTGAAATGTACTTCGCATCTCCTGGGCACAGAAAATAAAAAACACTGAGGTACTAGAAAGAATGAACAAAATGGAGGAATCTCTAACATCCATAAAAATAAGAAAAATTTAATACTTCGAACATATAATGAGGGGTCCAAAGTACGAATTGCTACATCTAATTATTAAAGGTAAAATAAAGGGCAAACGATCGATCGGAAGACGACAGAATTCTTGGTTGTACAACATGAGAAGGTGGTTTGGATGTGCTGTGAATGTTATTTTTCGAGCAGCAGTTTCAAAAGTTCGTTTAGCTATATGGATCGCCAACCTTCGTGAGGAGATGGCGTCGTAGGAAGAAGACCCAATTCGCCATGCGAAACACGGTCAAGTGCCTTGGATATATCAAGTTTAACCATTCGAGATTCTCCAATATGTTCAATTGCATTTTCCCAAACATATGTGGCATAAGCTAGCGGATCTCCTGTTAATCTTTGCTTAGAAAAGACATATTAATGGTCGCTAGTAATGTTGAATCAAAACTATAATTTTTTGGCTTATTCCGGTGCAATGTTATTACCAACTTCTGCTCAATTAGTATAAAGTATAAATTTATAAAGTTACATGTGACATTGCTGAAACTGAAATTTTCTATAAATGGTAAACTAGGACATTTTATTTATAGATAAAATCTATAAAATTATATTGTTACTATGACCTAGAGCCTAAAAATGTGCTACGCATTACATTTTTCTTGTTATTGCGGTTCAAGAATAATAGACGCAAAGGTGAACAATTATTTTAATAGATAGGGGAAAGTCAAGCAACATTGAATCCTAACACCAAACTACAGTTTGGCCGTTGATTCTCAATGCAATTTTATCGAAATTCATACTTATTAGGCATGTTAGACCATGTCAGTTTGCTGTATCTTTCTAATGTTATGGGTTCGATTGGTATCTTCAGCGATCGTTAAACCTGGAGATTCAAATACCGAATCTCCGAACTGTGACCCATTATAATACTTATTTTTCATATGTGATGCAGACAGTAACTCGAGTCTACGTCTTAATGTTAGGGTATTTGTCAATTTCTCTTGATTCCTTAAACTTTTGTTTATAGAAATTAGAAACAATAGAAGCAAGGACTTTGGTTTTGTTAGACTTGTAACTATGATCTGGACTATTGATGTTCAACTAGACCTGAACGAACAATTTGTTTTTTAGTTCTATCCAATGCTGGATGTAGGCCTTCCTCCTGAATTTCCATCTCAATCTATTTGCAGCTGTTGTCATCCATCCAATGTTCGCGACCCTCTGTATATCATCTCGCCATCTTGTTTTGGGACGTCCTATGCTCCTTTTCTGTTCTTGTGGTCTCCATTCGAATGTTCGATTGGTCCAGCATATTGCCACTTTTTTTTTCTTCTACGTGCTTTAAATATTCTTTAATTTCGTTTGATCATGTATCCACTTGTTTCTTTTTCTATCTTTAAGTTTTATCCCGATCATCTGTCTTTCATGTGCTCTCTGGGTCCGAGCTAGTTTTTGTATATGGGCTTTATTCACTGTCCAAGTTTCAGCGCCATATATAATTACGGATAGGATGTACTAACTTCTAAATTTACAACTTTGTTGTTATTACTTGTATATTAGAAAGAATATAATGGCCAAACTAGGTTTCAAATAAACATAATTTTCCGAATATAATATTAGTAATTTTATATTTGTTTAACACCATCTTGTTCAAAAAAGAACAAATTTTAAAGAATAGCGATGCATAAGTAGTGCTTTGGATTTACACGTAGAATTTCAAAGTCGATCGAGCAAAATGAGGCGTAAAATTGATGTCTTTCAGATGTTGTGCACTATCTTGGAAAATTGCATATGTGACAGATGAAGATACGGCACGCGCGTGTTACTCAAATGACACAGAAGTAGTATATTGAGTGTTTACTTATTACCGCTAATATAGTTGTAAAATGTAGTTATTTTATCTTTTTTTCAGTATATTATCAGTAATAAACCAGTATTGTATCATCTTTTTTATGGTAAAACTGAATCTTACAAGTAATTTTAAGATTCTCTAGCTGCATATATTCAGTAAGTAAAATTCTTAATTATCACAGCAAATTCAGCCTAAACATACTTTAAGAAAATAAGCGTCAAATTTTTAAATGTAGTCTAAATATCAGCACAAATAAATAAATAAATATGAAAAGTAATGGCGTCAAATTTTAGCATGAGAAAAATCTTAGATACTAAAAAGGATTAAGCAAAGTATGTGATTCATAACATCGGTTGCTGTTAAATTAATGATCTATTCGAAACTTCTATGAGTGCGGCAAGGATAAGTAGAAAACACTTGACAGTCCTCCAACCTTGCCTTATGGAAAAAATTACTTCGTATTGGCTTCCGTGCGACACTGCTAAAAACTCGAATGATAATACGTGTTCTGCTAGTAAAACCGACTGTAGATGCGTACCGGCGTTGTTACATATTCATTAATTTTAATGGCAGGTTATATGTAGCTATATATAACTGATTAAGATATAAATTTAAAAAATGTCTAGCTGTATCTAATAAAAATAATTTTATTTATTTTGGTCTCTATCATCTAAAACTATGCACGATAATTTTACTTCATTGAATTAGAGTTTTAATAATATTGCGAAAGCCGGTAAACCATTCAATATTTTAAATTTTAGAAATCTGACAACACCTATACTTAACCAAATCTTTAATAGATCATTTTGAGGTCTTAGGTTCTCCAAACCCTACTTTGAGTTCATTTTTAGTGTTCCATACAGAACACTTATGGAATTACTTAGCCCTCTGTCTGTAACACCCGATTTTCTTCGAAACTATTTCACATATAAAGTTGAAATTTGGCTCAAATATAGGAATTGGTGGCTCAATTAAAGTCGTAATTTTGACTTAAGGCTCTAGATTTGAGGGATGAAATCGGAAGTGAAAATAAAAATTACCAGGTCATTGAGTGGGGTGTTAAATGAAAGCTTGTGAAAACACGAGTTCAAAAATATATATAATGTAATACTCGCGCATATTTTCCTTTGTATTATTTTAAAAATGGCTAAAAATCGCAGTCCCTCCACCCTTCCGCGAAAAGTACCGATCAAAAGATTTCAAAAAAATTCTGAAATAGTGTTCATAAAGTGTAGATGGAGCGAAAATTATCACGAGTGCATTACGTTTGATAATTTATCTGATATAAAAAAAAATATATGACTTAATAATATGGTAGAGGATATTTTAGTATATTTTTCAGTACATTACTGCTCCTGCGTCGCGCGTCGCTGTACAGGAACAAAATAATTTTATTTTATCTATAATATATATAAAATGCAACGTCTGTCTGTCTGTCGGTCTGTCTGTCTGTCTGTCTGTCCGTCCGTTAGTGCGCTTATCACTGGAGAACCACTTATCCGATTTACGTACTTTTTTTTTTTAAACATACATATGTTCTCTGGCCAGGTTATAGGCTATATTTTATTACGATAGGTAGCATAAGGAATGAGTAGTGACGTAAAATAGTGAATGAAGTCGGAAAAAAGTTTGCCGCTAGCGCGTTCCCTTGAAATACACAGCATAAACCATTAAATATGGAACAATATTATGTAGCAGAGAATATCTACAATCTATAATCTATAATCTATAATATATATAAAATGCTATGCCTCTCTGTCTGTCTGTCTGTCCATTAGTGCGTTTATCACGCGAAAACCACTTATCCAATTTATGTGTCTTTTTTTTTAAATTCATACATATATTCTTTGGCCAGGTTATATAATAATAATAATAATCTATATCTATAACACATATATAAAATGCAACGTCTCTCTGTCTGTCCGTCTGTCCGTTAGTGCGCTTATTCCTCGAGATCCACTTATCCGATTTACGTGATTTTTTAAATTCATACATATATTCTCTGACCAGGTTATAGATATATATTTTATTACATCTATAATATACATAAAATGCAACGTATCTCTGTCTGTCTGTCCGTTAGTGCGCTTATCACTGGAGAACCACTTATCCGATTTACGTGCTTTTTTGTTAAACATACATATGTTCTTTGTCCAGGTTATAGGATATATTTTATTACGTTAGATGACATAAGGAATAAACAGTGACGATAATAGTGAATCAAGTCGGACAAAAATTTACCGCTAGCGCGTTCTCTTGCGACACACTGCCTAAAGCTTTAAATATGGAACAATATCATGTAGCAAAGAATATAATACATATAAAATGCAACGTCTCTCTGTCTGTGTGTTTGTCCCTTAGTGCGCTTATCACTGGAGAACCCCTTATCCGATTTACGTGTTTTTTTTTTAAATTCATACATTTGTTCTCTGGCCAGGTTATCTATAATCTTCTATCTAGAATATATATATAAAATGCAACGTCTCTCTGTCCGTCTGTCTGTCCGTTAGTGCGCTTATCACTTGAGAACCACTTATCCGATTTACGTGTTTTTATAAATTTATACATATGTTCTATATAATTCGACATAAGCCTAGATAATGGGAGATAAGGTGAGATAATGGGAGATAAGGAGAAATAATGGGAGATAAGTCGAGATAAGCCTCGATAATGGGAGATAAGGTGAGATAATGGGAGATAAATATAAATAATGGGAGATAAGGAGAAATAATGGGAGATAAGGAGAAATAATGGGAGATAAGCAGAGATAAGTCTAGATAATGGGAGTTATGGTGAGATAATGGGAGATATAATGGGAGATAAGGATAAATATTGAGAGATAAACCGACATAAGCCTAGGTAATGGGAGATAAGGTGAGATAATGGGCGATAAGGCGAAATAATGGGAGATAAGGAAAAATAATGGGAGATGAGCAGAGATAAGCCTAGATAATGGAAATTATGTAGAGATAATGGGAGATAAGGAGAAATATTGAGAGATACTGGAAAATAATGGGAGATATTTTATTTCGTTGGGTAACATAAGGAATAAGCAGTGATGATAGTGGTGAATCAAGTCCACGCGAGCGGAGCCGCGAGCCCGGCTAATTTGTTTATAATTAAACAAAAAGTTAGGTAGTAAATATTTCTTTTACACTTTTAGGTAGCTAAGATGCAATAAATATTATACATTATTGACTAAGAAAAAATGTGAAAATGGATATTGCATCTTAAGATATCATATCAGAGACCTAACTAACTTAGCCTAGGTAACGACTTTATTTTATTTTAAATCTCTCTTCTAATTTTATTTTAAAAATTCCACGGAACACTAATTGCGCATGTCCGACTTGTACTTGGCCGGTTTTATTAATGTTGAATCGCGTTTGAATGCAAACATGAGGAGCTTGTGCAAAATCATCAATTGCTATAATTCCGACTCTCTAAATGTTGATATTCTGTAGTTTAACAATTTAATTTTAAAATTTGTATCTGTTGAATATTTCATAAATTACTTAATATTATTTTAACCATCTGTGGTTACATTTAATATCAGGAAAATTATATTGGATTTTTTCCTTCAACAAGAGGTTGTAACGTATTAAATTGTCTACATATTTTATAATTTATCTGCTTATTTCAATATCGGCAGGGGTCTCTCCAATCCGCAAATACGTCCATTGACGGCGGCTTAAGAAACCATATTGTTAATGAATCACTCCTGTTAATCAATTGGCCAAAACAGTCCTGATAACGCCTTAATGAAACTGGTTCAAAGAAGGAATCAATAAAGAAATAACTGGCCAAGTGCAAGTCGGACTTGTGCAATTAGTGTTGATTGCTTTTAAAACAAAAATTTTTGTGATGGAGGTATAAAATGATCAATAACTTCACAAAACACACCCCAAATGAGTTTTCAAAACAGTTTATTTCCGATCTTTGTTGAAAACTGATGACCTTGAAATTTTGGTTTTTTATACATTAGATAAAGTATTAAGCGAAAATTTTCGTTCAATCTACACCCTGTGGAGAATATTTTAGAATTTTTTATTAAATTTTTTGATTAGTACTTTTCGATATAAGGGGGGATCGCGATTTTTGGCAAATTTTTAAAAATAATACAAAGGAAGGTGTGTGCAAGTATTACGTTATATATTTTTGAACTCGTGTTTTCACATGCTGTCATTCCAGACCCCACTCAATGAGCTGGTAATTTAATAATAAATTAAATTTAACGTTCATAACTATACGGCTCTAATGGGGCCATCAATTCCTATATTAGTGCCAACAAATATTTTCCTAGAAAATTGGGCGGACGGACAGACGGACAGACAAGCAGACAGACACCGAAGTGATCGAATAAGTGTTCATTACGGAACACTAAAAATAACTTAGCAGACAAATTTAGTAGATTCCTTAAGATTTACATTTTTAATCTGTTCTGGTATTCTTTCACATTCTATACATTAAAGAAGGATAAGTTTTATAATTTTGTCTACTAAACAAGTACTGAAAGTAAGAAAATAAACCAAGAATATAAAAAAAGAAGCTTATTCTTTAAAAATTTGTCTCCAGTAACGCAAATTCAAACGGTACAAGGAAAAATAACAAAAGTTTCGTATTTATTTCCTTTAATATCTTTTAAAATAAAACTTGCTGCATTTAAATCATTTTAAGAAAGATTGAAATTTTTAAGGTGAATAATTATCAAAAACTGCGTATTTTCGTTTCTTAAACAAACAATTAAAAAACTGGAGTTAATTCATTTTGAATCTTTAAATAGGGATAATGAAGGGACAGATAATTTAAGATACCTGACTAGAATATTAAGGATTCCCAATATTTCCAATATTCTGCCTGGTTAACAATAGCGACTACATTTGTTCATGCTGCAGTCAATATACCACCTATTTTTGGATTTTGTAAATATTTGAATTATCTACATGTTCAGTGATGGTACAAAACAACGTAGTTAATTGACCTTTGTAGACATTGTTGTATTGAGGTAACATCAAATAAATTGATTATAAACTACCAATATTTTATAACAATATTTGTTAAATTTAAGCCAAAATATCTTTCGAAGGGTTTACTTCTGTTTGTAGTAAACAAAAGGTGATGACCACATTTAGTATCTAAATTTCCTTTCAGATACAACGACGACTTTACATTGGCCGGAATGGCCCGCTCTTAAAAATAATAATTAATGTAGATAGAGTTTGGCCAAAGTAGGAAAGGGACATAATATAACGACGGCATACGTTGCGCAGTTGTTTGTTGCCTGAGAGATAAGCACGTTTCGGAGTCTTTCAGTAGGGCGCTTTAAGCAAGAAACAAATATACGCTGGGTTGCGTACAATTAAACCATTGATTTAATTACAAATTTTTATTATTATTGATATACAGGTTGAGCCGCAGTAGACGTTTCTAAAGAACCATTACACATATCAATTCGAAATTTTGGTCGTATATGTTAGCGAACTCGCTTTGTCTATCTAAAATATTTTCTTGAATCATCATCATCAGCTTATACTCTCCACTGCTGGACCTCCTTCAAGTCTTGCCACCTTTCTCTGTTCTAGGCCACTTGTACCCATTTTCCAGCTACTCTCTTCAAATCATCAGTCCACTGACTTGGTGGTCTATCTTTTCTTCGATGAGCTTCGGATATTGGTCGCCACTTTATAATTCTTTTTGTCCATAGTCTATCCTTAAAGTTAGTAACATATTCAGCCCAGTAGCATTTAAGATGTAGAATGAATTTGACCGCGTTTTGTACCCCCGTTCTTTTCCTGATAATGTGATTTGGGAAGTGATCTCTAAGAGTAACGCCTAACATTCACCTCTTCATTTTTCTTTGCATCGAATTTCCTGTGTTGATTAAACACTGTTTTTTGATGGGAAAAAATACCGTTCAAACAAAGCAATAGCTTGATAAGTGTTGCAGGGACTCTGCCCCTGAAAACTCACTCATCCTTTACTGGTATGCTGAATTTAAAAGCTGTTGTACAGACACAAATGATGCTGAACGATCTGGACGTCCAAATGAGTTGGTTACACTGGAAAACATCAAACGAATCCACGAAATTGTTTTGGATGACCGTAAAGTGAAATTGCGTGAGACAGCTGTTACCCTAAAGATATCAAAAGAACGTGATGGTCATATTTTGCATGAAAATTTGGGAATGATAAAGCTCTGTTCGAAATTGGTATCGCGTTTGCTCATAGTGCATCAAAAACAGCAACGTGTTGATGATTATGACAGCTGGTTGGTCTTGTTTAAGCGCAATGAAAAATATTTTTTCATGCGATATGTAACAATGAATGGAACACGGACCCACCACTGTACACAGGAATCAAATCGGCAGTCAGCTGAGTGAAAAAAAACGTAAAATGCTGAAAAACCTAGATAAGGCCTTTGAATAAATGATGGTCAACTTGGAAAACGATAAAACGCGCGGAAAATAAATTATGGAACGTGGAATGTCAGAGGAGTAAGGGAAAAATTGGATATAGTAGCTTTAACAGAAACTAAAAGAAAAGGAATAGGCACCGAAATGGTGAATGACTATATACACTTATACAGCGGAGTGCCCAAAGATCAAAGGGCCCAAAAAGGCGTCTCAATAATAGTGAATAAAAAACTGACAAACAAAATCAGTAATTGGTAAGCGATAAATGAAAATATAATCAAATTAGAAATTAAATACGAGAAGCCTGTGGTAATTAAATACCAGTTCTATGATGGACTAAATAAAGAATTAGTAAAAATCGGCTCTATAAGAGAAATCATAATGTTGGGCGACGTTAATGGTCATATTGGTTGCAAGGGGAACGACTCTGTAGTCCGTCCTTACGGTGAACCTGACGTAAACGACAACGGGGTACGATTGATTGACTTAGGCGAGATTAATAAATTAAAAATAATAAATGGATTCTATAAGCAAAAAATGATGCATAAGTTCACCTGGGAACAACATAAACATAAAGTCTATAATTGATTATATCATCGTCAAGAAGATTCAAATATATATATATATATATATATATATATATATATATATATATATATATATATATATATATATATATATATATTATATTAGACATGCTTGGCAACAGTTTCAACAAAATTTCATCATAAATCCCTGAATATAGTACAAGACACTGATGGACATATTCAGTATTATATTCTCGACATGCCTGCACAGCAACGTACCAGAGGTCGTTTTTAGTGTTCCGTACGGAACACTTATAAGATCATTTCGGTGTCTGTCTGTCTGTCTGTCACACCCGATTTTCTCCGAAACTATTTGACATAGAAAGGTGAAATTTGGTAATAATATAGGAATTGATGGCCTCATCAGAGCATGTAGTTTTGAGAATTAAATTTTGACTTAAGGGGTTTGTTTTGGGGGGTGAAGTCGGAAGTGAAAAAAAAAAATTTTTACTAGGTCATCGAGTGTGGTGTCAAATGAACGCTTGTGAAAACACGAGTAAAAAATATATATATAATGTAATACTTGCGCACACTTTTCTTCGTATTACTTTTAAAAAATAACGAAAAATCGCTGTCCCCTACCTTATCTCGAAAAGTACTGATCAAAAAATTTTGAAAGAATTCTGGAATATTCTCCACGGGGTATAGATTGAACGAAAATTATCACGAGTGCATTACCTTTAATAATTTATTTGGTATATAAAAAAAAAAAAAACAAAATTTCAAGGTCACCAGTTTTCAGTAAAGATTGGAAACAAACTTTGTTAAAAACTCATTTGGGGTGTGTTTTGTGAAGTCACTGATCATTTTATACCATCCTAACAAAAATTTTTATTTTAAAAACAATCAACGTACGGAACACTAATTGTGCAAGTTCAACTTGCACTTGACCGGTTTTTCTTGTATATCATTACCGCCTTGTAGTAACAGTTGTTGTTAGTTGTTCAACAACTAGTAATCAGAGAAGTTCCTTTTCGTATTTCCACAGAATCTCCCTGACCTCATTGTTAAGATCGAGATGACACCTTACATGCATGTGTCTAACAAATACTTTATAAATTTCTAGCGCTCCGCAGGCGGAATGATAACAGTCACATACCCAAGTAAGTAGGTCATCCTGTAGGCCTAACATCGTAAAATAGCTTTTTAGCTTACACTGTCCTCTGATCATCTTGACGAAGAGATGTAGATGCTCCATTTTTCTTAATAAAAATTATTCAAATTGCGCCTTTTCGGTTCAAGATAAAACCTTTGGTGTGTCTGGTTGTTTAGAAACGCTTAACGATGGTTTGGGTCAAACTTTAGCAAGAAACCGTGGTATACTTCCTCAAGAGATAATTTTTAAGCATATCTACCAACTAAAACAGTTTTTCCTCGTTGATTCGAATTTGGTAAAGCTCAACAGTGCGATATTTTTAGCTAAAAATCTATTCATAAACTTTTGAAGATAAAAAATTTAACTTGAAATAAATAAATAAATACAATTTTTTAACACTTGTCTTTCAGACGTAATAAGAAAATAAATATATAAAAAAAGTTCACATGTCCGTTCTGTTGAAATATCAGTTCTTTTCTTTGTTAAAAATATTACTAACCCGTAAAATATAAAAAAAAGGTAGTCAGTTTCAATAACGTAGCAAAGACTCTTTACCAGTGTTGGACAAATTAAATTTACAACTAAAAGGCTTCTTTACTTTTGTGTCAATTCGCTTTCTAAAGAATTCCTTTTAAACCCAACATATCTAATTTATTTCATACTCAATAAATCCAAGATGATTATAAGTAAGTACACAAAATTCCCGTCAGCAAGATCCAAAATTTTATTTAAATATAATAAAAAGAGTAATGTATAAAAGGATCGACTTCCTTAATATAAATAAACATTTTAAAAGAAGAATATTAGAGAGATTTTGCAACGCTTATTTTTCACATTCCTTTGTCCTTATCGTTATCTTATGTGTGCGCAGTATTAACGCGAAGGAATTGCAAAGTTAGGTTAGTATTCATCTTCTATAAACTTAGGGGATTTTTTTATTCATTTCATGGTTAAGCACACCGGTTACTAGTATTTGATAGGTCAACACAAGTTCCTAAATTAAAATTGTGTTTAGCAGGTTTCTATCACTTCCTTCAATATTTCCAAGGTACTAAAAATGTGCGATAAATAAAATTACATTTGAAATTAGCACTATACACACTGTAATGCTATTGTGCCAAAGATTGCTAAATCTCAACATAATCTGAACACTAATTAACTGTCGTCAGTGTTTCTTGCAATAAAAGATTGCCATTTCAATTTTACCATATTTTCTTATTAGCTTGTATACCTAAGTAGGAAAAAAAATAGGCCCTACTATAATAGCGATAAGAATACCGAACTTCAAATAACCTGTTTTATAAGTTTCTAGATAAGGGAAATCGTTATTCTTAATAAAGGATCTTCCTATTTTGTTTCCATACTGCGCAAGCTTCAAATAACGATAGCAGCTGAGTCCTTATATTTAATTTCTTTTCTTTACTACTGCGCAAGCTCCAAATGGTGGGCGCATGCTTCATATAAAGATAAAGACAGTGGCCTACCAAAATAAAAGTTACAAAATCTCTCTATTTTCAGTTTTAAATTGCCGTATAATAGCTGACTATCCAAATAAAAATTGCCTTTGCTTTGAATATGTTTTAGAGAGGAACCGTATACGAAAACCTATTCCAAGTATAAACCGGTTTCATTCTTCGTTAAATATTTAATCACAGGTGCTAAAGGATACTACTAACTGTTTTATAGCAGCTTAGCCCCTGCGTGTAGAACTGAAACATATTTAGATCTGGCTTACTCCTCAAAACAAATAAGTGTTCTCCAGAGACCAACCCTCTAAAATGAGAACAACTAGTTTAAATACGATGTTATTTTTATAAAATATATATGAATAATAAAACAGGGCCATTTTGTAGAGAACATGCTTATATAAATTTAATATTGGATATTGATACGCTGTTGTTCGCTACCTGTAAACTAAAGCTTTTTAATAACCACAGATTAACTTTTCAATAATCATCAACGTTACTGATATCTTTTTTTTTCTTTATCGTTCTGCACCGCAAGCAAGTACTACGTCACGGGCCGCCACCGATATCGACTTTTCTCTACTCAATCGTAGATACTGATTTGTTTGCCAAGCTTTGGTCCATATCCTGCAAAAGTTAACATTTGAACTGTATGTCGTCTTTCGCCAAGAAAGGAATTCGTTCACATGGGTATGAAGTGCGCAACGACTAACGCCCAAATAGAAAGGTTCCTTGGGATGCTGTAAATGAGTTTACAAGTAATATTTTAGCAGGTGACAGTACTCTCTATACTCAAATATGTGACGTAGTTTGTAACATTCATTTTTTTTTCTTAGATTTTAAGATCATGTTACGACACTGTTTTTCTTCCCGTAATTTATATTTTATTACATGTTTATATTTATTACAGTGATTTCAATTTTTGAGCAGTGTAGCTTAAAACAGTGATTTAAATTTTTGAATAGTGTGGCTCGGCCTTGTATAACGTGTTGCTGACCTGACTTGTTTGATTTGCGTTGATTTTGCATCCCGGAAGTAAGCCATTTGAAAGATTTCACTTTGAAGAAGGGGAAAGGTATTTAAACGGCCAGTTGGAATTTTTAGAGGCTTTTTTCCTCTAGGATTCCGTAGTGGCTTTTTTATCCAGCACGCCAGAGTGGTTTTTTTTTCAGTGATGCAGTAGTGCAGTTTAAATATCTTGCTCATCCTCAGGCATTTCGAGTCACAAGGTGTTTAGCTACCCAAATGAGTCTAGGATGGTAGTGGCTGAGACAATATTTTTAAGAGAACCTCACCAGGAGAGGCCAAGTAGCTTATGGAAACCCCACGAGGAGAAACAATCAGTAAGTCAGTAGTACACCAGTTTAAATATCTCACTTTCTGTCTACAAGTTTTCCAACGACTCCTCAACACATGTAATCCGCGAAGTTAATTTCACAAACTTTTAATATCTTGTTTTATAAAGCCTTTTATTAGAAACTTAATAATCCTAAATTTAAAGACTCTATGCAATAGTGTACACTCTCATAACCTAAGGGGTTTTTATTTAGTAGAAGTAATTTTAAGAGTGTAGTGAAGGTAGGAATTTTGATCTTGTTAATATATATACCCTTCTATATTTAAATTTAGCGTTTTACTGAACTACCCGCTTTATCTTTTTGGACGCAATGGTTGTACCCAATTCAATTTTAGTTCAACAACTAATTAACTCTTCAGTATTTTTTCATTTTTAGAGCTGATCTTAGAATTTTTTGCTCTAAAATGAATGGTGCCCAAATTAATACATCAAGTTTTAAACAACTTTTCAAAAGACGTGGAAAAATTATCTCTTAACCCTAATCTCTTCAAATAAAAGGAGCTAGCTTATATCTAAATTTTTGCTTTATCAATATTAATATCCACTCAATCCATTCTTAAAAATTAAAGGGCAAAATAGCGTTATAAAATGACGCCGCAGCAGACGCTATAAGGGGGAGGGGATAGAAGGTATATGCCCTCGCCACCCGCACAGATTAAGAAAAAAACTTCTGTCTATATTGTCCCTGTTTCACTTTTTTGTCTTTTTTCTTAAAAAAAGGTTCTATGGACCCATCTGTTCACCGCTTCGAGCACCTACGCCACTGAATATAGTGTAAATAAAAGTATAATAATACAGCACGCGAGGTTTTTCTAAATTATAAAAATTTAATATTCAGTTTAAATTGAACTTAAAAAAAAATAAAATAAAATAAATTGCAATAATGTCTTTACTCTAGAGCCTGAAGGCAACCTATTTAAATAAGTTATTAAATTGTCAGCCCCGTTAACACTCTCCATTGCCGATCACTTTCACTTTTACGCATACGAAAATACAAAAAAGGACCAAATAATACTGTTGGCTTGGAAATGTAGTATCCAGATGTTAAAGGAATAATTCTTGTTGTGTAGTTAAAGAGGCAATAGTGACAGTGAGTTTTGATGAATGGCTGGAAAATCAGTTTTAAATAGAGAGATGTGATTGACTTTTGTGTTAAACTTCGTAACCGAAAAACATTAAGCTGTCTATGAAATTGATTAGAGATGAATTTAACCGCTCGTAAGGACTATATACAAGGATCGTCACTGGTGATAAAATGTAGTACATTTGGTCATTTTAAGACAGACAGAGAGAAAAGCAAGTTTGTGGGTTGGATCACTGTCCATACCGTACACCTCATTTAGCACTCTGCGATTTTTTTCTTCCTCTTACTTCATTTACTGAGAAAAGGAAAGCGATATGACACCAGTAAAAAGTAGCAGTCACCCTCAATAGAATCCGAAAAATCGATGAATTTCATTTTTACGAACTAATTAACCTGGCGGAAGGCTGTGTCGAAGCTGAGGGAGAGTAAGTAACAGATCATTAGATCAGTACTAATGTATGCTGTACCAGTTTGGTGTAGTATATCGGAAATACAGACTGCACCGAATGCAGAACGAAATACTAAGACAAGTAACATCGAGCGACAGGTATAAAAGAATTAGAGACTTACATCACATGACAAACATGCAACAGTAAGACAAGAGCAGAGAAATTTTGCAGACATAAAACACAGGTATAGACTCTGACGCAAGACCTGACACAAACCAGAATACAACATAACCCAACACACAAACCATTGTATTGCAAATTGGAAGAATTCGGAGAAGTAAAATAAAAAACTTACGTAAAGGGATTCGAGGGAGCTGATAAAGTGTCTAATATACGCCTAAAGCGTGCTGAAAGCACGCCACAGTACACTGACCTAAAACTAGTGAGCGTCGAGTACCTGTGCGGAGGTAAAGTAAACAACTTAAAAATAGACCACAAAGCAAACGGAGTAGCAATTGGTTGAATATTCGGTCAATATAAACTAATTATTATGTAAATAATGTAATTCTTGTAAAAAGTTAATTAAACGTTTTAAATGAAGTGCAATAGTGCAGTAAAAAATGCTAAATAAAAATCATAAACGTGTAATATATATATATATATATATATATATATATATATATATATATATATATATATATATATATATATATATATATATATATATATATATATATATATATATATATATATATATAATATATATATATATATATATATATATATATATATATATATATATATATATATATATATATATATATATATATATATATATATATATATATATATATATATATATATATATATATATATATATATATATATATATATATATATATATATATATATATATATATATATATATATATATATATATATATATATATATATAAGGTTAAGAACTATAAATATATATACCATAATGTAAAGAGTGAAAGGAACATTCAGGTGTAAAAAAGAGTATGAAAGAGCAAGACATGAAAGAAAGAAGAGTGAGTGAGACTAGAATAGATATGTGTAATATAGGTTATAAACCACATGTGCCTGATTATATCGAGCTGGGTTTTTTAACAAATCATTTTTCCCAGCAGACAATAAACTAAATCTTCACATAAATAAACAAAGCATAACAAAAAAAATATCTCACAAAACAAGCAAAAAATAAACTACCGTTTAAGGATCTACCGGAAATGACACTATTATATAATCAGGTACATGAGGTTCAAATACCAAGGCTGAACATCAGCCGCCATAAGGCTTCTCTGTGGATGAGAAGGCTGTACAGCATTCTGTATCCATAGAACTTGAACATGTATCTAGAACCCGTAATAATTTATCATTAATATTACAGAGATTTTTGAATTTGACTTTTGAGTGAGAGTATATGATTGAAATAAATGATTGGAATATTTATATTTGGCCCGTATTTTAAGTTGTATAAAAAGTTTGGTTTATTCTTTCACAAACGGTTTATTAAACTATACAAGCTTATCCAAACAAATAATACTATGGGACTCCCGGCACTTTTAAAGTAGTCCCTCTGCAGCCGAATTCACCAATTCCAACGTTATATTGAACTTCGGGGGTAGTTTCCGACATGGTTGTAGTCAAAGGTCTTCCGGAACATCCGTCGTTTTTCTTCTAAGCTTGACCGCCTGAAATTGCGAAAACTATTTAAAAATATGCTAAGGCTCAGGGCTTTGTCTCCGAATACTTTCTAAACCATATCATAGGTTTTAGTGGCACTTTTTCGAGTTTAAAAACGTAACTCATGCGTCGCTTTGTTTTCGTATTCATTATAAAAAGCGCAGAGAGGTAGATTTAGGCCTTTACGCACACGTTCATACAGAAAAAACTGAATAACCTGGCCAGAACTTATCACACACGCTTTGTTAGGGATGTAGAGCCAAGTAAGAACGTGATCGCTCGTATTCTTGAAAAAAATGTGCTTCGAGAACATTTTTTGCCATCAATGTATTCTTTGGTGTAACAACGGCGCAATTGCCTTAAGGTAAATCCACTTTTCTTAAGAATTTGATGAAATTGAAATTTGATGTTAATCTAAATGTTTTTCATTTAATTAAAAAGAAAAAAAAATTGACCGATTGTGAAGCGAGGTATTTATTTATAATTAAAGTGTACATAATTAATAAGTAATAGGCCAATGAAGTACAAAAAAGGCATAGTTTCGTGTATATCTTAAGAACCAGTCTTATGAATTTTTTAAAAAAACTAATATTTAGTAAAAAAAAAAAATTTGAAAAATTTTGAAATAAATTAATTTTTATTTATCGATTTGTTAAAAAAGATATAAATATTTAAAGTTGATATTTTTTTAAATAATAACCGCGTAGTAAGGGTAAGATTTCACAATTTGACAACGCTGTATATCGTCATACTTTACGCGCCAGCATTCAAACAGCATTTAAAATGGTTAACTTTTAAACAAAAATTCATTTGTAGGTTAAATAATTTATTGAATAAATACAATATATTTATCAGCTTTATCTTTAATCATCAAAAAAAATATTAAATATATTCATTAAAAATTTGAATTTGTATCTTCATATTTATTATTTTTTCTTCAGTACTTAAAAGATTTATATTTTAACAAAAATATGTTGGTAAGTTCACTAATTTTTCGATAATATTTTAAATTAATATTATGATTATTTATCAACATTGTTACATATCAGTTGATAACAATATTAAATACATATTTAAAAAAAAAACGGTATTATAAATTTTCTCCGTAAACTAAATAAATAATTAATGATTCTAATGATAAATAAATAAAGTATTATAAACTATTTGTAAAGTATTTAATTACATTATTTAATACTCGCGTATCTTTGGTTACACGTGGTTTCCCATTGTCTTTTCGACTAGATAATAATTGCACTTTTTAGATCTTTCAAAAGATGTAATTTAATCTTTTAATCGTAAGATCTGAAATAAAAGTTTTTAAAGGCATTACAGATGGCAATAGTAGTTTTTTCATCAAGTACTTTTTATACGATACGTAATTTGTAATTACGACTTAAACGTTTCTCATGAGTTATGTTTTCTAGTGAAAGGACTTCTTTACACAGAAAACGCCTTAATTTTTTTCCTAACTCATCTAACTAGATCCGTCGACCACTACACAGGTTAGGCTCATCAGTTTTTAAATTTTTCGCGTCATTTATCCCCGAAATACTTTTTTTGCGTTTATTGATGAGCTTTTAATTGATTATAGTCAAAAGGCATTTTTTATTTAATTATATATTTTTTTATTTTAAAACAGAAGTAATATGGTTTAAGGAGTGAACATACACAAAGTATAATAAATATAACCTATAAAAACGTTACTTCCGGATTCCGTATACGCATTGGCAGCGTTGTCACATTTATTTTCATTAGAAGTGTGATTGTATTAGTGTGTGTCTGCATATGAAAGTTTCCATCTATCGAATAAAATCTCCGACAAAAATAAAATATTTTTCCATTAAGTATTTTAAACTTTTTGTATTTACTGTCGGGCTATACTTTTGGCTTCGATAGTCACGAGTGAAGTACCTTAATAAGTTATTCAATCGCCTTCTGCATCAATAATCGCCTGGCATCTTCGAGGCATGCTGTCAACGAGATTTTCTGCATACTCTGCAACTTTCTCGAATCTCGCGAGACGACTGTCCTCAGAGTCTTTCCTCTAAGCTTTCTCTTTACAAGGGACCAAACGTTTTCAATAGGGTTGGCGTCTGACGATTCTCAACGTGGCCCCAACAAAGATGTTAACTTCACAAAGACACGATCCGTTTTTCGACTTTTGGAGTAACTTTGCCTACCGAGCCACGTTTTGGCTAATCCTCGACATTTTTCGTCTCTTTAAAATGATTTATCTACTTCTTCACAAACGATACCGACTTTTTAATATATTTAGCAGTCGCGGTATGTATCAGTTTAGGCCCCTTTGAATGAGAACAGAGAAAGACTACCTCTAACCGACGCGCAAACAAATGATTCATTTTGGATTTTACGTAATTTCGACAAAAGTTTGAAATTAACTGATACTTTTATTAAAATGCGTGGCAGTCAACGGTTCCCTTTACCGATTTTTTTGTTCAATCGATTGAATCGCATCTACCAAAAATGAATTATCCCGGGCATGTTCTTACTTGACAGACTGTACCTATCACCACTTATCGGCGTAAGTCGATACTATTTCACATTCGTGCTATATAGCATTAGAACAGGAACTTTGAGATTGCACCACGTATGTGTAATATTTCTGAGTGCCAGTTATCTCGGATCTTTGGAATAATATAAAATGACTTACAATTTAATCAAACTTATTGCATTCAAATGAATTTAGGTAACCTATTTTATCCATTGTTTTCCATTGAACTTTTTATCGATATGGAGAAACGACTACCCGCATAAAGGTCCTTTTTTAAACGCGAAGACCAGAAATTTGTCGGACAAAATGGGTCAGCTAAAAGATAACGGCCTTTTCCCTAATACATAATAAATTTGATTTTATCTATAAAAGACTTTAGATACGTTTAGTTCAAAGAAAACACTTATCGGAAAACCTATTGGTGCCAAAAAAGAGGGAAGAATTTTTTAGTTTCAAATTTAATTTTTATCGGAAAAAGACAGAAAAATATAGGCATTTTTGTCTTATAATATTGTATCGAAAATCTACACAAAAACCGTACGACAATACACCTATTGCCAGAGACGAAATATTTATCTCTATTAAACTGTGTAATTCCGTTGAAATCTTAGATAAGCAAAAGTGGGGTGTGAAGTGAAAAGTATGCTTTTTGCAACGGAATTATTGGAGTGGGATCCCGTACTTCAATAGTATGTAGAACAGCCATTTAACTTTCAAGTCTATATCTGTAGATTCGTCCAGACTACTACCATAGACATTTGTACTTCTCTACATGCCAATGAAGCCACTGCTTGAAATTCAATCCGGTTTCACTCCAGGTGATATTTATTTGGTACCCCTGCGTGCCTTAAAAGTTACATTGAGGAAAAAACATACACTTTGTCGTTTCTTCAAAGGCGTCTATTTATCTGATTAAAAAATAAGCGTCGCGTGGCTCCGTGGCGTAGCACTTGCTTGCGGTGCAGAAAGTTCTGAGTTCCAATCAAGAGAGATTGATATACTTTTATTTAAGTTTATATGGCCTAGCCACGTCCATAGGTAGTAGTTGCTTGCAGAAATGTAATAACGCCTTTTTCCTAGCATTGCCGCGTTGTCTAAAAAGATGCCGTGAAATATAAAAATGTATGTTTTGGCACTTGGATAACGTTGACAGGTATTACGATATCCCCGTCGATATCCTCAGGATATGAAAAAGGATAAAAACACCACTTGTGGTTGCTTATAGTGAACTATCATCTTTTAGCTAGTCTCTTGAATTTCAAATTATTACTCTTTGAGAAAAATCATAAAATTGGTAAGAAAGATTAAAAATTTCCAAAAAAAAAATGTTTTAATTTGTTAATATTGGAAATAGGAGTTAGTAGTTAAGCAAAATTTGAAAATTTTACCATCAGTTTCGACAGAGAAAGTTTGCGGACATTGATCACTGGTCTGTCGTTAACGGTTTTTTGTACTGTTATAGTTATGTTCTTCACTGCTTCATACCAAAAAACTAAATGGTTCCTAACCAAAAAGACTCTGCTGAATCTAACCCTGTGCTTTATTTTTCCCTAAGTCCATTAATAACAAAGAAACAGCTTCCTGAACTACATACTTATACGGTCCCTATCAAGTAGACCTGCGCCTATTTAAAAATTAATGGGATTATTTTTAAAAAAATACGCGCGTTATTGTCATCTATTAAAGTATTTGGTTTCGAGGTTGCTAGAACTGTTGCTAACATCAAACAAAAAATCACATATTTGCTTTATTAGGTCAGAAATAAAAGGATATTTTCTAACCGGCAAAATTTTTTTGTTGACGGTTTTTAAAATGAATAAATCTGTATTTTCTTGTATCGGCATATTAGAAAAATGTTACGATCATAAACGTTTAGCAAGACCGAAAATTTTTTAAGTGGTGCAAGTATTTAAAGTGGGTAGAGAAGCGGATTAACCGCGACTTCGCAGAGAATCCATCCCAATCACAGAATAAAGAATAAACAAAATCAATACTCAGTAATCAACGTTTACGTATTAGAGACCTTGTAAACATTACCAAACTATCAATAAGATCAATATAATTGATTCTAGAAAGCGATTCAGTCTTGTTCCAAGTGACATCTGGTCTTGTTCCAATTCAACAGAATTTTTATGAAAAAAGGAGATGCCTTCTTTGGATGACTCTACTTTGAAATACATCATTTCTGAGGAGGAGACATGAATTTGGAGCCTGAGCCATCATTTGGAGCTTGCGCAGTATTGAAACAACGTAAAAGAAACCTTTATTAACAATAACGATTTCCCCTATTTAGGAACTTATAAGAGAGGTTATTTGAAGTTCGTTATTCTTATCGGTATTTTGGTAGGGGCGGTTTTTTTCATACTAAGAAAATACAATAAAATTGAAATGAAAATCTTTTTGGACAAACACTGACAATTAATTAATGTTAAGATTATGTTGGGATTTTCCAATCTTTGACACAATGGCATTACAGGGTGTATAGTACTAATTTCGAATGAAATTTTACTTATCACAGATTCGTATTACTTTGGAAAAATTGAAGGAAATGATAGAAACCTGCTAGATATTACTTTAGTTTAGAAACTTGTGTTGACCCATCAAATAATAATAACCGATGTGCGTAACCATGAAATGAAAAAAAAAATCCCCCAGATTTATAGAAGGTGAATACTAACCTAACCTAGTAATTTTTTAAGTGACCACAAACCGATGACCATTACTCAAGCACCGTTTTCACCAGACATTCCACCGAGTGGTTTTTACTGTTCTCCAAGCTGAAATTTCCACAGTGTCGGCACAGTTTTGAATCTATAGACGCTATCAAAGAGAATTCACTAGCCACCCTGAAAGCCATACTGAAAATTTAATATAACGAGTGTTTTGAAAATTGGAAAAAAAAAAAAAAAAACGCTGGCAAATTTGTCTTACAGTGAGAAGTGATCAAGTAGAGTTGGATAAATTTATTAATAGTTTTTATTCTATTTATTCAGTCATCCAAGTAAAAAATTTCAATATATGGTGATGTTCCCGGAAATAAACAATTTCAGTACATTACACTACTTTTATTACCTTCGGTATATAGAACTAGAAGTTATTTTTACAATTTGTGGGTAAATAAATCAGAGAATTTAATCTTTTTCTTAACCGAATTGACCCGTTCTTTCAGTTCATCGATAAATTAAATTTGAAACAAAATCCTTTTTTTTTCTTTTCAATTCTTGTTTTTCCGATAAAAGTTTTCTTTGACCCGAACGTATCTAAAATCAGATTTATTATGTATTAGGGAAAAGAAACCTTTATTCCTTAATCCGATCTGTTTGTTTTGCCCTACAAATTTCTGGTCCATGTGTTTTAAAAAAACGAGTATTATCGGACCTAGAGTATGTTAAATGAAATGTTAGTGAAAGATATCGAAACAAGATAGCTGGACACACTTAGGTCAGGATATTGAATTTTTTTATTCAAAGAAATGTGTTATTGTATCCCAATAATGTGCCTCGTCCATAGCTAACTGATAATGTACAGTCTGTCAAGTAAGAACGTGAGCGCTCATATTTTTGAAAAAATGTGTGTGAAGAACATTTTTTATCATCAATGCATTCTTTGGTGTGCTAACAACGGCGCAATTACTTTATTAAGTTGTCCAATCGCCACCTGCTTCAACAATCACCTGGCATCTTCAAGGCATGCTGTCGGCGAGATTTTCTGCAAACTCTCCAAATTTTTCAAATCTCCCGAGAAAACTGACTCAAAGTCCCCAGAGACTTTCCTCTGAGCTTTCCCTTTACAAGGGACCAAATGTTTTTAATAATATATAATAAAAGACTGTTTTTAGTCAATTTCCAGTAGTTTATGTTTAATTGCGAAGACGCGTTTCGCTGTCGATGCAGCTTCTTCAGATCTACATCTTACACTGTCAAGTTAGGTTTAATGTTTACAATTTTATATAATTTCTTAATTATAATATTACACCTAATTAAATTATAATGATAGTATTGGAAACCCCACACAGACATGAAATTAGGAGAATAAATTTAATAATGGTGAATTGTCTAAATCTACCTGGTTGTTGAGTAAAGTACCTGTAGTCCTTAATCGATTTATTTGCATTGTCTCTAAAAGGTTTAGTTTCAAACCCTTTTGTTGGGTATGTAAAATTGATATACCCCTGATTTATTGTCTCTATTGATTTGTGGTTTGTAGTTTTTGAGATATTTCCCTATAGTATTGTTAGTCTTGTAAGCTATGTTGATATTTTTTTGATTTAAAAATTTTTCCAGTTTTTCTGTTGGTTTGTCAAAATAGGTTAAGCATTTAAATGTGGTTTTTCTGTCCTTAAAGCATGGGTAAATTTCTGAGATAGCCTTGTTTCTTAGTTTTTTCCTAAGGATGTTATCGAATAATGTAACTGAATAACCGTTGTTAACGGTTATTTTATGTAGTTTAATTCTTTAGTAAAATTGTCTTCTGATAAGTGGATATTAGTTAGTCTATGTATAAAGCTATGATAAGCCGCGAGTTTATGATGGTTAGGGTGGTGAGAACTATTGTGAATTGTGGTATCTGTATGACAAGGTTTGTGATGTATTGCAAATTCCGAAAGTTTTTAATAATGTTGGCGTCCGGCGATTGCGGGTGCCTATCTTATAGTGCCAGCAGAGGTTACTTCACCGTGCTTAGGAATTTATCATCATGAGTATGAAAATGCTGTCGATAGGTCTCTTGGAGCACATTCAAATCCGATTTTATTAATTTTGCCGCTCTTTGAGGCACTTTTCGACTTTCGGAGTGCCCTTTTGGCAAGCCGTCGAGATTTTTCTTCTCGTTGAAACAATTTACCCACTTCTTCATAAACGACACCGACTTTTTAATATATTTAGCGATAGCAGAATGTGTTATTTTGGGCCCCTTTGGATAGGAAGAAAGAAAGATCGCCTCGAATCGACAAGTGACTTATTTTGAATTTTACGTGATTTTGACGAAAGTTGGGAATCGACTGATAATTTTACTAAAATGCGTTGTAGACAAAAGTTCCTTCTACTTATTTTTTTGCTGATTCGCTAAAATCGCATCTACTAAAAATAAATTATCGCGGACACACTCTTACTTGACAGAGAGTATAGAGGTGAAATCAATGGACTTCTACAAGTGACAATTTTCATCGTTAGAATTTACGTGTTAGTTTGGTTAAATGCAACAGATTCCACATATATGTGCTCGTTGACGTACTATTTTTAAAAGAATAAGAAGATTTTAATAATATGATGGGGCGGGTAGCACTGAAAATATTAAAGGATCTTTGGAATTCGGTGTTTTTGATGAAAAGTTCTCTGATGAGGAGTTCCAAAGCAGTGTCCATTTTGCATTGCAGTTAAGCGAGGGGATGGTAAACTAGCAATAAGAAGATTTATATGGCTTAGGAACATGCAAAAATGTCTTGTGTGAGTTGATAATGATGGTTAAATGTGAAATTGTTACTAACCCAGAGTAGTAAATAATTATGCATAGGCGGGCGTGAAGCTCATACAAGATTACTTGCTACTTTATCTTTAAAAGGAGTAGAGTAATAAATAGTACTATAGTATATAAACCACGATAGGGTGGTACACTAAAATTTTATGTATTATTTACTATTTTGTATTGAGTCTGCCTTACTTCTCCTCGATTCAGGTAGATTTACCTTATAATAAGGTAAATCGTGTAATTATAGGCATATACCAGGTGTACAACTATGAAATGAGGATTTCAGACAACAGATGGTACACCAATGCAGTTTGTACTATAAAGATTTGACACTGCGCCACTTTGTTGTGTCATCAACAAGTGTCAGACGCGCACGAATGATAAATTGGAAAAGTGTGTGCATAGCGTTGTGTTGTGTTCAATATGTCGAAATTTATACTGAACAAAGAGCATTCGCGGACAGCATTAATTTTTTGTTTTCATTTGAAGAAAACTGCTGTTGAATAATAGTGATTACTTCGAGAAGCTTATGGTGAACATGCTCCATTGCAAGATACGTGTGAACGATGGTTTCGGCGTTTCAAAAGTGGTGACAACTGACAGTTGCAGACAAGAAACGTGTAAAAGATGTGGAATTGCAAGCATTGTTGGACGAACTCGCCGACCAATTGGGCGTTAGTCAACAAGTTGTTTCCAATCTGCTACGAGAGATGGGAAAGATTCAGAAGCCCAAAAACATGTGCGATATCGCTTGGTACAAGAAGAAGTCGTTTTTGCATCGTATAGTTACAGGGGATGAAAAGTGGATTTATTTTGAGAATCCCAAGCGCAAAAAATCATGGGTAGACCCAGGCGCACCATCCACATCGACCGCAAGACCGAATCGCTTTGGCAGAAAGACGATGCTCTGTGTTTGGTGGGACCAGAGGGGAGTGGTCTATTATGAGCTGTTAAAACCTGGGGAAACGGTTAATATTAAACGTTACCAACAACAATTGATCCATTTGAACCGTTCGCTGTTTAGAAAAGGTCAGAATACCGAAAGAGGCAACACAAAGTCATTTTTCTTCATGACAATGCTCCAACACATACGGCAAAACCAGTTCGCGACACGTTGAAAGCACTCAGCTGGGAAGTTCTACCCCATGCAGCTTACTCACCAGACTTGGCTCCTTCCGATTACCACTGAGCAGCGCTTTGGTTCATACGAAGATGTGAAAAAATGGCTCGATGAATGGTTCGCAGCAAAAGGGGAAGATTTTTACTGGCGTGGTATTCACAAATTGCTCGAAAGATGGGAAAAATGTATAACAAGCGACGGAGCATACTTTGAATAAAGCACTTTTTATCATTCTTCCGAATTTAACATGTTTTTTTTAGAAAAAAAATCAGCATTTCATACTTGTACACTTGGTATAGATAGCAATAGGAAAATAAAAAAATGTTTTAATTCAGTTATATTTTACTATAATAATTAAGATTAAAATATTGGAAGTAATAATTAACTTTAAGAAACGGAAATAAATTACAAATGGGAAAATAATTAGGTATATGAGGTTGCTGGCTATTCAAAGGTTACATGCTATTAACATAAGCTATTCCATGTCAGACTCAGAAGAAGAACTTTGATCAACATTAACATTTATCGGATCAATTATTTGGTCAATAATGTTATTCAATTCCTATATTTTCCTTCTTCACATTACTTACACATCACCAAATAAGGACTTAACAACCGTCATTTTAAATTTTTCTTGCGACTTCCCCCTTTACTTCTGCCCATATCAATTCTATCGGATTTAATTCACAATGATAAGAAGGAAGTCGCAGTACTGTTACACCACGTGAAGCTGCTAGTTCATCAAAAACGTACCTTTGTTAATTGTGGCTAAAAGTTCTCTTTTCACTGCATTATACGGAATTCTGATATTTTTTGAGCCTAATCACTCCAATACATCCATTTTGGGCCAAGAACTGATTGGTAGTTTTTCTTGTAGTCTGGAATGGTAACTCGCATCGTCTATAACAATAATCGAGTTTACTGGAATCAATTCTAATATTCCTCAAAGACGCCAGATCCATGTAATCATGATAATCTTCGCTACGTTTAAATTCAAAGGTTAACAGGCCACCTTCAACAAATCCTTCCGACGTGTGTGATAATGAGCCGACGTCCTGAGGGCGGATTGAAACCCGTTGACCATCCCTCTTGATGGGCCTACCTTTAAGTTTTAATATTTTCATCTTGCCAGCATTTAACTACCATATGTACGTCGTCTATAACAATAATCGAGTTTACTGGAATCAATTCTAATATTCCTCAAAGACGCAAGATCCATGTAATCATGATAATCTTTGCTGCGTTTAAATTCAAAGGTTAACAGGCCACCTTCAACAAATCCTTCCGACGTGTGTGATAATGAGCTTACGTCCTGAGGGCGGATTGAAACCCGTTGACCATCCCTCTTGATGGGCCTGCCTTTAAGTTTTAATATTTTCATCTTGCCAGCATTTAACTACCATATGTCCTTCGTTCAACCATGTTTCATCTAAATAATACATTATTTATCTTCTTGTCTAGCTTTTCGGATGTTTCTTAAGTAATTTGTTCTCCAAGAGACAATATCATTTCTTTCTATTAAAATAGAATTCCTAGAATACTTTTTTCATTGAAAGTCAGGTTGTTTTTATATTTTCCACAGGGTGTTACGACTCGTCTTGTGATAGTGTTCTTGGACCCTAACAAAAATTTTATCTGATGTTGTGTAATGAATTTCCTCGTTGAAAAAGAAGGCATGTACTTTACGTCTTATTCCCTCCTTCAAATCTCTTTCAATTTCAAATGTTGATCGACCTGGAGATTTCATCGGTCCGTTTCTGGATTCTTCTGTTATTTTATATACAGTTAATTTTGCAACACCCAGCATTATACCATACTGTTCCACTGTTTCGTCAACAATATCACTGGAATGATTATGTTTCCGTGTTTAAAATAATTAAGAATCATTGTCTTTGCATTTACTGGCAATGGTCCTAATTTACGTCTTTTGGAAATTGATTTCAAATTCTGCTTCGGATCTTATTTCGTATGTTTGTACTCTGGACAATACCAAACTATGTACTATTAATATCACAATTTATTATAACCCACATCAAGTAGTAAAAGTTATGTTTCAAAATATTTATACACTTTCACTATCAGTAATCACCTCAAACATTTTCTTTCGAACTTCATCAACACATTCTTTCAATAATTCATCAAATAATTTTCCCAAATATAGTCAATATAAAAGTTAAATAATAAAGGCACAACTCCGAATATAGTTAACATATTTTCTCTTTGAATTTTGTTTGCATTTCTTGAAGAAAAATTCCCAAGAGGAGCATTTTATTACGAAGTTTCATAATTTTTTTTTGGTAGGCCTGTTGTTTATAGCTTTCTTATTTTATTCATTAAAATAATTGTTCTTGGTTTTATAGGTTGTACAAGTTTATGTTTCTTTTAATGATTCCATTATACAAATCCCAGGAGGTTTAATATTTGAATTTTGTCAGTCGTTACCTCCTACCAATATGGTATTAATAGTGTACAGAGCTTTTACCTTTCATCATCGCTCCTTTACCAAGGGCAACGCCAATAGAACTGGATGTGTGCTTTTCAAGTAGAATAGTTAGACTATCGACTGCCAGTAGCTCGGATCATATTGGAGACGAAACCAGAGATTAGAATAAAATTTCCCCCATTGTTCTTGGGTTTATAGAATGTTACAAGTTTACGTTTCTTCTAAAAATTCCATTGTGCAAATCCCAGAATATTTAATATTTGAATTTTGTCAGTCGTTAACTCCTACCAATATGGTATTAATAGTGTACAGAGCTTTTACCTTTCATCATCGCTCCTTTACCAAGGGCAACGCCAATAGAACTGGATGTGTGCTTTTCAAGTAGAATAGTTGGACTATCGACTGCCAGTAGCTCGGATCATATTGGAGACGAAACCAGAGATTAGAATAAAATTTCCCCCATTGTTCTTGGGTTTATAGAATGTTACAAGTTTACGTTTCTTCTAAAAATTCCATTGTGCAAATCCCAGAATATTTAATATTTGAATTTTCTCAGTCATTACCTTCTACCAATGTGGTATTAATAGTGTACAGAGTGATCCAAGCTTTTACCTTTCATCATCGCTCCTTTACCAAGGGCAACGCCAATAGAACTGGATGTGTACCTTTCAAGTAGAATAGTTGGACTATCGACTGCCAGTAGCTCGGATCACATTGGAGACTTAACCAGAGACTAGATTAAGATTTCCACCCGACCTCATATAACCTGCTCTGTGTTTATGCTCAGTCTCATAGTTTTTGGCCTGTCTAACCAGGTGTTGAGTTGAAAGTTAAATAAATTATGTCTGTTTTTCAAAGTTTCCTGCCGATGTCAGAACCGTATATCGCTACAGGTAACATTTTCAGGTGGAGACACTGTCTACCATAGTCAGTTAGATTTCCATTTACCTTCATTTGCTGTCGGTAATTTGCATCACCTTTTAGGGACATTAGTTACTCTTACTGTTTACCCTATTACTTTAATTAACTGGAACTTTGAGTGTCCTACCTAACGTTATCGTTGACTTCAACTATTGTACGAGTATTTTGTTTAATTCCTAACTACTTTTGCAAGCGTACTATCCCCCTCTTTACTCCTCAGCTTTCACATTAGGGCAAATCTTTTTATTTGGACCTTTTGTTATTGTTAAACGCTAAACTGACAATGCAGTTTTATTTATTTGCTTTCCCTTGTGTGTTTTATTTCTCTGCCCTGGGTTTATATTTCAGAGAACATCTAAATTAAGCAGACAATGACCCTTAGTTTATCATTATTCTACTGTAACAAGTTTTATTGCACTCTTGATTACGTGAAACCAAAGGGTAATGCCTGAAATTTAACCGTTGGATGCCATTATAATTTGAGATTTTATGTAGATCTGCAAAAAAAGGAAACTATTAGAAAAAAACAAAATAACATTGATTCTATTTTGGTGCATTGAAAACTGCAATGAAATCGTGGCGACATCATACGTATTTGATGCAGTGACTTAAAATCTAATCAATACATCTACTGTTTTTTAATAAAAACCAAGAAATAATACGAGGCTTGTATGAAAAGTACCTGGCCTTGACAAGAAAAAAACATTTTTATGTGTAAAATTTATTTTATTTTTCAACATAGTCTCCTTTTAGCAACGTTTTTCTATCCTTCGTATCCCATCTAAAAAATATGATTTCTTCAACCGTTCAAAATAGGCGTTTGCTTCAGCAATCACTTCATCGTTTGAGCCATTTCTTCTATTCGGAAATGGGGGATGGGGGCTAAATCTGGCGAATATGACGGATGTGGAAGCAATTCATATCCTAACTCATGGAATTTTGCCATGGCGATGACACAAGTGTGCACGCCTACATTGTCTCGGTAAAAAATAATTTTTTTTTTTGCTAAATGCGAACGTTTTGCTTTCATAGCATAGTTAAAACGATCCAATAAATTGATATAATAACACAGGCCAACAATTAAAAAACTTTTTTAATAATTTTGCCTGATTCTTATGATTTTTGGTGTGCTGAGTCCGAAAATAATAATAGAAAAGTCGTATCACCCACCAATTTTTCACATTTTAATATTTAAAATGTGAAATCATTCGAATGTTATTAGGTTGGCAATAAAATCAGAATTTTATAAGGTTGGCAGTAAAATCAAATATTATTAGGTTGGCAGTTCCGATAATGTCAACAGTGTTTAACCCATGTGCTTTAATTCACACACAAAGTATGGCTAATCGTGGTTGTAAAAACTCTCCCAACACTTTTTGTTATATATGTGGTGAGTTTCTAGTTAAAAAACATCAAAGAGATATTACTGACTTTGTAAAAAAAGTTTACTTTTCATATTTTGGTGTAGACAGCGGTAATCAAGAAAAATATTGGGCTCACAAAGTATGTTATGTCCAAAAAAGGATGGCCCGTCAAAAAACACCTGGCGAGAAGAACATTTTGCATAAAACTTTAGTAGACCCAAACAAGATTCTTCTACCACCACTACACATCAAGTTAGGCTTAAGGAAATAATTTGTGAAAGCCTTGCCTAAAGATGGTGAATGTTTTAAAGATTTGTGTAAAAGATTTCTTCATTTATCAGAAGTCAAACTGAAAGAAGGGGTTTTCGTTGGGCCTGATATTCATAAAATGATGTTCATTTCCAACTCTCAAGCAAGAATGATTACAAAGGAAAAGGAGGCTTGGATATCATGTAAAGAAATTATGACTAAGTTTTTGGGCAATGTGAAAGACCTTAACTATGGACTTATCGTAGCTAATATGATAGACAAGTTCAAAAATCTGGGTTGTTTGATGAGTCTTAAAGTCCACTTCTTGCACAACCATCTTTACTTTTTCCCTAAAAATTTAGGCGATGTGAGTGAAAAGCAGGGGGAACGGTTCCATCAGCACATAAAGAAGATTGAGAAACGGTATCAGGGACGGTGGAATATCAATATGATGGGTGATTACTGTTGGTCACTTCATATAGACCAACAAAATGCATCACAACGGAGAAAAAGCTGTACAAGAAACTTCAGAGAGAAAAGGGAAAGAAAATACAAAAAAATAAGCACCTAAAATATTCGCATTGAAGTGAAATATGTTATCGTGAGTAAAAATTGTAGCCTAATCAAATAAAAGAATGGTTTAAGTTTTTATTTTTTATGTATCAAATTTTCACTATTTTGAAATTTAATCGATGTCATATTGGGAGAGAACTGTAGGTGATATAAAAAAAACTGATAATAGATACGGTTTCAGCACCCAAAAATACATAACACTTAGGTGAATTGGTATAAAAGGTTTTTACAAATATTTTTTTTGTTGGCCTATGTAATCTCCATTAATCGTTTTTTTTTTTTCAAAGTAATCGACGTAGATTATGTCGGATGCATCCCAAAACACTGTAGCCGTGACTTTGTTGGCCGATAAAGTCGCTTTATCCTTCTTTGGCGCCGGTTCACCACGGAAAATCCACTGTTTGGATTATTCTTTGGTCTCTGGTGTGCTGTAATGAATCCATGTTTCGTCAACAGTTACGAATAGACGCCAAAAATC
Source organism: Pachyrhynchus sulphureomaculatus (assembly GCA_019049505.1). Lineage (NCBI taxonomy): Eukaryota > Metazoa > Arthropoda > Insecta > Coleoptera > Curculionidae > Pachyrhynchus > Pachyrhynchus sulphureomaculatus. Next base: position 47,203,002 of record CM032447.1, read on the forward strand.
ATTCTGATTGCGCTTTAACATTGCCAAACATTCTTTTGAAATTGACACATGTGCGTGATGTGAGCAATAGCGGTACCCATCTTGCGGAAAGCTTTCTCATATCCTAATGAGTTGTTAAAATGTTCTACAGCCATTCCTTTGAGTTGCTCACAGTCTTAGCAATCTCATACATTTTCACTCTCCGGTCATTTATCACTAAATCGGGGATTTTATCAATCATGTCTGATGTGGTGACCTCATTGGACGACCAAGATGTTATTTACCAAGAGTGCTTGTACAGCAGCGTTTGAATTCAGCTATCCAATATTTTATGGTCGATAACGAAGGTGCAGAGTCCCTAAAAAACAATCTTCCAAAATTGCCTAAAGAAATTACTTATATTATTTAATAATGTACACGACTATTTAATAATAAGTTAAAAAGTATCCTGATTATTTGAATTAACGATATTTTATTTATTTAACTTCCTCATTTGTTAAATGTGTTTCAAAATTATTATACTAAATGTACTTAACTCTACAATTATATTTAACCTAAACCACAGTAAATCCAATACAGTAGTGACAGTTTGCTCCCAGTTGGTGACAAGATTATGTATGTTTCCGTTTAAATTGTGCGTTTCTTGCTAGAGAAAGCATTGTTTCGTAAAAAAAATCACCCCCAAGATTTTTGCGTTTTTATAAATTTAAGAGTCCCTAGATTACCAAAAGCATAACTTCTTATTCTAGTCGGTATTCCTGTCTGTGACACTATATCTCAAGAAAGAAATGAGACTTGTATTTCAAATTAGACACACATAATTTTAGGTAGAAGCATAACTTAGTTATTGATCAATTTGCTGTACGAGTAGGGAGTGGAGGTTATTAGATATTGTATAGTTTGAGTTGCAGTGTAAGCATTTTTCCTGGCTTTTGTATGTATAAGGAACAAATTTTAAGCATAACTATTTGTGGTCGAACATGGAAGAGTTTAAATGAGCAGAAATATTTTGTAGCTAGCCTGTTAAATGTAATTTTTAGAGTGTTTTGAGGAATTCATGTTATTTTTACTGTTTGTCTCTCGGTTTATTGCTTTTTGGATATATTGAGTATATATGTGGTATAGACACAGAATGTGGAATGTTTCAAGACATTCCAATTGCAATTTGATTTTTATTCAATTTTGCAGTATTTTGCTCACACATCTAACGAAAATGTGTTTTTATAAATTTTTAGTATGTTCTATATGCAAATTTTTCACTGACTCTTTGAACAATAGTCCATTTTTTTTAATACTTCTTGTCCTTCTCAAGTATTTGTCTTTTAAAAAAAAATAAAACCGACCAAGTGCAAGTGTCTTTTAAAATAAAAAATTTTGTTACGAAGATATAAAATAATCAACGAGTTCACAAAACACACCCCAAATGAGTTTGCAACAAAGTTTGTTTCAATCTTTGTTGAAAACTGATGACTTTGAATTTTTTTTTATATACCAGATAAATTATCAAAGTTAATGAATCGTGTAAACCAGAGGTTCCCAAACTTTTTTTTCTCGTAGACCACTTTCAAAATTTTACTGGTTTCGGTGGACCCCCTGCGGCTACATTTCTACCATATTCCCAAAACTCGTCAAAAAATGTAAAGACTAGATCTAACGATGGAAATTTGCGTCGTGGCTGAGTTCCAACCCTAAATTCGGAGTGGTAAAAATAAAAAGAAAAAAATATATATTTTTTCTTGTGTTCTATTTATTAAAATACTATGATTACAGATTTAATAGAATTAAAATTAAACATTAATAACATACCGTAACTTCAACAATGCAAATCAACAATTAAAAAAAATAGTCATAATTTTAATGGGAGGGATGTACTTAATGGATTGACAGCAAATTATCAATATTTGGCTTCAGTTTTGTAAGGAATAACTGCAAATCTCCCCGTTCTGTCATGTTCAATCTGCTCCTTTTTTTTTGTTAATAGGTTTGTAACGACACTCAAACTTTTTTCGACAAGGTATGACGAGGGAAACGCTATCAAAAGTTTTCTCGCAATTTCCTACGGCCCAGGATATTTTTTGAGTATTTCTGCTTGCAGCCAAAATGTTCGATAGCTTTTTTTAAATTTCACCTTCAGCTCCTCATTGGTGCTAAGTTCGAGTAGCTCCTCTTGTAATACCACATTCGCCACTTCCGTTTCATCAAATGGATTTATGTTCCATGGTGGTATTTCCATAGTCAGAATATCTTCAAATCTATTTTTGAAGTCATCATGCAGGGCATTTAAATGTTGAACGTATGTCTGAATATCCTCATCAAGACATTCTGCCTGTGACAAGTTTGGAAACTGGGAGAATTCGCGCCGACTAATATTTTGCTTCATAAATTTCAATTTTCCAAGAAAAGCCGAAATTACACCCTTTGTTTTTATTAAATTTCGGCTCTCCCCTTGTAACTGCAAGTTAATGTCATTAAATTTTTTGAACAAATCTGTCAATGGATCTTTACTTTCCAGAAACTCTAAAACTGATTCAAACAGTGAGTAAAATCTTGTTAAACATGCACCTTTCGACAACCAGCGTACTTCAGTATGTAAGAGCAATCGTTGGAAGTCTTCATCATTTTCGTCGCACAATTGTGCAAATAAACGGGTATTCAACGCATTGCTTCTTATTTTGTTAACTGCTTTAATCACAAATTGAAGCGATTGGTGCAATCTATCACTTAAATTTCTCGCTACCAGGTGTTGTCGGTGGATGACACAATGAATTGCAGTTACTCCTGGTATAATTCTTTTAAAATGACTTATAAATCCACGATATCGCCCGAAGATGGCAGGAGCTCCATCTGCTGCCACCGAAATAATGTTTGTAAATGGAATCAATTTTTCCTTAAAAAAAAATCACTCAGTACATTAAATATTGATTCGCCTTTAGTATCCGTCTCTAAAGTTTTCGTGAATAGCAGCTCTTCATGGATTTCTTCGTCCATAACAAATCGAACATATGCCAATAATAATGCTTCATTACCAGGCAAAGTTGACTCGTCCAGTTGAATAGAAAATTGAGTTGTTTGCAGATAATTACACAAGAAGCTTTCAATATCAGAGCTCATTTCATCAATACGTCTTTGTAGAGTATTGTTACTTAAAGGAATTCTTTTGAGTACGTCAAATGGAGGTTTGTGCAGAACAGTTTTTAAAACCTCTTCAATAGCGGGTAAAATTAACTGTTCTCCGATGGTGTGCAGTTTTCCAGATTTCGCTATAAGCAATGAGATATTGTAAGATGCCCGCAAGCCATCATCGTTACTTTGAGACGTTGAAGCGAACATCCTGTGCACGGTGAGTCTCTTTTCATATTTTTCCTTCAATGTTTGAAAATATTTTAAATCTTTACCTATTTTATCAGGATTACACCTTCTTAGATGATATTCGAGCTTCGATGGTTTCATAGAGTCATTGCTCAAAACTTTGTTGGATAAAAGGCATATGGGCCAATCATTTATCTGCCTTTGATGGAAGAAAACCAGATTTTAAATAATCAACACTGTACTGTCGACATTTCTTCTTAGATTCAGCCATGTTTCGTATCAGTTACCTACCGGTAAAGAAAATGTTTGTTTTATTAATCATAAGGCGACTTTAACAGGATATGGCTATTTTAACAGTATAAAATAGGATTAATTAATTATTGCAATGAAAAAACCAAAATGTCGGCGGCAAAACTGATTTTAATTATTAAAAGCAATAAACTGCTAAGACCCATATAGAGGTTTTCACAAAACGGCTGAACCTATTTTAATGTAATATAAAATATTTTTTGATTAATTATATTTTGATACATTTCTGTAAATTCGAGAGAAAATACTTTTAAAGAATATTTTGACATCAAAACTCCGCGATTTTAATGATTTATTTATTATTTTGATGTACGTTACGAGTGGCACATAAAGACACGTACAATTTATGAAAATATTTTTAGTCATTTAGCATTAGCAACTACGAAGGCACTGAAATATGTACAAACATGCAGGTCAATCATATATCTCTCCTTTAGTGAATCACCACAGTCGGGTAAATAAATAATTTTATAATAAAAAGTACTAAAAGTTCAATCTTTCTCGGCTTTCTGTTCTTTTATAGAAGTATCGAATAATGGCCCTGTTCAGTGTTTAATTTTTATTACGTACCTACTACACGCAAACATAACAAATATAATATTATTACAATGTAAAATAAAAGTATGAATAACAAATAGGCAGGTACTTACTTTTTCCGGCACTGGCCCACACTGACATCGATTCACTCACACTTTTCTTTTCAAAATTCCGGAAACAAATGAGTAACGTTTGTCCTTGGCATTCGTATTTATATTGGTTAAGAATCAAACAAGTTCATGCAAGATTGCAAGCACAGCACAAGTCGTATTTCGTTCCTTTGCACGTCTGAACGGGTTGCGTTGCGGGCGGGCGGGCGGCGCTTTGCAAGTCTCAACGCGCGTTGTACTGAATATCGAAAATGCAAGTTTTTACAAGTAACAGTTGTTGACCTTCTTAAAATACACTACTCAAAAAAATTAAGGGAGGTTTTAAAACAAGGAAATTAATGCTAAATAAACAGGCTATCTGATCCATATGCCGGCCTAACTGAAAAAAATTTTTTCAAGCCCGTGGACCAAAAAAAAAAAGCAAAATATTTGCAATATTATTTTTTCGCGCTATCTGTTAGGATTGCATGAGAACCGAAGCTCCTAAAAAATTTTAGCTAAAAAATCTGAACATTAGAATCTTAAAGCTTCAAAATGCTTTTTTTTAAAGTCTCAATACGACCATTTTTCACCGAAATACAGCCTGTCAAAAATAACCGAAAAATTTGGGAGTTTTTTTTTTGCTCCCTTAATTTTTTTTGAGTAGTGTATTATCTGCCTACATTGATAGGTAAAGCCAAGCCAACATTTTTGTTCTTTACTATCGAAACCAGATAAATTTTCGTGGACCCCCACTTACAACTTGTGAACCCCCATTTTTTTTTCACGCCAACGTAAACCCCCTTCGAGTCTCCCGTGGACCCCTGGGGGTCCACCTAAACCACTTTAGGAATCACTAATGTAAACCCACCTTAAGTGTCCATGTCTCTACCGTAAATAAAATAGAAAAAAATATAAACGCAGGAGTCGAATTTTTGTTTTTGTTGTTTTAGATATATTGCGATCGTGCCAAATTTTTGTTAATTTCACGGCAGCATGACCGGCAATCTCTATCCTTCGGCGTATTTCTGGGTCACAACTTCCATAATTTGTTACTAAAGAGCCCAGATTAATTTTCATACTACTTTTTATAAAACAATTAACAATGACAAACTAAAAGTTTAAGACCATTTCAATGACATATTAATACATCGCATATAATCTACAACGACCCGAAAACGCATAAAATTTTATTCATGAAAATAGTATTGGCGCCACTCAGGCGTACATTTATGCAATTTCACTCTACAGAAATCATTTACAAACACTTTTATGCGTTATCTCGCATTCCCCTATCATATACACGCGGTTGGAGGGATGCAGTTTTGCGGATTCCCGTAAACATTGATTCCAGTAGCGTACCAACAGGAAGATTTCAATTTCGAATTTATGCTTATAAAAAATTATAATTAGGAAGATTGCCGCCAGTGTAAAATTCCTCTGCTTTTATATATTTTGGTAAATTAGATTTTTAGTTGGACCGGCAGGTTATTTAAGACGACTTCAGCTATTCTTCCACTAGAAAAAAAATGATAGATTTGGCTGTCGTTCACATGTCCTCCCATTTGAAGCCCTCGAAATTGATTACGAGTGTTTTTGTTAATTATATAGTTTTTTTCTTAGCCAACAGTTAACCGCACTCACCTTTTTCCTCTTTTTAATTTGATATATTTCTCTTATGTCCATTTTCGCGAACTCCTTTTAGGACTTCTTTAACGATAAGGAATAAATAATTTATAATTAGTGAATATCCCAGTTTCAACCAATATTTATTCTTTCTTGACTGATGTATGAATTCGTTAGCTATTTTTTTAAAGCGGTTTATTTGTGCCAACCCTAGTGATGAGATTTAGTTTGCGTTTACCGTTAATCAGGTATCAGATTCGATCCCTCGTAGGTCAATACGCTTATAGCCTGTCCCAAAATATAAGACCCTGATTTTTGTCGTTTTAAAAGTGGGCAATATAAAAATTCTGACCTTTTGTTTATGATAGGTTGCAGAGATGGACTTAAGAATTTTATTCATTAATGCAAATAAATAAAATTATAAGTGTTTTTGGAGATGTTTATTTATAGATATATGTAAAAACAAATGGATAAGAAGTACAAATATACAGTTTAAATGAATGGGGTTTACAAGAAGGGACATATTGTATAAATAAAAATGTATTTTAACTTAAGCTTAATTCGGTTTCACTATCACTGTCATCAGCTGAGGGAATTATCAGTGGTTTTATATTATTTACATAAATATATGAATCTTTAACTTTAACAACGTGCGGAATGGAATTCTTCCAGCTTTTACAAGGTATATCATTTATAACTTTTTAACTAATTCAACCACTGGCACGCTTAAAGTAGGAGAAATATTTTGTGCCCTTATTTTTGATTTAACTTGATGCCAAATATGTTCAATTGGATTAAACACACAATAATACGGAGGAAGCCGCAAAACAGTGTGTCCCATTTTCCCAGCCATACTATTACAGACATATTTCTTTTTCAATTTATAGTCTTTCAAAACTTCCAAAAGGTCACTTTTTTTACAACTAAAGTCAAAATAAATGTCATTTTCTAATATATATTCCTGTATTTCCGATTTGGTGTTGGCTGCATTAGGAACCTTATTTAGTAGGCGACTGTGGTAACTTGCATCCATAACTATAAAATTCTGTTCGGGAACATTAGGCAAAAGAGAATTTCGAAACCAATTTTCAAAAAGTTCTGCGGTCGTGTCTTCGTGATAGTCCAAACTAGAATCTTTTATGTTTTTTGCAGATAATAGTAGACAATTTGAAACCCAGCCCTTTTTAGATCCAGCATGCAAAATGGTTATTCGTTTACCTTTATGGTGCGTTAGTCTGACATTTTGCACTGCTGTCAACCCACCCTTTTTGCACAGTGTCATGGGTATTAAACCATGTTTCGTCAAGGTAAATTATTGGCCAATTCTCTGATCGATACTTTTTATTTTCTTGTAAATAAGTTTGTCGCAAGATCTGTAATCTTTGTGACGCCATCACTACTTGCCTTCTGTTGATCGGCTACAATGTATGTTGGTCCTGTCCTGCACCAGTCTTAATTTTATTTTGTCTAGTGTCGGCATCAACTGCTCTTCATACATAGAATATATTTTTCTCCTGATGACGTATTTTTCACAATCGTCTACATGATGCATTTGAAAATCTTTCCATTTTTTCCTGTTCCTGAGTGATGGTTTTCCTACAATACCCTTAATCGTAGAAATTGGGGTTTTGCTTAGTTCACTGGTTTCTTGCAAATCACTTTGTTTATTCAAATTTCTTTTTACCAAACTGTCGTAAACATTTTTCACTATTTTTTTAGCGTCAAGTGATAAATATTTTCTCTTGCGATTGCCACTATTGCAATTTTCCCACGGACGCCACATAATTAAAATAGAATGGTTACGTTGTAAGTTGTAAGTAAAACTAAACATAAAAATAATAAAAAGTATCTTTCGAATTATAATGGGGACCTGTGGTCATTAGGCCTATATTATCAAATACTTAAAGGGTTCCAAGCCGGGTTGCCAGGTAGTAAATATATAGGTAAAAATAGATCCAATATGATTGCAGGTGCAAGTGAGGGCGGTATACAAAGCAGGTGAAATAAAAATACGTTATCGTAATGCACTATGCACAAAACCTTAATAGGGTCGTTTATTGCCTAATTGAAAAAGCTAACAGGAAGGATCTTATATCTTGATATTTACTTTACCCTATTTAAGTATATTTGTCTAGATATCATAACGTGATATTGTTATTTGTTTATGTTATTGAAAAGTTCGTTTATAAGTTTAATATATTAAAAAATATTACGAGCATGAATCAAATATAAAAGGAATTTTTTTCTCGACTCTCATGAGGTAATCCGATCGCCTCCTCTTCCCATTATTAGTTAAGTGGGGGTAACATAGAGATCGCTCAATCGACCCTCTTGATCAATTTTATCGTCAGTAGCGCCATGTCAGAGCAAGAGGTAACAGTGTCGATTGAGCAACGCCAGTTTTTAACTCTATGATTGGCACAAGAAATTTTCTTATGGCCTGAAAACGGTGGAAAATCTTAGTCATTCTCGCCGACCTCTGACCAGCATCATGGTTTTGAACATTAAGGTGAGGCGAGCTCATTGATGGTGACAGGCGCCTGACAATTTCTGAAATCACTCCGAAGGTTTTGATATTGTTCGGAAGTACACAAAAAAAATATGGTGGATGACTTAGGTTCGCAAAAAGTTTAGGCAAGATGAATTTCTCGCTTACTGACAGACCCGTCTCAGAAATTGTGCAAAGCTTTTGGCACGGTATTAGACAGACGAAGAAGAATGTTTTACGCACCTTGTCACCTATAACGAGACATGGGTACACTATTACTCTCTTAAATCGAAGAGGGCAAGTATGGAGTGGAGAAAACCCGGAGAAGGAGCACCTGTAAAGGCGAGAACTAGGCTCTCTGCGGAGAAAGTTCTCATGACTGTCTTTTAAGATTACTCATTGATATTCTCCGTAGGTAAAGTACCATTAGCGCTGCTTACTACTGCCAACTCCTCAATCAAGTTAGACTCGCTTATCGATAAAAAAAGGTGAGAAATTGACTCAACAAGAATTGGAACAAATTAGAACAAATGCACTGGAAACCCTTTAATTGCCCGTCTTACAGCCCGAATGTGTTGCCTTGCGACTTTTATCTATTTGCCTTTGAAAGAAACGTTAGAAGAAAAACTCGAAAATAGCCAAGACATAGAATCATTCTTGCGCAATTGGCTCCTGACGTGACTTGTTTTATTTTACGATAACGGTATGAAAAAACTTTTTGAATTTTTTTATTATTGCAAAAATAATTTCTTTTATAAAAGAGTTCCGGTTTATATTCATTCTACCCTTGTATTTTAGGGAAAATATGATCTAAACGTGAAATTTTCAATAACTGGAATGGTGGTATCACCGTTGGAGGAAAACACACAAAGAACTTGCGATATGCAGATGACACTTTCATTATAGACGCAAATGAAAGTGAATTAGAGATCATTATGCAAATACTGACAAGGATCAGTAAAAGCTACGGATTGAAAGTAAGCAACAACAAAACGAAAATAATGACCATTAGTAGAACGAATGGTAATCAACCTTAACATCTACTAAGGTATGATATCGTAGATTCCTATCATTACCTTAGGTCTCTAATTACGACTACCGGCCAGTATTACTGAGAAATACATAGGAGACTCTCAATTGCTCCCTCTGCAACCACAAAATTAGTCTAAATATGGAAAGACTCGAGCATCTCGCAATCAACTAAGTTAAGGCTCACAAAATGCTTATATTTTCGATTGCAACATATGCATCGGAAACAGGACCTTAAAGAAAGCTGAGAGAAATAAAATTGCTGCATTTGAGATGTGGTCGTATCGTCGAATTCTTAGGATATCTTTGGTGGTATATCAAACGAACGAACATCTATTTTACAAGAACTAAAAACCATGAAAGGATTGAACTCGCTTATAAACTAGACATACTTGAGGTATATCGGTCATCTCAGCAGAAGACATGTGCTGGAATCACTGGTTATATAGGGAAAGGTTGAAGGTAAGCGCTGCAGGGGTAGATCAACTTCACGTTGAGTGGATCAAATGGAACTGTTAATTGCATGAAGCATCAGAACATGCACAGAACTGAGAACAGTGGCAGATGATAGTTCAATCCCCTTTCGAGGGTGAAAGGGCTTAGGAGGGGGATGATGTAATAAAGGTAGATCCGGAATTTTTTCAAACGAACTTATTAAAACAGATAAAATTTAATGTGGGATAATGTTTCATCAAAAACGTTTCGACTTCGAATTAGTAGCAGCAAATAACGATTAAACTTATACTGTATATCAGATTATATTAAGTTTCTAGAAAGCTATTTTAATATTGGGTACATCAAAATTATTGAAACTCAACTGTAGAATATAAACATGCAAAAATATATAGGGTATGGTATCTCTAATAACAAGCTTGGTATCCGTTACTATTTTAATTAAAAACGATTGTATTTAGTATTGTATTTGAAAACACCATATAAAAAATAACGTTCCAATATTAAATCCTCATTTTTCATGCAACACTTGATGCATCAATATTTACTTCAGTTGGTGTCATTGGTGCTAATCTAATGAAAGACGGCCTGTGTCACCTAGAATAACTGGAAGTGAGCGCAAGCTGTTTTCCATGCATTGAAAAAGACTGCAATATGGCATAACTCGAGAATCGTAAAAGCTTCCAGAAATGACCCGGAAATGCCTATTGAAGCACTGCCATAATATATTTCTAAGTTTGGCCTTCAAAGAATCATACAATTAATGGTGCAATTTTTATTACTAATAATAAGAGCAGCTTTGTTCTTGGTTGCAGCTTCCATTTTTGATGGTATCCGATAAAGATACTCTATTGCTTGGATATATCCCGCTATAGCAATAAAAACTTACAGAATAGTTTAGAACATTTCCAGGCGAGAAACATTTTTTGTAATATGAGTTGGATAACTGTATACAGGACGTTTCTAATGTTCCCGAGCAAATCTGATTTACTCACTTCGTATGCATCTCCTATGATATGGTAATTAACTCCAGTATTTAGCCAGTATGTCCTTCACATACTTGGGGGCAGAAATAACAAGTGAAAAAAAAGTTATAAAGAAGTCAAACAACTAGTTATAAAAGTAGCAAGAATATCCGGATGTTTAAGAGATGTAGCCTGGAAAAATAGGTACCTCAGAACAGAAAGCTGCCCTATGCAGCAGAAACACGAGCTGATACAAGCAAAACTAAACAATTTATGCGGGTAATAGAGTTGAGTACCTTAAGAGCAATAATGGGGAAAACAAGAAGAGGTAATTCTATCTCTTCTTGTTTTCCCCATTATTGCTCTTATGTTTTCTTGCTTCTTGTTTTCTCCATTATTTCTTATTCAAGAAACAAGATGTAAAAGAAGAATGTAGGATCGAGAATGTTGTTAAATTTGTGAGAGTGAGAAGAAAATAATGAAACGAAGACATTCAAGGAGCAGAGGATGACAGAATAGTGAAAATAGCGAGAGACCACAGGCCAGCAGGAAAGAGAGCTCCAGGAAGATCCTTGAAACGATGGAACGAAAGTTAGTTGTCTTCGTCAACAGGAATGCCATAAAGAAAACGCGTGAAGAAAAACAAGATGCAGCCTAAATAAAAGAAGAAGAAGATCTAGCCTGTATAATTTTATATTTATCAAGCTACATTTTTCCTATACAACAGTTATCACCACTACTCCCAATGTACTTTATTTTAGCACAGGACGCGCGTTTCGCCAACCATATTAGATAATCAGTAGCGATGACTGATTAAATCTAAGTATAAAAACTAGACTATTAACCTTGTGAATTATTGGAATCGAACCGACTAATTACAGAACCGAGTAACCCGTACAGAGAACTGTGAGAAAATGTTCATCCATCCTTATTCAGGCTATTTTTACATTTTATAATTTCAATATACCTGGAAAGCGTATTAAAGAGATGGAACCAGAGATGGGATACCAATGGGAATACCATTGATTGACACGCTATTCTTCACGGATGACCTAATGGTAATGGCTCAAGACTACGATTACCTGAACTACACGACAAGAAAAAAACTATCTGAAGAATACAAAAGTTAAGATGTCAATATAAGGAAACGGAATATCTATGTCTATGCCTTCAGGTGTTATTACATGGCCTGTAAAGGTTACTTCCTTAGGAAGAATTCTGATTTATCTAGTTGTATCTTTATATTTACCTTTCTGAATTTTTCAAAAATTATTTTTGTATGATTTAAATGTTCTGGAAGTGACTTTGTCGTATAGACAAAGCAGAATTTATATAAGTAATCTCATAAAATTTTGTCTATCATACGCTAAAAGGTAGCTGGAGCGTTTCGTAATCCAAAGGACATCCTCAGGTATTCGAAATGTGCATTATTTACGGTGAAGGCTGTTTTCTCAATTGAATCCGGGTCTATGCCAATCGGGTAGAAACCTTAAGCTAAGTCTAGCGTTGTGTATATATTTTCCTAAATGATCTAAAATTTTCTGTATTTTTGGTAAGGTATATTAATCCGCTACAGTGTGATTATTTGAAGATCTATAATCAATTACCAACCTACGTTTCTTTATTCTAGAAGCATTAGTTTTTTAGAGACTATCCACACTGATGCTGAATAGGGTGATATTGATGATTTAATTATTTTATTATCGTGTAATTTTTGGATTTGCTTCTGAATTTCTTTTGCATTGTAAGTGGATGTCTAAAGGATTTTTGATAAATTGGCCTATCGTTGGCCTATAGGATAACAAAAAAGATCTTATACTGGACCATCGAATTCCGATAAAACACTGCTGCGACTACAAGTATCTGAGTATAAGAATTTTAAATGATGAAAAATTGGACAAAGCAATAAGAGAAGGAAATACAGCAGGAAAAAGGTCATTAAACTCTTAAATAACATTTTATGGGATACGTCTATTAATGAAACCAAAAAAAGAAGGCCTCATAAGGAAAGAGTATTAGCCACGCAACGAATATGGACCTCTGGAAAACCGTAGTAGAAAGATTCAAAAGAGAAAGAATCACCAACGAACGTATTAAAGAAATCATGGGAATTAAACATAGTATTACAGATGACATTCTAACCAAACAACTTATCTGGCTTGGGCATATTCAGAGAATGGACGAACATCAAATCTCAAGGCAAATACGAAAGAGCCAACCAGAAGCTAGGAAATATATATATATATATATATATATATATATATATATATATATATATATATATATATATATATATATATATATATATACACTAGCATATATATTAGCAGTGCCCGCGGCTCCGCTCGCGTGGACTTGATTCACTACTATCGTCACTGCTTATTCCTTATGTTACCTTACGTAATAAAATATCTGCCATTATTTCCCCTTATCTCCCATTATTTCTCATTATCTCACATTATCTCTACATAATTTCTATTATCTAGGCTTATCTCTGCTCATCTCCCATTATTTCTCCTTATCTCCCATTATTTCCCCTTATCTCCCATTATCTCACCTTATTTCCCATTAAAGTCTTAACTCGACTTATCTCGCAATATTTCTCCTTATCTCCTATTATTTCTCCTTATCTCCCATTATCTTACCATAACTCCCATTATCTAGACTTATATCTGCTTATCGCCCATTATTTCTCCTTATCTCCCATTATTTATACTTATCGCCCATTATCTCACCTTATCTCCCATTATTTAGGCTTATATCGAATTATATAGAACGTATGTATAAATTTATAAAAACACGTAAATCGGATAAGTGGTTCTCCAGTGATAAGCGCACTAACGGACAGACAGACAGACAAACAGAGAGGACGTTGCATTTTTATATATATTATAGATATAGATATTATTATATAACCTGGCCAAAGAATATATGTATGAATTTAAAAGACACGTAAATCGGATAAGTGGTTCTCGCGTGATAAACGCGCTAATGGACAGACAGACGGACAGAGAGACATTGCATTTTATATATTATAGATATCCTCTGCTACATAATGATGTTCCATATTTAATGATTTAGGCTGTGTATTGCAAAAGAACGCGCTAGCGGCAAACTTTTTTCCGACTTCATTCACTATTATCGTCACTGCTCATTCTTTATGCTACCTATCGTAATAAAATATAGCCTATAACCTGGCCAGAGAATATACGTATGTTTTTAAAAAAAAAGTACGCAAATCGGATGTTTCTCCAGTGATAAGCGCACTAACGGACAGACAGACAGAGATACGTTGCATTTTATATATATTATAGATGTAATAAAATATATCTATAATCTGGTCAGAGAACATATGTATAAATTCAAAAAATCACGTAAATCGGATAAGTGGTACTCGAGGGATAAGTGCACTAACGGACAGACAGACAGACAGAGACGTTGCATTTTATATATATATGAATTTAAAAAAAGACATGTAAATCGGATAAGTGATTCTCGCGTGATAAACGCACTAATGGATAGACAGACAGACAGAGAGACATTGCATTTTATATATATTATAGATTATAGATCTTCTCTGCTACATAATATTGTTCCATATTTAATGGTTTAGGCTGTGTATTGCAAGGGAACGCGCTAGCGGCAAACTTTTTTCCGACTTCATTCACTATTCTCGTCACTGCTCATTCCTTATGCTACCTATCGTAATAAAATATAGCCTATAACCTGGCCAGAGAACATATGTATGTTTTAAAAAAAAAAGTAGTGGTTCTCCAGAGATAAGCGCACTAACGGACAGACAGATAGATAGACAGACAGACAGACGGACAGAGAGACACTGCATTTTACATATATTATAGATATATATATATATATATATATATATATATATATATATATATATATATATATATATATATATATTTCAATGCTTTGGTTAACTAAAACTACATAAACAGGATAATGTAAATTGTACAAAATATAGAATATAATTTAATAAATTTAAAGCTTTAAACCTCATTGCTAGTGAAGTGCAGTTAATTAGAAATGGGTAAAAAAAAGTATACATAAATTAGATTAAGATATGTATATATATGTATATATATACATATACATATATATATATATATATATATATATATATATATATATATATATATATATATATATATATATATATATATATATATATATATATATATATATATATATATATATATATATATATATATATATATATATATATATATATATATATATATATATATATATATATATATATATATATATATATATATATATATATATATATATGTATGTATATGTATATCAATTATAAATGTAAATATGTATATAAAATAGGCTAAGCTATATCACAAATAAACAAAAAAAAAATGTAAATAAAAGGGTGAATGGAACATATTGGTATGATAGAGAGTATGGGAGAAAAGGAATGAAAGGAAGAAGAATAATAGCGATTAGAATAGAAATGTTAAAAGTAAATAATTTTGCTACAATGTACCTGATCATATCAAGCTGGGTTTTTTCTGTAGTTTTCTCCCAGTACACAACAACTTAAAAATCGCATCAAATATAAACAACTAATAGCAGAAACACATTTTATCATAAAATAAATAAAGAAAATATCATGTAAGACCTTCTCGGAAATGATAATTTCATAAACAGACACACGAGGTTCTAATACTAATGGCAGAACACCAGCCGCCGTAAGGCATTCCCTGTATTCGAAGAATCCATAGAATATAAGAGAAAATGTATTTAGAATCTTGTAAGGACATTTTAAATAATAAAGAAATTTTTGAATTTGAATTGAATTTGATGTCCATTTTTGAAGGCTCTACCCACGAACACTTTTGTTCAGAAACCTGAGAACTACAATATATCAAGAATTCAGCCAATAAGACCGAAACCACTTTTCCATAAGAAAAGTGCGGGGTCCTTTACCAGGCCTATCAATCAACCTATTTATTAGAGCCTAATATCTATCGTTAGTATAACTTAAATACCGTCATATTTTATGATTTCATATCGCCTTAGAATTATTTATATTCCACGCCACTTTCAGAGAGTAAAACTTGAGTTACCCCGGCAGTCTCAGCATCCGACTGTCTGGCGCCACTTGATGAAATTATTACGGCCATTCCGGGATGTTGCCGAATCGGTCGATACCCTTTACGCCCCTTTTCATCCCCAAAAAGTATAACAATGATGTCCTGTGAGTCATTGTATTGTAGGGGGGAAATGGGGGAAAGTTTGTTCCGGTTTCTACGTTTCCTGTTTTCTAATAAAACAAAAAATCAACTCTTCGAAATCTTAAATAAACTTTCTTTGTATTTTTTATCTTTTGGTATTGTTGTTTTTTAATTATTAGTTTCATTTTACTGGAAGTTTAGTGAGGCCCCCCCCCCCTTTTTATTTTTCTAATTTAATCATGAGATTAATTTATTTGCTATACATATTCTTGGGGATATCGAATAAATGTTAGTCACTGAAGTTTCCTATAAGCGATGTACACTGTTTGATTTCTACTAGAAGAATTTCTACTAAGAATACACTTAGAGCTAACATACAAGGGTCGTATGATAACTACCTGGCCTTGACAAGAAAAAAAACATGTTTATGTGTAAAATTTATTTTATTTTTCAACATAGCCTCCTTTTATCTCGATACATCTAGTCCAACCTTTTTCTATTTTTTGTATCCCACCTAAAAAATACAGTTTCTCCTTCAATATAGGCGTTTGTTTCAGCGATCATCTCATCGTTTGAGCCAAATTTCTGTCCGCCGAGCCATTTTTTCATATTCAGAAATAGGAAATAATCGCTGAGGGCTAAATCTGGCGAATATAGTGGACGCGGAAGCAATTCGTATCCTAACTCATGCAATTTTGCCATGGCGATGACACAAGTGTGTACGCGTGCATTGTCTTAATGAAAGAGAATTTTTTTCTTCGCTAAATGCGAACGTTTTTGTTTCACAGCATGGTTGAAACGATCCAATATGTTGACATAATACTCTCAATCTATTAATTGTTTTGCCCTTTTCAAGGCAATCGAGGTGAACTATGCCGCGTGCATTTGTTGGCTAATAAAGTCGCCTTGGCCTTTTTTTGGCGTCGCTTCGCTACGGAAAACTCACTGTTTAGACTGTTCTTTGGTCTCTGGTGTGCTGTGATGAATCCATGTTTCGTCAACAGTTACGAGTCGTCGCCGAAAATCATTCCAATTGCACTTTAACAACGCCAAACATTCTTTTGAAGTTGACACACATGCGTGTTTATTGTCATTTGTGAACAATTGCGGCACTTATCTTGCGGAAGGCTTTCTGATATCCACATGAGTTGTTAAAATGTTCTGCACCACAATCTCACGCACTTTCACTCTCCGATCATTTTTCAGTATATTGTGGATTTTTTCAATCATTTCCGATGTGATGACCTTATTTGGACGACCTGGACGTTTTTCATCAAAAATGCTTGTACGGCTGCGTTTGAATTCAGTTTTTCAATATTTTATGGTTGATAACGAAGGTGCAGAATCTCCATAAAGTTCGCAGAGTTCCGCTTTTATCTTATCATTCGTTTTTTTTTCAAAAACAAATATTTCTTTCTTTCTCTATACGTTTTACGGCCACAGCTGCCAGGACTATTCGGCCAAGTGTCGTTTTATATTTCAAAACCCTTATTTTTCTGTTATATTAAATATTTCCCAACAAAGTTCACAACAAAGTGATAACCTTAACCATAACCTTATTGGGATTTTATATTTTAAATACTCGTATTTAGCTTAAGCTTTTCATATATTTCATGGGCTCTAATAAAGGTTCTCCTCGGGAAACTGATACTGCAATACTACAAAAAATTCGGCCGCACGTGCTCGACCGCCTGTTCAAATCAGATAACCTCAAACCGACGTTTTAGGAATCACTCCACATAGCGCTTAGTAACCCTCTGCGATTAGAACCCCTACCAAGCAGTTAGTGGACCACCGTTCCACACTCCGGAGCCCCAAAACCCGCGAACTTCGCCCCCAGAAGCCCCAACCGGAAATACACGTCCTCGTGCCTCGAACTGTCGAAAGTAAACAAATATTTTATCACTCCTCGATATTTAATTTCATGCATTGGTATAAAGTCACAAAAGTTCTTTTATTTAAGTGGCTGCCACTCACAAACAAATTCACGCAGCGACGTGAAAATTTGACAAGTTTTTGTTCCTTCCCGTCCGACTGTTGTGTCTTTGGTCGCTTAGGGCTGCTGTCTACTCAGCTGACTATCGATTTGATCTCGGTGTGTAGTGGTGGATTCATGGTGCATCTATTATCACATATCGCATGAAACAATTCTTTTTATTCCGCTTAAACAGGCCCAAACAGCGCTTAAAATCATCAACACGTTGTTGTTTTTAGTCCACTGTTAGCAAACGCGGTGCCCATTTCGAACATAGCTTCCTCATGCTCAAATGTTCATGCAAAATATGACTACAACGTTCTTTTGATATCTTCAGGGTGTCAGCTATCCCACTTTACGGTCATCCAAAACAATTTTGTGGATTTTTTTATGTTTTCCGGTGTAAACACCCCATTTGGGCGTCCAGCGTCTTTTAGGTCTGTACGACCGCGTTTAAATTCAGCATACCAGTAAATGATAAGTAATTTTCTAGGAGAAGAGTCCCCTTAACACTTATCAAGTCATTGTTTTGCTTGAAGCGTATTTTTTTCTCTTCAAAAAACAGTGTTTAATCAACACACGAAATCCGATTTTTTCCATTGTTTTGAAAATATCAAAAGTGGCGTCACTAAAACCACTGCATCTTGTAAACTAATCGTCGAAAGGTCATGAAATTTTGACACGTATCGTTTGAAGATTGGTACTCCCTAAACATCGTATGGATTTTTTGAAAAGGGCGATATCTATGTGTCGGACCAAAAACTTTTCAGCCTACGTGTTATTTCAAAAATACGCATCTTTAAGAATATCATTCTAAAATATTATGTTAAAATTCCTAAAAATAAGGATGTTTACACCTAATTTTCTATCGACACGTTCGGAGCATGAATAATTAGGCGGGTGATGCATTCTCTGCATGTATAAACAAGTTCTTATTACAGAAATTTATTCGAAAGATTTAACATAACTTTAAACTACCCTATTTTATACTGATAACCCTAAACATGTCATTTTACATTAATTCGTGTGTCGTACGGA
This sequence comes from Pachyrhynchus sulphureomaculatus, assembly GCA_019049505.1. Lineage (NCBI taxonomy): Eukaryota > Metazoa > Arthropoda > Insecta > Coleoptera > Curculionidae > Pachyrhynchus > Pachyrhynchus sulphureomaculatus. Next base: position 47,222,012 of record CM032447.1, read on the forward strand.
AAACCTATAGAGCTACGGGAAAAAAAAAGTGGCGTGGGCAGTAGCAACTTGCCCCCTTGACAGGTTACTGGCTTATTATCCAATAAGGTCCAATTCGAATATGCCATTTTTGGCGTGAACGGTAGCACCGTGGGCGTGGTATAGTATCATTAACTAGTTCAGTAGGACTTGTGCTCAAGGATTGGCAGGAGTCGATGTTGGCCCGGGAGCCCGAGGGGCCCTTTTTTCTTGACTCATTTTATAAAAAATAATTTTGACGTAAGGATGAATCGAAAGCAAACCAGAAAGAAGGAATAAGGTAAAGCGATATTATCCTCCAAATCCCTAACAAATCGAACAAGATATTATATACATCAATTACAGCAGCAAATAGTCGGTCAAGGGCAAGTTGGAATTACGTAATTAGTGTTCCGTACGTTGATTGCTCTTAAAATAAAATTTTTTGTTACGGAAGTATAAAAAGTTTTTTCCCGATCTTTACTGAAAAATGATGACCTTGATTTTTTTTTTTTATATACCAGATAAATTATTAAAGGTAATGCACTCATGATTGTTTCAATTTAATCTACACCCTTTAGAGAATATTCTAGAATTTTTTCAAAATTTTTTGATCGGTACTTTTCAATATAAGGGGGGCACAGCGATTTTTCGTACTTTTTTAGAAATAATAGAAAGAGAAGTGTGCGCAAGTATTACATAATATATATTTTTGAACTCGTTTTTTTACAAGCGTTCATTTGACAACCCACTCGATGACTTGGTAAAAAAAATTTTTTTCGCTTCCGGTTTCACCTCCCCAAACTCCCTTAAGCTAAAATTTAACTTTCAAAACTACACGGCTCTGATGAGGCCATCAATTCCTACATTAGTGTCAAATTTCAACTTTCTATGTCAAATAGTTTCGGAGAAAATCGGGTGTGACAGACAGACAGACAGACGAACGGACACCAAAGTCATCTTATAAGTGTTCCGTACGGAACACCAAAAAGGTTAAAAACCGACCGAGTTGACGAGGCGTTTGTCGATACGGCGATTTATTATAAACTAATCTTCTTATTCTTCGAATGCCTATCCGTTCTCGATGTTGGCACTGTCCACTGCTTCCCGAAACAGACCTGTCATTGAGGTAGAAACAAACTACGGGAAAACAAAATGAGTAAATAGTTGTGCGAGACAGCACTTTTAGTTCATTGTCCGAAAACAAAAAAAAATGTGGACTTTCTGGGAAAGTCTATCCCCTGCCATGATTACAAGAGGTTAGGAAATGATAATCCTGACGGTCATGTAAACACACTATGGTAAGAAAAACATGGCATTGAATGTGTTAATTACAAGAGAGCCTCTGGGAAATTGGAAGTTGCCGCTATTCTTTGAGATATTCTCAGATGAGAATAATTACATGGCGTTCAGTATGTACGTTACATTGAAAATTGCGATAATAAACAAAAAAAATTGTTAAATTTTTTTATTCGTTCCTTCCTTTTATAACATTTTTAGTGTTTCGTACGGAACATTTATGGGGTCACTTCGGTGTCTGTCCGTCTGTCTGTCACACCCGTTTCTCCGAAACTATTTAACACAGAAAGTTGGAACTTGGCCCAATTAGAGCCGTGTAGTTTTCAAAGGTAATTTTGGACTTAAGGGGTTAGTTTTGGGGGGTGAAATGGGAAATGAAAAAAAAATTACCAGGTCAACGAGTGGAGTGTCATATGAAAGCTTGTGAAAACAAACAACAAAAAAATATATATGTGATGTCATGCTTGCGCACACTTTTCTTTGTATTATTTTTTTAAAATGCCCAAAAAGCCCTGTCCACCTACTCTAACTCGAAAAGTGCCGAAGAAAAAATTTTAAAAAAATTCTGGAATATTCTCCATAAGATGCAGATTGAACGAAAATTTTGATAATTTAGTCATTAGTTTTCAACAAAGATCGGAAACTTTGTTGAAAACTCATTTAGGGTGTGTAATTGTGCAAGTCCGACTTACACTTGGCCGATCTTTTTTTAATTGGTTGCTCTTAACTGAATCCACTCACTGTAATATGCTTTAAAATCACGCTTGGTTTTTGTTTCTCAGTTGGTTACTAACAAAGTTACATAGAATACCAGAAAGGAGCTTACTTTATAAAGCGCCATCTATACATTAAACTATAATGAATATATTACTATTAATTTCGCAATTGCAGGTGACAGTACACTTATTTCAATTCGTCAACTTTAATATATCATATATCATATTGTGTATGAGTAAGTAAACAGAAATTGTCGAAAAATCATCCTCTTCAGAGCGCTTCGTGTGGCCAAAACACTAACATAAAATTATTAATCTCGTTTAGCTCTTATTTTACATACAAATAGAAAATTATTTAATACTTGAGGTTACTAATCATAACTGAAAATAAAGCTTTAGCAGATTAACACTCATTCTAGAAAAGGAAATTTCGCTTTTATGTTATGACATCAGCTAATAACTTGCTTAAGGCTGTTAAATATTCAAACCTTAGGCGACAACAAGAGAAACCAAAACTCTAATGTTTGTCAAAGCTTTGCGGTTCCTAAACTCGCCCGTAGTAAATACAAACAAAAACAAAATTAACATCCCTAAACACGTTGTTCTAACATAGGACTTTATTTTAGAGTTGTATTTGCTAAATCCTACTGTGCGATTTATTAGAGAATTGTTTACTTTATAGTAATAATTATATAATAATTACAATATTTACAGAAAGTTAATATAAACGATTAATATTGAACAAAGTCCATTTTTTAGCAGCTTTTGACTGTTCTCTCATCCGTCAATCCATCTCAGGTCGGGTTTCGCCGTGTCACGACTCTTCAGCTGAACTATTTATTTACAGAAAGATATGCTAAACACTAAAGAAGGTGCTCGTAATAGTAATCAAAAAATTATAATCTCTAAATACCTAAAACTTAAATAGAAGGTTATATAAAAACGATCATTTGGGTTCCCAAAAATAAACACGATCAAATTTCAGTTGTCCGAAAGATACTCTGTTTAACTTATTAAAGAAAAAATAATATTATAATTTTTATTTTCATCTCGCAAATTCTTGTCTATTATTTAACACAGATAAAAAGGGTTTCTTAGGCAATGTTTTCACCCTAGCATCAATTTTTTTAAAATTTTTAAAAGTTAAAAAGTATTTCTCAAAACCTGTATACAAGACAAACTCATTTTAGAATGCAGTCACCTAATCCTTAGAGCCGAAGAGGGCTCTCCAAGATTGCGATCTGTTACTGCCTCGGAGCTTCAAAGGGTAATTGGGCGACTGATTATTCAACTGCTATTTTGTTGTGTATGGCGTCGTTGCGTGCAGGAACTTGGTTCTTTGTTTCAAAAAAGTAATCAAATTTTGATTTTGATAGAAGGTTTCCACAGCTTATAGAGCTTATATGTATAATTCATCTAGATTTTTCTTGTGTCGATTGTCGAAGTGATGCTCACGTTTACCGATCATCCTGCCGGCTTCCTCAGAGCTTGCTCCTCGGACTGACTTCTTCAGAATTTACAGTTTCTCAAATAAGAACGTGACCGCATGTATCCTTGAAAAAATGTCTTCACAAACTACACCGATTTTTTAATATATTTAGCGGCAGCAGAATGTGTCATTTTAGGCCCCTTTGGATAGGAACAAAGAAAGACTACCTCGAACCGACGCGCAAACAAGTGACTCATTTTGGATTTTACGTTATTTCGACGGAAATTAGGTATCGATTGATACTTTTACTAAAATGCATCGCAGATCAAGGTTCCCTCTATTGATTTTTTGTTGAATCGCTACAATCGGATCTACCAAAAAATAATTATCAAGGACACGTTCTTACTTGACAGAATCTAGCATCAAATTGATCAATAAGCTCTGAAGCACACGGCAGTTGTGCAACATATCCTGTAGTGTTGTGACTCGAAACAGCCTATTTATAAGCAGTTTATATATAAGTCGACTAAAAATGAACGCAGCCTGTTCTTTCATCTTGTACCAATAATAATAATACAAATAGAGACAATAGAGGTTTTGCTGACCAATCTTCAAACTTAAAATTCTTAGAAGTGTCAGGCATAATACTGTTCATAGAAAAATAAGTCTGAGGGTAAAAGACTTTCTGAAAGTGAACTAACTGGACACTTAATTAGGCATATTTTGACATAAAGGCGGGGTCCACAATTCCATGTTGTATAGTTATGATTAAGTATTTTTGTTTTTATTATTTTCACGAAATAAAGTTTTGCTCACGTTTTCCTGCTTATAATTTAATTACGTGCTACCGATTTCCATTTTGTTACAATATCAGTCGTTACTTTTTCTTTACAATTAAAAATTTGTAGGAAAAGTTTCGTTTTTAATTTGCAGTAATTGCTATTTTTGATTTTTCGTGAATAATAATATTACCGCCCCATGAATAATTCACTATTTTCAACTGAAATTTATCTTTTATATTTACTTAACAAGGCTTTATAATACGTTACTTCTGAAAACTAATTCATTATTTTTAGGTGACTAACGAAATATTTTAAGTATTATTCAATTTTATTTCAAAACAAACTAACGCTAATGTTTCTTCACATTTCATAAAATGCTACAAATATTATCTCTCTCTCAATCTTTTCACCTCAATAAGAGCATAGGCGACGCTGTGTAATTGCTGCCTCAATAATCATTCTCCAGGCATCTCGATCCTGCGCGATCTCATTTGACTCGTGCATACTCATAACAAGGAGAGGTCTTACTTGGTCGGACCATCTTGTTGGAGACCGTCCCCTAGATCTTCTACCTTCCTCGTTACTACAAGCTTTTCCATGGCATACACTGTCCTCATAATGTGACCAAAATAGTTCAGGTGCTATATATTAATTCTATTTCGGGGATAATTCTAACAGATCACATTTATACTCCATCATGATCTGAATGAAGCCTTTAGAGCAGCTGTAATATCTGAGAGAATATATATTTCTTGGTTACGGTAATTCTGTCTAATATTCTCGTGAACACGGGCTTGTATTGCGGTAATTTCTGTCTGGAGTATGATTGCATTTGTCGCTAGTGGAATACTAGCGCTCTACTTGGACTTTTCTGCATATATGTCAGTGTCTACTCCTCTCGAAGTTTTTGTTCCACCTGTGTAATAGACTAGACCTTTGTCGAAGTCTTTACCTCCATCTATAGATTTGGATCGTACCCAGTTCTATATGGTCTTTCAAAATTATACGATGTTGTCGTATAGTAAGATTGCATATCCAACAGTTTTTTGTTGATCAGATCCATAACTCTTGTATGTTCAAATTGTACTGGTTGTTGTTTCCATTCCCCATTTAGTCTCATTCGATAGGTGCTATTGATAGCCTCACTTTTTATATACGTATCTAGGGATATTAGTTTTAAAATTATTTCCATAGCTGTGGTGGGGGTACTACTTATAGCCCGGTGGAACATATGCAAGCCAACTACTGCAACCGAGTTAGCTCCGTCGCCGGAGTCAACAGGCAACCATTCATTTAGTATGCAATTTCGTTAGCAAATAGCCCTTTCGAGATAGAAACCGAAAAGGTATTGTATTTTCGAGATAGGGCTCCAAACATGGACAGTATTCCAACGATTGTTAACTTTGAGCTTTATTTATGCTTAACAGATGTGGAATATAGAGCATGTCGGAAGAAATTAATTTCCTAACCATTGCACAAGTTTTTGATGCTAAGGTTATGCCAAAAAGTATTTGTTTCCAGAGTAAAATTTAGCCAGTTGAGTGACGATGCCAATGGAAGAGAGTGCTTCCCCAAGTACTTTGGGGTATGTAACCTTAACTTTGATTTGGGCTTTTGTAAAATTAAATTATACTTAGATATTGTTATCTCAAGATAGAATATTTTTCAGGTCTAGGTTAAATTTTGTAAACCCAACCAATTAACGGAAATTAGGCTTAGATTAATATTTGGAGCGAAGGCTGTTATGGAAATATCATCGGTTTCTACTATTTAAGCGGCAAAGCAAAATTAAATCCGCTGTATTTATCAAACATCAGCATATTCAAAATTGGACCATAGCACAAATAGAAACAAAAATAACATCCCGAAGTGCACTGCTGTAATATCGTACTTTGTTTAAGAGTCAACTTTTGTGCAAATATCGACTCATTAAATGGTGCATCGTGGTTTATTTACTTTCCGGTAATTACTGGTTTATTAACCCCAATATTAATCTACAAACAATATACATAGTCGAGCTATAATTTGTGTCAGGACATCGAACGCAATTATTTAAATGAAGAGTCAGTTAAAACATAGTTATATAAAAATTATATTAAAAGTTTTTTAAAATCATATTTAGAATAAATACCATCCATCTTGTAACAAGTCGTTAAACACTGAGGATAATCGTCGATTACATATTTTTTTCGAGCAATTCTATGATCTTTAGCATAGAGTAAATAAAGATTGTCCTTATAAGATGGCAGAATAGGAACATATTGTTGAGTGTGCACACCCATGGCGTACAGTGCTGGCATTTGACTGGATTGATTGAGAAATGTGGGCCTGATGCCGATCACTACAGGACAAATTTAGTATTAATTTGTTTTTCTTCACTACATCCTCTCTTTCATAGGCTTATTTCTACAAAAATGCTGAAAGTGATCCAGATTGATCTAATTTATATCAATCAAATACTGACCAACCCAGCAGAGTTGGTTATTGTTCTCGTCGTTATGTAGTTCAATAATTTAAATCTAAAATAGTTTAGAAATTTTGTTGCTGAAACCATTTCACTTCAATTAATATAACGTTTAAAAATTTTCTAAAAAATTAATGGTTCCTGGAAATTTTTCTTTGGTTTAATTAATAACGACGTCAATGTCAATAATTTTGTTTAAGTTGGACCATTAGAAATATTGGTAATTTTGAGGCTATGATTTTTATAAAACAATATTTATAAAAATTTAATTGGTATGTAAGTTTGATCACAGATGAATTAAAAATCAAGGATGTTTCAAAAACAAAGATATTTGGCAACATTATAAAAAAATACTTCTATATTGCCTATACATTTCAGAAATTGTTATATTTTAAAATATTTTAATCGCATATATATACAAAACATTGTTTTCTTTGTTTTAATCCATTTTTGTAATGTACTGTCTATAAACTGTATTTACTTTAACTTAGGTATACCTATACGATGAAAATGATGATAATGTTAACATTACATAAAATTGTTATATTTTTTAACTTAAAGATGTACTACTTTGGCAATTCCCAAAAAAACTGAACGTAAAAACCTGCAACCAAATATAAGATTTATTCAATTCGTAATAGCAGAATATGATCGCAATAACAATCCTCCTTAACAGAGTAGCTGACGGTCATTGTGCAGCGTTTTTTAAACCAATTGTTTCAAAACTGTAACGATACAGATTTTAAAATAATTCATTTAAACAGACACCTAAATTAGATGTATACTGTAAAGATACATATTTTAAAATAATTCATTTAAACAGACACCTAAATTAGATGTATACTGTACATCTCTGGTATGATATATTTCTTTTTTTGATAAACCACTCTTTCTAATCAACCCGTAAGACAGATATCTTTAACTAACAGCTTTTAGAATGTAGTACATGCTTACAGTGCAGAAGGTCTCGGGCTCAGATCCCAAAAGGTCGGTATACTTATCTATTAATTTAATTAAGTATTCTGCAGCAATTCCTTCTGAGCTAGTAACAAGACATAACGGACATAGTGGAAAAGTCAGTACATAGAAAGTACCCTATACTACCAACGATGTGGAGAAAATTGTACACGAACCCTGTGGAGATCGAAAAAAATAAGAAATTTGTTAAATAATAAAGCTCCAGGTGACGATGAAACTTCCAATTTGCTTTTAAAAAATATACCAAACAAAACATTAATAAAATTAACACCCATAATTAACGCAATATTACAGCTTTAGCATTTCCTCGAGGAGTGAAAGTGGTCTGTGGAGGTCTCCTTCCTAAAATCGGACAAAAACTTGAGGAGGACGGACTCCTACAAACAAATATCACTTCTCAGTATGCTATCAAAAATTGCAGAAAAGAACAACACTGACAAAAAATTGCAAGAGCAATAATTTGGATTTCGGGGCGGTCACAGCACCATTCCGCTAATTGCTAGAGCACTTCAAGAAGCGCTAAACAAAATAAACAATCGGCAGAATACTTTTGCAATCGCACTGGACATCCAAAAAGCATTTGATTGGCATTGCACAATTTATCATTATATGGTTTTACTGCATATTCCTATATAAGCAGAAGAACATTTAAAGTCAGTGGGAAACTCAATGACAAAATCAAAAAACCGGTCAAGTGCAAGTTGAACTTGCACAATTAGTGTTCCGTACGTTGATTGTTTTTAAAATAAAAAATTTTGTTAGGGTGGTATAAAATGATCAGTGACTTCACAAAACACACCTCAAAGGAGTTTTCAACAAAGGTTGTTTCCAATCTTTACTGAAAACTGGTGACCTTGAAATTTTGTTTTTTTTTATATACCAAATAAATTATTAAAGGTAATGCACTCGTGATAATTTTCGTTCAATCTATACCCCGTGGAGAATATTCAAGAATTTTTTCAAAATTTTTTGATCAGTACTTTTCGAGATAAGGTAGGGGACAGCGATTTTTTAAAAGTAATACGAAGAAAAGTGTGCGCAAGTATTACATTATATACGAATATATATATATATATATATATATATATATATATATATATATATATATATATATATATATATATATATATATATATATATATATATATATATATATATATATATATATATATATATATATATATATATATATATATATATATATATATATATATATATATATATATATATATATATATATATATATATATATATATATATATATATATATATATATATATATATATATATATATATATATATATATATATATATATATATATATATTTTACTCGTGTTTTCACAAGCTTTCATTGGACATCACACTCGATGACCTAGTAAAAAAAAAAATGTTTTTCACTTCCGATTTTACCCCTCAAAACTAACCCCTTAAGTCAAAATTTATGTTACGGTGGTATAAAATGATCAGTGACTTCACAAAACACACCCCAAATACGTTTTTAACAAAGTTTGTTTCCAATCTTTACTGAAATCTGATGACCTTGAAATTTTTGTTTTTTTTATATACCATATAAATTATTAAAGGTAATGCACTCCTGATAATTTTCGTTCAATCTACACCCCGTGGAGAATATTCCAGAATTTTTTCGAAATTTTTTGATAAGTACTTTTCGAGATAAGGCCCGGGACAGCGATTTTTCGCGAATTTTTAAAAATAATACAAAGAAAAGTGCGCGCAAGTATAATATTATATATATATTTTTTACTCGTGTTTTCACAAGCTTTCATTTGACACCACACTCGATGACCTAGTAAAAAAATTTTTTTTTTCGCTTCCGACTTCACCCCCCAAAACTAACCCCTTAAGTCAAAATTTAATTCTCAAAACTACATGGCTCTGATGAGGCCATCAATTCCTATATTATTACCAAACTTCACCTTTCTATGTCAAATAGTTTCGGAGAAAATCAGGTGTGACAGACAGACAGACAGACAGACAGATAGACAGACAGACAGACAGACAGACAGACAGACAGACAGACAGACACCGAAGTGATCTTATAAGTGTTCCGTACGGAACACTAAAAATATAAAATCAGGAGTGCCACAGGACTCTGTACTTGCACCCAAACTCTATAACTTATATATGACTGACTTTCCCAAGTATCCGTCCACCAAATCAGGTTTGTTGCAGATGATGCGCCCATTTACGCACATTCATACTATGCAAATATGGCTGAGCGCACATCTGTAACCATCTTCAGAGCATTCTCCCATAGCTGGAAAAATGGAAAATAAAACTAAATGTGACAAAATGTGAAGGCATAAGTCTCATTAGAAAGTTTACGAATAATAGAATCGACCTGCCGATCAAAATAAATGATACTCAGATACCATTCAGAAATAAACTAAAATATCTGGACGTCATTATAGATGCAAGACTTAGATTTCATCTCCATGTGTCACATGTGATTTAAAAATCAATGCAGAATCTATATGCATTATTAACACCGCGCTCACACGTGAAGCCAAGGAATAAATTGCCACTCTACAAACAGTTAAAACTAGTACTTATATATGCTGCGCTAATATAGTGTAGCATATCAGATATACAAACCTATAGAATAGAATTTTTTCTGCAGATAGATATACAAGAATTGACGACTTACAATACATGGCAAACGTACAAACCGTAAGACAAAACATTAACGATACATCAGATAAATTTTACAGGCATAAAATACACAATACAGACCGCAAGACACAGACCGCTATTCAGAAACCGCTTTATCAAAGTTTAGCGGTTTATGTCGAGGAACCGTAACTCCATTGCGACAGATGCAAAATGGACGAGTTACCATGGTATATACAAATAAAATTAAATATTTCAGATAGACAATATAAACTCCTTGGCCAAATTATTAGACGCACTATATTTTTTTTAGTAATTTTATGTTTCTTAGGAGTTTTTATGCAATAATGGTATATTTAAACTACAATATTATTGATTTTTATTTAAAAGAATTGTTGTAGACTACATATTTGTATTTATTTTTAACATATGGCAACACTGTGTTGACAAAGTGATACATGAACGTAAACAAGTACAAACCTGTATCAGTCGCGATCGGAATCAAGTCAGGTACGGACGTGTTTCTGTGGCTTTATGGACTGTGATTGTTTGTTTAACAGTTTTATACTACTCAGTTATTAGTTTATTTTGTATGCAGTGTTTTAAAAAAGTAATTGGACTATTTTCATTATGGGTAGAAAAGGCGATCTTTCACCACGTAAAAAAGCTGAAGTGAAGGCCCTTGTGATTGCGAAAACATTTACAAACCGAGAAATATCACGAAGATTGGAGGTTTCTGAAGCTAGTGTACGACGCATAAAAAAGAAAATTGAGTCAGGGAAGGAATTAAGCCCGAAAAGAAAGAAAAGATGCGGTAGAAAACCAATTTTCACTCCACGGTCAGAGAGATGTTTGAAGAAAATTTGTGTAGAAAACAGATTTGCTACCACAAAGGTAATAAAATCACAACTCCAGGATGCTAGCGTAAATGCTTCTGAGCGCACTGTTCGAAGAAAATTGAAAGAATTAGATTTTAAGGCCTGCCGCCCCGCCAGGAAGCCCAAGTTAACAGCTGCAATGAAAGCAAAGCGCCTGAAGTGGGCCAAACAATGGCAAGACAAAGATGTGGACTTCTGGAGATCGGTAAGATACAGCAATTTAATCAATAATTTATACTACTCAGTATATATCACCACTACACCAAACACTTTATTTTTGCACTCGACGCGCGTTTCGCTAACCATGTTAGCTTCATCAGGAGCGATGATTGAGCTAACATGGTTAGCGAAACGCGCGTCGAGTGCAAAAATAAAGTGTTTGGTGTAGTGGTGATATATACTGAGTAGTATCATTGTGCCAAAGATTCCACATTCCCAACTTAGCAATAATTTATACATTATTATCATTTTCAGTTAAATAAAGCAAATAAACATGGAAGCTTATATATTTTTCCTATTTTTGACAGGTCTGCTTCAGTGACGAAAGCACATTCGAAATTTTGCAGAATAAAGCTCAGTATGTGCATCGTCGTCATGGAGAAAAGTTTCATCCTGATTGTGTCGTCCCGACGGTTAAACATCCCACCAAAGTGATGATTTGGTCAGTCATCAGCGGCAAGGGCACTGGACGTCTGTACGTCGTCAAAGGAATAATGAGGCAAGATCAGTACAAAGAAGTATTACAAAATCGGTTGATTCCGCAGCTCAGAGAATGGTTTCCAAATGGGGAACCATTCACTTTCATGCAAGATGGAGCTCCCTGCCACACTGCTCGGTCTGTTAAAGCTTTTTTGGCAGAAAAAAATATCCCTCTGTTGGATAGCCCTGATATGAACCCCATTGAAAATGTGTGGGAGCTGATGAAAAGAGAAGTGGCTAAAGATGTGATTACCAACAAAACCCAGCTCCTAGAAAAGATTATTCATGTGTGGAATCATCATCCTCAAATGCAGGAGACAGTACAATCTTGCATTGATAGCATGCCGCGCAGAATTAAAGCTTTGATAGCGGCTAAAGGTGGCTCAACTAAATATTGACTTTTACTAACATTAATTTCACTTTTCTTTAAAACTTAATAAACTTATGCTTTTCTAAATTAATGCTGTTTTATTTATGTCAAATAAATAGGTAATTGATTGGATAATATAAAAATAAAAAACAAATCAATTTAAAATAATAAAACGGTACAATATCACTCGGTAATTAATATTTTACATGAAATCTTGCAGTGCGTCTAATAATTTGGCCAGGGACTATATATATATATATATATATATATATATATATATCTATATATATATATATATATATATATATATATATATATATATATATAAATAGTCATGCATCAATTGCATTAAGTGTAAATATAGTGCAGTGCAGTGCCGTGTAAAAAATGTATAATAAAATCTTAAAAACACACACGTAACATAAATGTAAAGATAGTATTAGTTACCTATAAATATGTATGCAGACATAGACGATAAAAATGTAAATAAACAAACAAAAGTAAACAGAGTGAATGCGGTTATACATAAGTGTGAGAGAGATGCATAAAATAGTGAGATATGTGAAAGAACGAGAGTGGATGCGATAAAAATAATTACAATTAAGATAAATTTATTAAGCTATTTGTACCTAAGAGGAAAAATCGTGCTGGATTTTTTTGTAGTCACAATTTTTTCCAGGAAACTAACTAGAAAAGCTACCCAAAAATAAATAATTACAGATAATATATCCCAATGCTCCTTTAAGAAATCTTTTTCGATTAATAATAAGTTTTTCAAATTCTTAGTTAACTTCTTCCATACGGGATTTGACATGCTAGCACCTTTCGTTTAACTTATTTTGCATCGGTTCCCGCAACAGAGCAACATTAGTGGTAAAGGTTTAAGGACTGTATCTTAAAAGCCATCAGAGGTCAAGTAGTCGAAACTTTTAATTTAAAAGCAAAGCTAACAGACGGAAAATGGTAAAAGGTATGATCCTTAATATACTAAAATAGCTTTTTTCCGCATAAAATTGAATTTGAATGTTTATAGCAACAGCTAATCAATTAATAGTGGTAGTTATAGATTGTTTTCCTATAAACACATCTTTTCTTCTTTCTTTGTTGAGTTTAAGATCTTTAAGTTACTGTACAAATCGATGTGTTTTGCACACGTCGTATGCTTGAAAAGTCCTAACGATCCTGGGGTTATTTCATATGCCCCTGTCAAAAATGTATCTTTTAGGTATTTACGATCGAAAATGCAAAGATGTGTTTTAATCAAATTTTCTATATATTTTTCTCTATTTTTTTGATGAATTCTTCTCTACTCTGTCCTAAAGTCTGGTCAAAAAACTATAGCAAACTATAACGTATAATTGGTTTCTATCTGATCGAAGATTCCCGAACTCAGCACCAACAAATATATAACCAACACGTATTCATATAATGCATGATGAAAAGTTGAAAATCCTAGTCAGAAACCACTTCCTATTCTGCTTGGTTTTTTGGTAGGGATTTTTAACCAGGCGACTGAATCTCGCTACCAAAAAAACAGCCAAAATCCTGAATTTTAGTACTTGACGAAGTAAGAACATGTCGAGAGTAGTTGTTAGTTCTTTCTGAATGTAGACTCTGTTACCGGATTAAACATTTTGGCTGCCTCAGGTTTATCCACATATATAGGTAGTAGTTGTTGCAGAAATGTAACAACGTCCGTGGCAGCATTACCGCATGGTCTGAAAGGTGCCGAGAAATACAAAAATGTATGTTTCGGAACTTGGACAACATTTACGGATATTACGACATCCTTGCCGATATCTTTAGGATATGAAAAAGGGTAAATCTTTATTCAGGTGGAGAGATGAACGATAAAAAAGGGTCTCTAGTATAGAACTCTATATATAGTTGTCTGTTCGTTCCACCATGGTTTATGAGTCAAGTCTGTTCAAATCTGGGCTATCAATAGGTGAGTCTACAGTCTTATTAAATGAAAGAACATTTCTCTCCAGCCAAAAAAGTGTTCTCTTAGCTTTAACTTTCCTTAGTTTCTGTAATTTATTCGGTAATAAATAGTTATAATGATTGTGACAGAAAATATGTAGGGCAAATTAGCAGATCCGTTCAAACAAGATTTAAAAAGTATTTTATTCATTTGAGGCATACTGAGATCAAAAAATAAAGTAATGCTGAAAATACCTTTGAACATACTATCGACATAGTATAATTTAAGATTAATTAAAAAGGTGTGAAATAGGATATTATTAAACCCCTACAAAAGTTCAATAATTATAAAATATAAAAAGAGTCTAAATAAGGACGGAGAACCTATTCCTTACTGCCCTCTGTAGTGGCTACTTCATCGGGACTAATCCTACGTCTATAATTAGCCGAATTCACTTAAGTAAATTACAATATTAGTATAATAAGTCCAGTTTTTAATCTTAGATTTAGTCAGTCATCACTTCTGGTGATGATAGCATGGTTAGCAAAACGCGCATCGAGTGCCACCAGAAAATATTTAGTTTGACGCTGATAATATATGTATAGTATCACTGTAATAAAGATTCTAAGATTCCAACATGGTAAACATGGATATACCACAAAATATATGTATAATGGAAAGAAATGAGTTTTGACTTTATACACAAAAAAAGCAGGCAAATTATGTCATTCACGCCATCAGTTACCCATTAGAAACTTCAATGAGTGCTTTAAGGACAAGTAGAAAATCCTGGACAGAATTCCAACCCTGTCCTATGCAAATAATTACCTTTCTCAGTATCGGTGCTACGCCGCTAAAAAGCAGGTGGTCTGGCAGCAAAATCTGGTGGGTATGCCTACTGGTGTTGTCACTTATATTTGTCAATTTTAATAGCAGGTTATATGGGTTTATATATCACTTAATAAAGCACAAATTTAGACAGTAGTCAGCTGTGTCTTATAAATATATTGTTATTAATGTTATTAACTTTCTTGTCTAATAGCTAAAATTATGCACTTCATTAAATATCTTAAATTTTAGAAGTATGGCAACACTACATATTTGACCGATCCATTCGCATGCGATCCAATCAACCGGTTTTCAGGCCTGGTTAGATGTGTGATAGCGTTTTAATGTAAATATGTGGAGCCTTGGTTCTGACAAATAATTTTTGAAGAAAAGGGTGTTCAACCCCTAATGCTATAATTTATTTTTTTTTTACTGCCGATAAAAACAAACTTCATGCACATGGTAGTCAGTACAGAAGTTCAAAATTACAACCACAAACTCATTATTATTTAATCCCTGCCCAACAACATATTCCAGAAACTGTGTGGGTGTTATCACAAGAGAATTATGTTCTCTTTTTCATAAAAAAACCTGTTTTGCATGACAGAACATTGAATTATCCAGATAAGAGCTTATCCGCACGCTCTAGTTTACGGCGTAAATCTCTTTTATCACGACAGGTGCGATCCTAAACGTTGACAATTTATTGTTCTACATTACATAAACACTGGTCACTGTTTGCAACTTTATAAACGTCTAAAATTCCATTTACGAAGAGCCTTTTTGCTGTTGTTTAAACTTTGGGTTTTAACTTATTTTAGATTTGATATTAAGGGGTTACATACATTTTAATTCTCTATATTTTTAAGAATTAATCAAAAAAATTTTAAGAAAATTCCATTCTACTACGAAGTTGTCGCACTAAATCTGACCTAGCTTCGGATTGGGACCGCTACCTGTCTTCAGACACTGTCTACAATATCATTGCCAATTTTTAATATCACATTTTTTAACTTTTTTTTTTAAATCCTAATAATTATTTTTTCAACGAACTGTCCAGAGGTTTTTTTAAATTTTTCTGATTGATAATTTTTATAAATAATTAAATATAAACTTTTTACACTTGAATTATATACATAAACTTTTTGTTTGAAAATGACATACTAAGTTCGAAACACCGTAAATTTTTTATTTTTGAAAAAAACCCTTAGAATATTTTTAATTACTACATTATTTTACAAGATTAATTTTTATTTTTGCAGATTGGATTATTCTTTCTGAAGTGAAGACAAGGAGGCGTCATAGTTTTTATCAAACCCGATAAAAAATAATGTTAACATTTAAAACATACTTAAATATGTACATGGTAGTAGTTGTTTGTAAAAATGCAAAAACAACGTTGGTGGAAGCACTACCGCGTTGCCTAAAAGGTGCCGTGAAATACAAAAATGTATGTTTAGGCACTTGGACAACGTTGACGGGTATTACGACATCCTCGCAGATATCCTTGGGATATGAAAAAAGGGTAAAAGCCCTACTGAGGCGGGGAGGTGAGCGATAAAAAAAAAGAACATTCTTATAATTTAAAGTACAATAAAAATATATAATCGCCATTCTTTTGTACTCTTCTTCTTCCTAAAGTGTCTATTCGGTTTCTATTATGTTGGCAATCATTTTGGCTAATATTACTTTATCCACTGCAGCTCTGAAAAGTTGTTGAGAGCCAATTTCGCAGATTGTTTAACCAGGAAATACGTCTGCGTCTCATTTTCGTGCTCAATTTTATTGCTGAGCTTCTGAAAAGTGGTGTCATTTTGAGGAACATTGCTCTGGCTTTTTCGATACGGCAACGAATTTCCTGCGAATTATCCCATTGTTCATTTATCATGGTACTTAGATATGAATATTATGGAGTTCTTTGTATTTGTTGATTGTTAACCATCAACAAGGTAGCAGGAACCAGAAACTTGCTGATTACCATGTACTTTGTTTTGCTGATATTAAGTTCGAGGCCGTATCGATTACAGACTTTCATTTTGTCATAAGATGTTGTAGACCCTTAAGTTTTCAGCCATAACCGCCGTATCGTCAGCATAACGAATGTTATTTATTTGCTCCCCATTAAACAGTATTCCTTCATCAGCCTCTTCCAATGCCTCTCTGAAGATTATATTAAACAATAGTGGAGACAAAACACAACTCTGCCTTACTCCAAGCTCAATCGATATTGCTTCTGAGCGCTCCAATTCTACTTTAACAAATACCATCTGGTTACAGTAAAGGTTGCCAATAATCCGCAGATCCTTTCCATCTAGCCCAAGGTCAACTTATGAAGCTAATTGTTCGATAGTCTTCGAATTTTTTAGCGCCTGCATTTTTGGGATCATTACAAACTCAGACTTTAACCAGCTTTCTGGTTCATAGATTTTCTTGTAGATCACCGTAAGCTACTTAATACCATCCTCATTTAAGAGCTTAAGAAACTCCCCATGGAATTTATCAGCACCGGTGGCTTTTCCATTTTTTAATTGATCTATTGTACTGCTCACTTCATCGGTGGTAATACAGGGCCCAAACAAGTCTATTGAACATTGTGGCTGATCTGATCATCAGAAAATAACTCTGTAATAGAGTATTGCCATATCTCCAGTTTCTCTTTTTTATCTATAACGTTTCCTTGGTGATCTATTAAAGGTCTATTTAATTTCGTTCTCCGTCTTTGATTTTTCGATAGTTATTAAAGCTATCATACTTTCCCTGCATCTCTTTACATCTTTCACCATTCCACCTATTTTAGCTGTTCGAACCGTCTTTCCTATACTAATCTTAGAATATCATATCTCATCCATTCCTTCCTTTTATGTGTTTGTTCCATAGTTAGATACTTATTCTTTAGCCCCCTTTTTATTTCATTTAACTTTTCTATTTCAGATTCTATGTCTTCGTTTAGATCTGTGTCTCGGAGTTCTTTATTAAGATCTTTTTTAGATACGTTTGTTCATTTTCGTCTTTAAGTTGTCGCATATCGTATATGTTTATCTGTTTTCTTTTTGACTTATGACTGTCAATTCTCATTTTGGTATTGTTTTTAGGACTTCTGTTATTTGCTGGTAAAATTGCTCAACCTCTTCATCATCTTTATCTGCAGTGGGAGCATATATTTCTATGCCGTTAAGAGGAACAGGTCTCGTTCTTATTTGGAGAAGCGTTTTTCTGTCTGAAATAGGCGCAAAATTTGTGACGCATTTGTCTGTAGCTTTGTCAACTATAACTCCCACTCCATACTACTCCATACTCATGTTTATTTTCGGCCGATCCTGAATAGTATATTTTGTAATTTTCCATGCAACCGTGCCCTGAACCTGGACATCTTACTTCGCTTATTCCCATAATGGATATGCCAAGTCATTTCTAGGATCGCATTATGAGATTTTCCTGCCTGGTAAAGAGTTTTTACGTTCCAGGTGCATATTTTGATGTTTTTCAATGTTTTCTTTTCTGATTTAACAGCGTTCATGCTGTCCCACCCCTCCCGGAGATCTGATTGGGGGACTAGAGACTCCAGAATTTTTCGCTCTCAACCGTCATGATTTTAACTAGGTATATTTAAATTGAATCATTATTGCAGTAGTTTACCATTTCCTTCTGCATTCCCATGTCGTTGACGACTTATGTAGTTCATCCGTCTTTAAGGGCGATTTCTCACCCTGAGGACAAGAGAGTACCCTATTGCTAGTTTTGGTCCGCCTCAAGTATTTGGTTTCTTTGATACCACTCATATCTGAGTAGCAGTCCCCTATCCGCTACCCAGGGAGGTGCCCGATGGAGGAGAAACAACCCTACACTTTTCTATTATTCACTTAATAACCTTTTTTTTAAAATATGCATACTTTTTGCAGCGCCCAGGTGTATGTAACCCCTTGATAAAAATATGCTTATTTTTATTTCGGTTTCTAATAAAACGTATTGATTTCATCCTGGAAGTCGTGAGTCATACCATTTAATGTTGAAAAGCCAGACATTGTATTACATAAAATCTGCAAGTAATGCGAATATATTTACGTGAAAATTGGTTCTTGTTTTCTTTAAAAAATCTTCTGCATTATACTTTGATTTAAACATGAAGTAATTTTATAGTTATCCTCTACCTCGTCAAACTTTACACTTTATTTAAGAAAGATATATTTTGGGGCGTAGATTAACCTTATGAAAATAAAACAAAGATGAAACTGTAGTATGTTATGCTTCAAGCCATTCTAATCAAAAGTCTCCATGGAAACAAAGTCTAAAAATGTGTAGATTAGTAATTATTGAACGTGGAATTAGTAAAAAAACTGCTGAGAAAATGCTATTTTGACTAGAACATAATTTTACGAAAAATTCTAACGGCATTATATGCTTTTTGGGTTGCTAATTATCAAGATAATAATTATTTTGACCCATTTCGCTCGTACTTCCGAATATTGGCCATTTTGCCCATTTCTGAAGCCTTTGTTTAATTTAATTCGTCTAGAACACATTTTTGTGAAAAATTCCAACGGAATTTTATGTTTTTTGATTTGATAATTACGAATGTAATAATTATTTTGAACCAATTGTTTTTACTTTCCACTAACGATTATTTTTGGCCAACTTTTGGCCCTTTTCTGGATTTAATTAGTCTAGAATATATAAAAGTTATACTTTATTTTCAACGACTCTAAGGAAATTGTTCAGCAAGAATGGTGAAGGTTACATTACCAAAAATAAACTCTATTCGAATTATTATATTCGTAATTTTCAACTTAAAAAACATAAAATTCCGCTAGAGTTTTTCGCAAAAATATGTTCTAGACTAAGGGTGCTCAAACGGTCGATCGAGATCGACAAGTCGATCGCGAGTGCTTTTTGAGTCGATCTCGAGAAAAAAATTCCGATATAGAACTATTCACAGATTTTGTTTTAGGTAACTAAAACAAAATGTAATGAATAAACTACTAAAATTTATTCGATCCACAATTAGGCCTCATCACTTTCTTTTATCGTAATAACCCCCTGCTAGCGGCAAAAGGCGGCTTTATCAAAGGAACGCGCGGTACTTGTGAAAGAAAAGCCGCGTTTTTGATTTCCACCAATTTTTCTAGAAACTTCGGGCGGCGTGTTTGACGGGAACATTCCAGACTTCGTTCGCGCCGATATAAATGTTGCGCCTGCAGAAATAGGAGTCAGTCTGAGTTGTAACTTGAAGGCGATACATCGATACAAAGTTTATTAATAAATAGTCCAAAATTAGTGCGGCGAAGAAAAGTAAAACTTATCATTTTAATAACGATTGGGAGGAAGAATTTTTCTTTTGTATGGTAATGGATAAGTGCATTTGTCTCATTTGTCGTGCGTCAGTTGCAATACCTAAGCGTGGGAACTTAGAGAGGCATCATAAAATGGTTCATAAAAACTATGAAAAGGATTTTCCGTCAAAGACTGAATTAAGAAAACGAAAAGTACGTGATTTGATAACTTGTTTGAAAAAAGAACAAACCATGTTCACAAGACCAGCCAAACAATCAAAAGCTGCAACGATCGCGTCATTTAAAATATCTCATATATTGGCGAAACACACAAGAAACCATTTGATGATGGACTGGTTGTGAAGGAAACATTTATTGAAGCAGATGAGACTTTATTTGGAGATTTTAAAAATAAAACAGAGATTATGTCTGCTATTAGAGAACTTCAGTTATCTCGTTCGACTGTCACAAGGCGTGTTGAAGTCATGAGTCAGAACATGGCAGATAAACTAAAACATGATAAGATGGAATGTACATACTTTTCTTTACAGTTCGACGAATCCACCGATATGACAGACACTGCTCAGCTGTGTATTTTTATTCGAATGGTATTCAATGACATGTCGGCTAAGAAAGAGTTTTTGACAATGATTCCTCTGAAAGGAAAGACCCGTGGCGAAGATATATATGACGTTTTCTTCAATCTTGTAACAAACTACAAGCTACCAATATATAAACTAGTGTGCATTACAACCGATGGAGCATCAGCAATGACTGGAAACAAAAACGGTTTTGTGGCATTGTGTCGAGCTAATGGTGATTTCCCTTCATTTTTCTCCTTCCGTTGCATTATACATCAACAAGTTTTGTGTTCAAAAGTTCTAAACTTGGAGGAGATTATGGGCATTGCAATAAAAATTGTGAATTCTATCCGTGCACGTAGCTTGCAACGACGGCTCTTTAAATTGCAGTTGGAAGATAGTGAGTCAGCTGAACACAATTCGAAATACGTTTTTATGATTTCAGTAAATTGACAAATATCACATCATTTTTGAGTTATCCTTTTTCGTGTAAAAACATTGAGGAATTAGCTACTGAAATAACAAGTCAGTTTAACATGAACTCATGTTCTGTTGAAAATGAGTTAGTGCAGATTATATCAGATATACATCTCAAAGCCACAGCATCTGATACAAAATTCTGTTGTTTTATATCTAAAGATAAATATCCGAATCTAAGGCAAATCGCCCTTCAACTGACGGTAATGTTTGGGTCAACTTACTTGTGCGAGTCTGCATTTTCTGAAATGAAGATAATTAAGTCAAAATATCGCAATCGACTAGCTGACGAACATATGTCATCATGCTTGCGATTAGCACTCGGTAATTACGTACCATCTTATGAAAAGTATGCTGAGGACATGCAGTGCCACGCTTCAACATCCAAAGTCACTCTTTAGTTAAGACACTAGAACTCGTTTGTTTTGTAAGAACCAATAAACTCGCAATTTTGAATAATTATGAGTTTTTTCATTGACATTTTAGAGCAGACCTACACTTACCTTGACTAAAAAAATGCATATTGTGCGGAAAACTAATATCTATGACACTATACACCCTACCTAGACGACAATCCTGCATCACACTTACTTGCAGCCTCTCAGAGTCGATCGATCGTAGTCTAACAATATTGAGGTAGATCGCCAGCAGTTCAAGTTTGAGCACCCTTGTTCTAGACGAATTAAATCAAAGAAAGACTGAAGAAATGGCCAAAAATTGCCAGTATTCGAAACTAGAAGCGAAATGGGTCAAAATGTTATATTCATAATTAGCAACCCAGAAAACGTTCGTAAAATCATGTTCTAGCCAAAATAAGTCCTTAAAAAAATGCAAAAATAGTATTTTCTTAGCGGTTTTTTTACTAATTCCACTCTCGATAATTCTGAATCTATGCATTTTTGGACTTTGTGTCCATGGATATTTTTGATCAGAATGTAACATTTTCAGCCGATTTGACCGGGATCCAATTTCTATAAGATTAGTGCGATTGCCGATAATAATTTCTTCTCCAGATATTCATAAAAAAAAAAACGGTAGCGATTTACCTAGTACTTTCTTTGCAAATATGTAGTTCTAAAATAAGTACTGAATTTGATTTTCTAGAGTAAAGGAAAAGGAAACGTTCATAATGTGAATAAGATAATACCATATCCTATTATGATACCAATAGATAGATACATGTTTGGAACAACGCAATTGAACACTTTGGAGAATCTCGAGCGGTTGCTCTTGACATATCAGAGGTATTCGACCGTGTTTGGCACAATGGACTGTTGGCCAAGCTACGCTCTTGTGGTATGTCTGAAAAGTTCTGTTGGTGGCTCTCATGTTTCCTCAGAGAGCGTTCTTTATGAGTGGCGGTCGACGGATTTCTTTCTAACACCTTCACTATCAACGCCGGTGTGCCCCAAGGCCCCACACTGTCTCCTACTCTCTTTCTTATTTACATTAGCGATCTGCTGGAAAAGAGCGGGAATCCAATCCACAGCTTTGCAGATGACAGTACGCTTACCTCTTCATTCACTTTGAATGCTCGGACATCGGCTACTTAGGTGGATATCCGCACACAGCAGGAGGTCGTTTAACTTAACAAAGACCTGGAAGAAAGTCTATGTTGGGGTAACGGTAACCAACTGGAATTTAACGCTACAAAAACCCCGGCGGCAGTTTTTTCTAAAAAAGTTAACGTTGCTGAACCCGACATAATTATGTGGGGGCAGTCCATTCCCCTAGCATCGTCACTCAATTTGTTGGGCGTTAATTTGGGAGCAAATATGTCCTGGCATGAACATGTTGCAGGAATAGCAAGGAGAGCTTCTCAAAAGTTGGGAATATTATTTCGAACCAGAAAGCTTTACATTCCACAACAACTGTTAATTCTTTACAAAGCTCAAATTCGACCATCTATGGAATTTCTGCTCCCATGTTTGGGGCTCCGCTCCCAAACATACACTGCATTTGTTGGATTCTGTTCAGAGAAGAGCTGTTCATCTGATTGGAGACCCGGAACTGACCGGCGGCCTTGATTCGCTGGAACATCGCAGAACGGTTAGCGACTGGAGTCTGTTCTACAAGTATTTTCATGGAAAGTGTTCGAAGGATGTAGCCTGCTTAATTCCTCCCATGCATGTTAGAAATACACGTCGCGCTAATGCTTCACATCCGTATGCTTGTTACTCCTCGTACAACGCTTTTCAAGCAGTCTTTCATATGGAGAACAACATTCCTTTGTAATCATTTGCCCAGGGCTGTGTTTCCCACCGAGTATAATTTACAGCGATTCAAAAACAACGTGAATCGCTTTTTCTACACATGCCGCTCTAAAACATTTTCAATAATTAACATTTTTTACCTTACTATGTAATCAGATCTCAATCCCATCTACTTACAATTTCTGTTAAAATTGGGAATAATGACAAAGCAATAACATTGAGATAGAAGTATATTATAATATATGAGCAACCACCTTTCTAACCCGCTACCTCCCATTCCTTCTACTTTTACTATAAATGTTTAGGTAAAATTTTTTAAAATATCGCAACCAAAAACCAGGCAAAATTTTTATAATATTGACACTACACAATATTTAATCATTCCTACACTTTCCACTTCTACTTGACTCAGAGAACTTTAAATAATACCTATAGCACAATAAATACGAAATCATTCTCTAGCTCTCTTGCTTACCTCATAATTATATATAGTAAATAATTAATTATGGTTAGAATTTGTTCATTATCGCAATTTAGAACTTGAAAAAATTTCCGTTATATTAATGGAAGCATCCAATATCCGACTACTTCATTTCTTTCACCTATTGTCCCATTAAAATTGAAATAACTTAATTTTCAGATCGCTCAATTCTACAAATTCCACAAAAAAACCTATAATACTATATATAGGAAGCAACCCCGTTAATCCCTTATCTCACCCTTTAAACCTTTATGTATTTTTATATAAATTATATACTTAAAATTTGTATATTACGTCAACCAAAAAACCTGTAAATATCTCAAAATGCAATTGAAATTATAAAAGATTAAATTAGCCCCGCATCCTTTGTCCTCTTTGTAGATGAAACTTGAAAACAATGAAACAATAACCTATTTTTTGGATTTCTCGACTTCTAAAACCCAGAAAAGGAGATATGACATAATATATGGGAAGCAACCTCCTCCCCTTCGCCCCTTACATGTTTTATTGTAAATAATTACGTATAAAATTTGTTTATTATTCAACATAAAAACCAGGAAAAGCTTCCGTATTAATATTAAAATTTATCGACTCTCACCCTTTTCTTGTTAGATGTTACCTACGTACCAAGTTTGAAATTGATATCTCATTTCGTTTGGGAGTTATCGTGCCAACAGTTAGACAGACTATGAGACGAACAAATCGGCGAACCCACAGACAGACTGATGGAAATGAGAGACTATGTTTTTTATGATCTAGGAATCCTTAACACATAAATAGAAACAAAAATCAGAGAATATGATTTTTTTGCGAAGAAAATACTTTCCTTTAACAAGGAAAATAAAAACTACTTTCTTCTTCCAAATCTTCTTTTCATTTATTTATTTTTCCATTTATATTGATACACTACCTAATTTTTCGTTTTCACTATAAAATATTCCCTACTTTTCTCCATAAAAATCACCAAACTTTTCTTGTGGAAAAGTTGCCCTTAAAATTTTGTTTTGATGGCAACGACCGCCACTGTTAGTAAATTTCAGCCTCTTCTATGTGGTTGGTAGATAAGTATGACACTTCAATGAGTAGTTTACAGCATTACAAATAAACCATCTATGATAGAGTTAAATATGCATTAGAGTTAGTTTCATGTTTTGTAAGAAATTGTAAACCAATTGATAATAATTTAAAAAAAATAACCGGTCAAGTGCAAGTTAAACTTGCGCAATTAGTGTTCCGTACGTTGATTGCTTTTAAAATAAAAAATTTTTGTTACAGAGGTATAAAATGATCAGTGACTTCACAAAATACACCCCAAATGAGTTTTCAACAAAGTTTGTTTCCAATCTTTACTGAAATCTGATGACCTTGAAATTTTTGTTTTTTTTATATACCATATAAATTATTAAAGGTAATGCACTCGTGATAATTTTCGTTCAATCTACACCCCGTGGAGAATATTCCAGAATTTTTTTCGAAATTTTTTGATAAGTACTTTTCGAGATAAGGCCCGGGACAGCGATTTTTCGCGAATTTTTAAAAATAATACAAAGAAAAGTGCGCGCAAGTATAATATTATATATAAATTTTTTACTCGTGTTTCCACAAGCTTTCATTTGACACCACACTCGATGACCTAGTAAAAAAATTTTTTTTTCACTTTCGACTTCACCCCCCAAAACTAACCCCTTAAGTCAAAATTTAATTCTCAAAACTACATGGCTCTGATGAGGCCATCAATTCCTATATTATTACCAAATTTCACCTTTCTATGTCAAATAGTTTCGGAGAAAATCGGGTGTGACAGACAGACAGACAGACAGACAGACAGACAGACAGACAGGCAGACAGACAGACAGACACCGAAGTGATCTTATAAGTGTTCCGTACGGAACACTAATAATCATTAAAAATATTTTCAGGAAGTCTTACTAATTGTGTTTTATGATGAGCAATTTATTCTGGCGTTCGTCATTTCAATAGAGTTTTTCGACAGAAGTCTGCTCAAATATTTGGGTGCTAGGTCTATCATTTAGGAAGTTTTGTTGCGGTAAAAATTTATTGGCTGGTTAGATATACTCCTAATTTGGCGTAGACGTAGTGGCTAACTAACTGTACGGGATAACCAAAAGGTAATATGAAAGCGACAATAAAGAGATTTTGCAGCGCTTATTTGCGTCCACCGTTTGAAGCCTGCGCAGTATTGAAACAAAATAAGAGAAACCTTTTTAAGAATATCGATTTCCCTTATTTAGGAATTTATAAGAGAGATTATTTGAAGTTCGTTATTCTTATCGCTATTATGATAGAGCCTGTTTTTTTTTCTAGTTGGGTGTACAGACCACTAAGAAAACACACTAAAATTGAAATAATAATCTTTTATTGTAAATACTATTGAAAAGTGTTAATTAGTGTTCAGATTATGTTGGGATTTTGCAATCTTTGTCACAATGGCATTACAGTGTGTTTAGTGCTAATTTTAAATGAAATTTTATTTATCGCACATTCGTATTACCTTGGAAATATTGAAGGAAAGTGATGGAGACCTGCTAGACACAGCTTTAATTTAGAAACTTATGTTGACCCATGTAATACTAATAACCCGTGTGCTTAACAATGACATGAATGAAAAAAAATCCCCTAAGTTTATAAAAGATGAATACTAACTTAACCTTGCAATTCCTTCGCGTTGATGTTGCGCATACTTGAGATAACGATAAGGGCATGTGAAAAATAAGCCTTGCAAAATCTCTTTAATGTTAGTAGCTAAGTAGAAAAGTGAAAATTTGCTTTGAACTTCAATTATCCGTACGTTTGATCTACGTAATAAAATCTTTGTCAAATTAAACGTTTATTTTGCTTATATCTTTGTGTCTTTTAAATGTTATTTTGCTTTTAATTATTTCTGCATTTAATTAATTTATATCAATAAAATGACGAAACATATATATTAAATTATTTTAAGACATCATTCGTTTAATTATAGAAAAATCCAATATCGTCAATACTGGTGGTTAAATGTGTGTTATATCAAAGATGCCGCGGAAATATTTTAGAAAATCGAAACAATTTCATGGTGTATTTTCCTTTGATCAATTGCCTTATGATTCAAAATAACTTATTGTTTACAGAACTAAGATTGATTTTGGCGGGTATCGAAATGTTTTTCCATAAATCAAATAAATGTAAAATTGTATTTAATCTTTAAAGTAATTTTTAACATGAAATTTTGAACTTTTATATTTCGGTTAAAAAAAGAAATAAAAAAATAGGAATAAAGTTACATTTTTTTTAAAGTATAAAAATACATTATATATTTCATATGGTGGATGAAAAATCATGTCAAGCACATCTTCTCCACTTAATCGAGAAATACTGTACGTTACTCTGATTTGAAACCAATGGATTTTTTTCTTCTAGTATTATTTCGCAACAACAGTAACAATTCAAGCTTCCTTGATCAAACAAAGGGAGATGTCCGAGAAGAAATGGCAGCGATCACAAAAACGATGTGCTGCACAGTCAATGATTTCACTGCTCTCTTAGAAGAGTGTCGAGAACATAAGGGTATACATTAAGATGATATTATTTATAAGAAGTATTTTTCAAGGACTATAATTACAATAAATTTTTTTCACATATCAATTTAATGGAAACGAAATTAAACATTTGATATAGGATTTCGCACCTTCTACACCGGAGAGATCTTGCATTTGTCCTTAATTTCTATATATTTAATTATTTTGTTCAAAATAAATAGATTTGCCTATTGTTTAGCTTTTAAGGAAAATCATATTATCTATAATATATATAAAATGCAACGTCTCTCTCTTTCTTTGCCTGTTAGTACGCTTATCACTCGAGAACCACTTATCCGATTTACGTGCTTTTTTTTTAAAACATACATATGTTCTCTGGCCAGGTTATAGGATATATTTTATTACGTTAGGTAATATAAGGAATAAGCAGTGACGATATTAGTGAATCAAGTTGGAAAAAAACGTTTGCCGCTAGCGCGTTTTCTTGCAATACACTACCTAAACCATTAAATATGTAGCAAAGATTATAATATATATAAAATGCAACGTCTCTCTGTCTGTCTGTTCGTTATTGGGCTTATAACTGGAGAACCACTTATCCGATTTACGTGTTTTGTTTTAATTCATACATTGGTTCTCTGGTCAGGTTATCTATAATCTCCTATAATATATATAAAATGCAACGTCTTTCTGTATGTCTGTCTGTTTGTGCGTTAGTGCCCTTATCATTTGAGAACCATTTATCCGATTTACGTGTTTTTTTTTTTTTTTAATTTATACATTTGTTCTCTGGCCAGGTTATCTATAACTTTCTATAATATATATAAAATGCAACATCTCTCTGTCTCTCTGTCTGTCTATCTGTTTGTCTGATCGTTAGTGTGCTTATCACTCGAGAACCACTTATCCGATTTACGTGTTTTTTTTTAATTCATGCATTTGTTCTCTGGTCAAGTTATCTATAATCTTCTATAATATGTATAAAATGCAACGTCTCTCTATCTGGCTATCTGTCAGTTAGTGCGCTTATCACTCGAGAGCCACTTATCCGATTTACGAGCTTTGTTTTTAAAACATACATAGGTTCCCTGGTCAGGTTATAGGAAATATTTTATTACGTTAGGAAAAAAAAATTATAAGCAATGACGATAATAGTGAATTAAGTCGGAAAAAAGTTTGCCGTTAGCGCGTTCTTTTACAATACACTGCCTAAACCATTAACTATGGAACAATATCATGCAGTAAAGAATATAATATATGTATATATATATATATATATATATATATATATATATATATATATATATATAAATGCAACGTCTCTCTGTCGGTCTCTCTGTTCGTTAGTGCGCTTATCACTCGAAAATCACTTATCCGAAGTGTTTTTTTTTATTCGTACATATGTTTTCTTTCCAGGTTATATAATAATAATTTATAATATATATAAAACGCAACGGCCCTCTGTCTGTCTGTCCGTTAGTGTGCTTATCATTCGAGAACCACTTATCCGATTTACGTGTTATTTTGTAATTCTTAATTTAATATTTATCAAAAAAATCTAACTATATATAAAACGCTCTGTCTGTTCGTTAGTCCGCTTAGCACTCAAAAACTACTTATCTGATTTACGTGTTTTTTTTATAAATTACATATGTTCTTTGGTCATTATGTTAGGTAATATAAAGAATAAGCAGTGGCGATAAAATGAATCAAGTCCACGCGAGCGGAGCCGCGGGCACGGCTAGTAGAATATAGAATAAGAATAGAGAATATAGAATGTTATATTAAAGAAATAAAGCCCAATAATTTTTAAAAAATTAGTTGTTTTGGAACAAGACGAAATGACACAAGAGACACTCCTAATTCATTAAAACTGATTGTACTGGTCCAATCCATATTTTAATAAGGTTCATAAGTTGTTTAATACGTAAGTGGCTTACAGAGTACAAAATCCTTGACATTTGTACCAATTGGAAACTTCTGATCTTGCTAAACAGCCATGATTTTATTTACAATTAAAAAATATGCTTTTATTTCTGGCCTAATGAAGCAAATATCATAATTTTCTGGGTTGTTATAGCAGTTCTACCAATCTAAAAATAGGTATTTTTGGA
This sequence comes from Pachyrhynchus sulphureomaculatus, assembly GCA_019049505.1. NCBI lineage: Eukaryota > Metazoa > Arthropoda > Insecta > Coleoptera > Curculionidae > Pachyrhynchus > Pachyrhynchus sulphureomaculatus. Next base: position 47,251,677 of record CM032447.1, read on the forward strand.
TGCAAGATAATGTAATTTCAGTAGAATACGTATGACTCTAAGGTACAACAAATTATATTTCTGGCTGAAAAAAGCCTAAGGTTTAAAAGCATGGTTTTAAGGCCACAGACCGACAGGGAATTGTCGAGCTAAGCTAACAATAGTTGCGACCAGGCAGCACAATCTACAGGGTTCTATCCTACATATATAAGAACCAGTATCAACTACTAAACATAAACAAAGTCCATATTTGAGCAGTGACTCATTGGTCTCTTATCTGTGGTCTGTAGCCCTAAAAATTTCCTATGAATGGCAGGTATACATTTAAATAAACAACTTGCTGTTCTTTTTTGTCGATCTTAGCTCGGCTGATGAGCGTCCTAACTCGGCGAAACATATCCCGAGATGGATTAAAAATTAATAGAACAATAGGTCTGCTGGGCTGAAATATGGACTTTGTTCATATTTAGCAGTTGATACTGATTTTTATATACGTAGGATGGAACTCTGACACCCCTTCTGCCTGGCGGTAACTGAAGCCAACTTGGCTGGACAATATTTTGTCGTCTTAAACTGCCCCCGACGGAGAGCAAGTATAGTTATAAACTTTAGGCTTTCAGCAGCTAGAGATAGGATCTGTTGTATCTTACCGCGATGTTACGTTAGTACTGCAATAAATATTGCAAGTTGTGTTCTTTTGTTTGTCGGTCCTAGCTTGGCTGACGGTGAAATGCAACCCGAGATAGATTAACAAATATCAAAACAGTGGATAACTGTTGAAATATGAACTGCGTTCATTTTTATTTGTTGATAGTGATTTTTTTAAGATTATTTGTAAAAAAATAAATTATATTTTCTATGTTCAATCTTATTTACAATCTACACCACTGGCATTGCTAACCAGAACATGATTTATTTCTCCCGTATTATACTAAAAGGTTTTCTCTTATTTTCAAACCAAAGTAGTTGAAGCTCTTAAGATTAGCATCTAAATTACAATTTTCTAAAGTAAAAGGGGTGAAATCTATTTTCCACAGACACAGCCCAAATTTGTAAAATGCGACAGTTCAATTATACACTTTGTTTTATTATTTGCTTACTTTTATGAGTTTTATCGAGGTCACGAAGCTTTATTGTAAAAGAAAAGATTATATAAATATGATGTCAAGTTATATCTGCTGAATATTAAATGAAACATTTTCAACGAGACGTTTGGTGTAAGTTGTTTTTACTCGTATAGTTTAGCGTAAATTAATTTTCAAGTCCCCGAGACGGCCAGCTTTAGAAAACGAGGTCTCGTCTTAGTTAAATATCTGGGCATTACTCTAGATTGAGATAGACTAACTTGGATAATGCAGGTTGATGCTGTTGTTAGCAAGTTGACATCAATCTTTTGGCAGGTTCGTCGTCGCGTTAATTTGTGAGGACTAATTAACTACTTCTAGTGTGTCTATTGTGGATTATTGGCTTACTATGGAGGACATTGTCCTCTTATCACTTAGTACTTCAGTTGCTGCTTTTGAGGTTCGGTGGAATTAGTAACAAAAATGAAGTTGCCACCCCGGTTTTAGTATTTTCAACTTTTTGTGTCACTCTGTCTTAAGTGGTTGTTATATCTGAAGTCTAGGCTGACCATTCAGTTCTCATGCTGTTTTGCTTCCTCCAAGAACTGGATTTGTTGTTTTTTTGAGTATTGTTTCATCATCTGAAACCCAGGAGAAGAGTTCATTTCTAACCCACTGAGGCGTGTTTAAAATGATACTCAGTACTGCCTGTTTTACATACATGGAACCATGAGAAGAATATTAGTCGTTATCTAATGGTGGTTTTGTAGATAGTAGATAAAGTTTCGCCTGAGGACCTGGAGCTTTGCTGATGGTTCCTATTTATTCATTTTAAATTTCTGGTGATCGAGACAAACCTTATCAATGTCCTCGCAGTCAACTAGTGATTAATTTTGGTTACGGTAACAGTGTTGTCTAAAACTAGCGCGAAACTCTTGTGTGTCTTGGGGCTTTTGGTCG
>CM032447.1:47258679-47331179 GCA_019049505.1 Pachyrhynchus sulphureomaculatus
TTTTTAGAGTTTATACTGCCGCACAGTGTGTCGACTAGTACAAGTTAGCTGGACAAAATTATTTTTTCACTTATTTCAATTGTTTATGTATATTCTAGGCATATTAAGTTATTTTAAGAAAAAATTCATCGCGTTGGTTTTTTTTATGGGCGTGGCTAATTTTTTCCCCTAAATTAGTCAGCTACGCAGACATATTTAACGATAACTCGGGAACAACTTGTCAGATTTTTATAAATAAAACATTAAAAAATACGTAACAAAATTTTATTAAAGTTGATTGAATATTATTGTATTCTATCTTTTATCGTTTTGGAGTTATTTAGAAATTAATGGAGAGAAAAAAATTTTTTTCGTGTAAAATTCATTATTTTTTTCGGTAAAAAAGCGCAATAACAAAAGAAAAAAAAAAAATATTATACATTTTTCTGACAGCTGCGTATCTGGATAATAAAATAAGGTATTAATCATGAAAATCGGTTAATAAATGTGGGTTTTATTCACAATTTACCGCAGGTACTCAATATCGATAAAATTTGTGTAATACAGCCACCCTTGCATATCGCGGTAGGATTGCATCAGCTTAGCAGGTAGATAACGGAACTAAAGCGCAAGGATATTTTGTATGGTTATTAGAATTAAAAAGCATAATACAGTGTCTTTCATTTAGCTGCATTTCGCTTACCTGTATTTTTTGTCCAGCTGCACAAACCATTGTATAACAAAAACAAAATATTCTGCGTATGTGCACGAATTTTTCTACAAACTTGAATGTGCAACTAAATGAAAGACACTGTATTATTATTTTTAATAATAACCAGATGAAAAATCATTTATTGCATTTGTCAATTAAAAATAAAACAATTAATCCATATTACTTAGTTTTATTGACACAAAAAGGATAAACTCAAATAATACCTGCCTTTCAGGTAGGTAACTTGTGCATTATACATACATAAGTAGTTGGTATTTTAAAATGTTTTTGATTTTTTTAAGGTACATATTTCTTGCTGTTCGGTTCAAAAAAAAATTATTTTTGAAAATTCCAGTCAAAAATTGTTTTTGTTTAATTTTAAAATAAATGTTATAAAATGCTCTGTAATAAATTTAGCATAATGACACTGACTGTAATTATATGTAAAATAAAAATACTCATTTATTGATAAAGAAAAATTTACAAGTCAAGGTTTACATGCTTAGTACAAGCACTACATAACTAAAAATAGTAGCTGAACCTAATAATCATCATCAGAGTATTCTGATGAGTCGTTTACTGTATAATCGTCATCATTTTGTGGCATTGTGCGACAATATGATGACGATTCCAATCTTGACTCTTCTATGCTAGGGCTTACAATTAACTTTAATACATCTGTACATATTTTTTCCGGCTTTTTTTTGAGAATCTCTCGAAGGCTATTGATCAAAAGATCAGATGTTATAATTAACATGCACAGTAAGTCTCTATTCGTGGCAACACGCGAGCACTTGCGGGTGTTGTACTCCCTAAATCTGCGGCAATCTTTGTTCCGTGCTTCTTGAGCCTCTTCGGAAAGCTGCCCAATTGGAAGCAATGCCGCTTTGATGACTTCTGTGCTGTGAATTAATATTTTATGCACAGTAGCAGGCATACAGTACCACGAATAGAGACTAAGATAATGTTTTCTGGTTTCAAGACAAAATTTTTTGAATTCAACTAAGTTTATCTCGAATCCAGAAGATAATGTTCTCAAAATAACATCAAACTTTTTTATAATTGTAACATCCAACCCTGTGATCTGAGTACTCATCTCAGCATTCTTAAAAAAGCGACGGGCTGTATTTCCATCATTTGAAGAACCAAATCCTGGCTTTGGTTTATCTACAATGAGTCCCATCTCGTTCTTAAATTTCAATTTGATTTCTTCGGAACGAACCTTGATATCTGCTTTGTCTTCGTTGCTTCTAGCCTGCCATTTCTTAATATTCAACTTGTAACTGATATGTAAAAGACATTCGAAGCAACGAATCCAAGCATGAAGTGTAGATAAACCAAAGCCAAAATGTTCTTGATTGCTGTTAAACATCGCGGGGGTCATCGTTCATCGTCTTGGGGGTGGCGCCACAGATGAAACACTTTTGGGATTAACTAGTTTCCGTTAAGGCGTTACACACCTTTCCGTCTGTCATTGTCAGCAAAAGTTCGTGTTTTACAGAGATTTGAGAATCACCAAAGTTGATAAGTGTTGGAAGAAGAGCATTAACTTCTTCCAACAATCTATTTGTCTCCACTAACGTGAAGTCGTTCGTTTCTTTGGCAAATATAAATTTGATTGGGCGACAATACAAAGTTGATGAAGGCCGAGGATTTTGCCAAATAATTTTGGACCCATCATATACCTTAAGGGGAACTAAAGAAAATGCGAAAAGAAACTCGTCCGTATATTCAGGTCCGTATATTCAGTGTTCTCAAATCTGTTTGTATGTGCTGTGCCCAGAACTTCCATCACATCCCCATTTACTAACAAGTGTAAACGATGAACTTGTTGGGAGCACACTGCTGATAACTTCATTCTGTGCTAATACTAGACGTTCCACTGTTTTATTTAATAAGGCTTGCAAATTTATTTCAGCACGAGTTTCTGTTATAGCAATGTGCTCCTCTGCAGGGTAACAGGCCTGTTTGGACTTTTTTAAACTAAAATATGACGGAAACACATTATGCCCCCTTCATGGACCACTTCCTAGTTTGTTTGTAAGAATGCGCTGTTGACTTAGAATCTATATAGTAAGCTAAGGCTTCGTCACTACTTAATTGCCTAGGATTAACGGAACTGGTATTTTTAGACTTAATAATATTATCTGGGCTCTCACTAATATCTCTAATCACATTGGAAATTTTCCTTTGCCCTGCTGAACGCACAGCAATTTCGGCAGCAGTCACCAATTCACTGATACTTCGGGATTCTACGAGATCCACGACGCGACGTTTCTTCGTCTTAAACGACGATTCCTCGAAATCTTTGCGAGGTCTTCCTGCAGGAGTCACATTCTCACTTGATGTTGAAGGTTGTGGCGCAAAAGAACTCGCAGTAAACTGTATGTCTGCTTCATCCAACCAATTCTTATTTTTAATTAAAAAACGCTCCTTCGACTTTCCTGAAGCCAACCATTTGGCACCAAACTTATTAGACAAGTTGGATATCTTCAACTTTATTTCTTTTTGGCTGCTTTCAGTAATGTCACCAAAGTGAAATTTTGAAGAAAGAAAGTCATATACACGCGAGTTTTTTTCATTCTTCGTGTGTTTCAACCACTCCTCAAAAAAGGCTACCCTTGAAATAGAGTAAACGTGTTCTGGAAAAAAAGAAAAAAAAAACATGTACTGAAGTGTGCTAAACAATATGTGTATTTTTACGAAGAATAAAGTTATTTCTGTGTAATATCTAAAAACTAGCCCGGATAGAGGTGAATGTCTGTATATTCTGAACTTTCAAAGTTTTTTTTTTTAAAAACACGCTAAAATATATAGGCTATTTAAAAAAAAATACTAAAAATTCAAATTAATAGATTCTGATTAAAAAAATACATTAAAAAATAGTACTTACCCTCAGTATTAATATTCATTACAAAAACTTTCACAATATTACAATATGTCACTATAAGATGTGCACGAAAGTGTCGCTAAATTGCAACTGATTGATTGAAAGAGCTGCATTAAACTCATTACCTGACTTCTGACGCTTATGACTCGCCACTTGCAAATTTGATAAACAACCTTTTCTCGGAGTTCGGGGTTTGGTGGTGTTGTTTACGTTTTGCAAATAAGATTTCCCGGAAATCATAACATGAATTTTGTCCACCTAGCATGTTCTACGCGACACACTGTGGCCGATGAGTATAATAGATGACCGAAATTATGAGAGTATAAGTTATGAATTTATATAAAGCAGCCCTTAACGCCTTAAGTTATAGCAGAGTCGACGAAAGATACACAACTATTCTTGAACACATATAGAAAAATGCCAAATCACCAATAATGCTTGAAGAAAAAACAAATAAAATTCACGTTGACTCTAGAAGACATGTTCAAATCGGTAAAGTGGGAAAATAAAGAAATACTAATGGACGGTGAACGATTAAATCACTTAAGGTTTGCAGATGATGTCATTCTGATCGCCAATACGAAAGCAGAATTACAAGATGGAATTAAATAATAACTTCTTCCCATTCTACTTCAGCTCGTAGAAATCCATCCCTGAATACGGGCCTCTTCTGGAGATTTCCATGCCGATCTTTGCCGGGCTGTCTTAATCCAGTCTTTACCCGCATGTCGCTGGATGTCGTCCCTCCTTCGCGCCTTGGACACTTTGCCTCCCTGGGTCTCCACTGCATTAGAGCATTGCTCCACTTAGAGTCACTCCTGGCCATGTATAACATACAAATAACAAAAGTCTCGCGCAATAGGTTTAAAAATAATCTTCACCAAAACTAAATATTTGAACAACAAAACTGAAGATAACAGCCAGGAACTATTAACAGAAGGTGAAAGAATAGGAAAGGTAGAAACATTCATATACTTAGGACAAAAAATCGAAATATCAAAAAATAATTTGAAGGTTGACTTGGATAGAAGGTTACATTCGGAAGGTTACAATGTACATTTAAATTGGACATTCCAAATATCATAAAAGCAAAAGCCTTCGATCAAAGATATGGCACTGAAACGTGGGCTTTAAATGTAACCCAAAGAGCAATGGAGAGGAGAATGTTAAATATTAGATTCCAAGATCGCATTCCTAATATCGAGATACAAAAAAGATCAAAAATGATAGATATAATAAAACGAATGTACATTATTTTGGATGGTTGTAGCTGCTACTTGATGGAAATTCATTATAAATATATAATAAAGGACTGTTTTTAGTCAATTTCCACTGGTTTATTTAAATTACGATGACGCGTTTCGCTGTCGATGCAACTTCTTCAGATCTACATTTTACACTGTCAAGTTAGGTTTAATATTCACAGTTTTATATAATTTCTTAATTATAATATTACACCTAATTAAATTACATTGATAGTATTGGGAAAGAATTCACTCATAAAACTACACAAACTTGACCACCCAATGAGACCAGTTTCCTACATGTCTGCTCCAGCATATAGGACGTCATCCTTTTTAATTGATTTAATCAAATATCATACCAAATTTGAACCTAAATATAGTATCAAAAACTCATACGAACTCGTGAATAAAGTTAAGAATATAACAATACCAGATAATTCTAAATTAGTCTCTTTCGATGTCAAAAACTTATTTCCAAGTGTTCCCCCAGACGAAACAATAATTTTAATAGAGAATCTATTAACAAAAAACAAAGTAAATGAAGTTATAAAAATGGACATAATTAATTTATTAAGAATTTGCCTAAGACAAAATTATTTTTCATTTAACAATACATTCTACAATAGTAAGGAAGGGTTAATTATGAGGAGTCCATTAAGTCCATTACTTGCCGAAATTTTCATGGAGAGTATTGAAACAATATATATTTTAACAACCATAACAACAATAGTAATAATTGTCTATACTGGTACCGATACGTAGACGATATAATTATATGCTTTACAGGTACGGACAGACAATTAACTCACTTTTTACAGTATATTAATTCTTTATATAGAAATATCAGTTTTACAATGGAAAAAGAAGTCGAAGGGAAAATCAATTTCCTAGACTTAACAATCAGTAAAGCCATGAAAAAACATAAATTTGCAATATATCAAAAACCTTGTCATACAGATACCACAATTCACAATAGTTCTCAACACCCTAACCATCATAAACTTGCAGCTTATCATAGTTTTATACATAGACTAACTAATATCTCCTTATCAGAAGAAAATTTTACTAAAGAATTAAACTACATAAAACAAGTAGCCGTTAACAACGGTTATTCGGTTATTTTAATCAATAGTATCGTTAGGAAAAAACTTAGAAACAAGGCAATCTCAGAAATATACCCACGTTTTAAGGACAGAAATGCTTAACCTATTTCGGCAAACCAACGGAAAAACAGGAAATTTTTAAATCAAAAAAATATCAACATAGCTTACAAGACTAACAATACTATAGGAAAATATCTTAAAAACTACAAACCACAAATTAATAAAGACAATAAATCAGGGGTTTTTTCAATTAACATGTGGTCATGTCCTAAAACATACATCGGATAAACTGGACGTACATTTAGACAAAGAATTACAGAACACGAAAAAAGTTTCATCCATAGAAAATCTAATTCAACATATGCTAATCATCTTTTAACAGAAAGTCACACATTTAACAAGAATTTCAAAATTTTACACACCCAACAAAAAGGTTTAAAACTAAACCTTTTAGAGACAATGCAAATAAATCGATTAAGGACTATAGTTACTTTACTCAACGACCAGGTAGATTTAAGCAATTCACCATTATTGAATTTATTCTCCTAACTCCAAATCTGTGTGGATTTCCCAATACTATCAATGTAATTTAATTAAGTGTAATATTATAATTAAGAAATTATATAAAACTGTGAATATTAAACCTAACTTGACAGTGTAAAATGTAGATCTGAAGAAGTTGCATCGACAGCGAAAAGCGTCATCGCAATTTAAATAAACCAGTGCAAATTAACTAAAAACAGTCCTTTATTATATATTTAGAATGTACATTAAGTTGGAATTGGGCGGGACGTATCGCAAGATGGATACGCCGTATGGTTGAATGGAGGCCTAGAGAACATTAAAGAACAGAGGTAGACCACATGACATAAAAAAATTAGCGGGTCGCGATTGGATGCAAGAAGCTAATATCATAGCTCATTGGAGACAACTTGGGGAGGCTTACATCCGACTATGGATGGTATAAGCTAATGATGATGATGAGTTAAACCTGTCGTTGTTTTTATGTAGACAACACACCAGATACAAGCAGAAAATGCACCAGGCACAAGCGGGTAAAATTCTGGACGACAGCTCGAGAAAGACTGACTTAATTTTTAGGAAGTTCTTTTTCGTATGTAGAGAAGTTATTTTGCAAAGTTTTGGTATATGATTAGTTATAACTGGTAAGATGGTTTCTTAGAAATAACGATTTCTGTCTACGTTGGCTCCGGTAATAGAATAGCAGGCAAGTGTGAGCTTTGACACTTTTTAATGCCCGTTGGTACTGAAATAATGCAAATTGTGTAGTGAATAAGGACGAACAACATGTTAGTATGTTATAAACTGAAACAATTAGGTCATACGCTAATATAAAAATGCAATGGGTGGCCAATTAAAGTTCGTATTACGTTTATCCCGTAAAATGCCAATCATATTTGCAACTATCATGCTACAAAAATAAAACGTAAATCGCAGAATCTTTTATGTTGACATTACAAAATTTATTTTCTATCTCGGCAATATCCAACATCAAAACCACTTCAGCACGCTGTTTGATGAATACTAAACAGAAATAATTTTTGTTTGCTGTAATGATTGAATTTGTAATAGAAATTCCTAGATTTTTCAAAATATTAAGGTTAAAATTTTAAATCACAGATATTTTTCTTGGTAACTAACGGAAAATAATTTTAGAAAATCATATTTGAATAAAATTGCCAAAAATTAATTTACTTTATCTAAGATAATTTGGCTAAATAAATAAAATAGCAATGTTAAAAAGATCAATGGATAAAAAGATAAAAAACTGATTGCCCATTAAATTTTAACTTATTACCTAAATAAAGCAAATTGTGATATTTAAGTTTCATTTATAAACCTTTATGTATGATGTAAATTTACCGGATGAAGTCCAAAAATAATGCATATAAAGACATGTCGATAATACTAAATTATATTATATTGAGTGAAATAGTTTTCCTACACTTGTTTTATACAAAATTTAATTCAGGGAATCTAGAACTCTCCATAAAAGTTTCATATCATGACAAATGAGTTTCAGGTTTCACTGAGCTTATATATTAAATCTGTTCTAACAGGAGTAATGAGACTTTAACTTTAATTCCAGAAGTTAGTTTGCAGTTATGTTGTTTAACTAGTCTCATTTGGTTAACATGATTTCAAAACATGTTTATTATTGGAAACTTTATTGCCGTATCTCATTATGTTGACTAGTGTGTTATAAGTTTTACAATATACAATAAAATACCTAACGTAATATAATACAATACTAAACAATTAAACGTAAAATGAGCCATAAGGAAAATGGCTATATGACGGACATGATTTCCTGTTACTTCCCTTACTCTGCCTTGTCTCAAAAATTATGCGAGGGAACTAACACCAGTTTTCTGTAGACTTTTCAACCTATCCTACAGAAAGGGAATATTTCCTTCCTGCTGGAAAAGTGCCACAGTTAAGTCGATACCTAAAAAAGGCAAGAAGACCTGGCCAAATAACTACCGACCAGTCGCACTGCTTTCAATAATATCGAAAGTCATGGAAAAGGCTATCAATCAGCATCTTTGAAAATATCTTGAAGGATTCAACATTATTAGCGACCACTAATATGGCTTTCGTAAACATAGATCAACAGAAGGTCTTCTTACTTATGTAACACATGTTTGGAATATATCTAAGGCATGCGACCGTGTTTGGCAAGATGGATTGTTGTATAAGCTACGCTTTTCTGGTATATCTGAAAAGTTCTGTTTGTGGCTCTCATTTCCTCAGAGAGCGTTTTTTACCAGTGGCAGTTGACGGATTTCTTTCTAACACCTTCACTGTCAACTACGGTGTGCCCCAAGGCTGTATACTGTCTCATACTCTCTTTATCATTTACATTAACGATCTGCTGGAAAAGACCGGGAATCCAATCTACAGCTTTGCAGATGACAGTACGCTTATCTTTTCATTCACTCTGAACGCTTGGGCATCGGCTACTCAGATGAATATCCGCAGACAGCAGGAAGTCATTCAACTTAACAAAGACCTGGAAGAAATTCTATCTTGGAGTGACAGTAACCAATTTAACGTTACAAAAAGCCAGGCGGCAGTTTTTTCTAAAAATGTTAACGTTGCAGAACCCGACATAGTTATGTCGGGGCACTCCATTCCTCTAACATCGTCACCCAATTTGTTGGGCGTTAATTTGGGAGCAAATATGTCCTGACATGTACATGTTGCAGGCATTGCAAGGAGGAATATTATTTCGGACCAGAAAGCTTTACGCTCCACAACAACTGTTAATTCTTTACAAAGCTTAAATTCGACCAACTATGGAATACTGCTCCCATATTTGGGGCTCTGCTCCCAAACATACATTGTTGGATTCTATTCAGAGAAGAGCTGTTCGTCTGATTGGAGACCCGGAACTGACTGACGGCCTTGATTCGTTGGAACATCGAAGAACGGTTGGCGACTTGAGTATATTCTACAAGTATTTTCATGGACAGTGTTCGAAGAATGTAGCCAGCTTAATTCCTCCCAGAGCGGTGCATGTTAGAAGTACACGTCGCGCTGATACTTCACATCCGTATGGGGTTCAGCTTGTTACTCCTCGTACAACTTAACCGCTTAATTCCTCCTAGAGCGGCGAATGTTAGAAATACATGTATTTTTCAGGTATTAAAATAAGAAACCTTATTCTAGTAGCTGCCAGGCATTTATATAGCATATTCTTATCCTCCTGGTCATCTTCAATTAATAACAGACAACCGGCTGTCTGTGACAGTGATTGCATGGATGTGTTACTCTACAATGGGCACTATACAGACCTTTGAGCTCTTGTTTGTTAATTTTTAGTTGGCCTGTTTCATCGGACAACTTATGCGTGCTTTTGCCTATATCAAACCTGGTAGTCTGTACCAGTGTTAGTAAGCTCTTAAGGCTCCTCAATTTAATATTATTCGTTTGGCTCTTTCATAAGCTAGGCATTGCTCGTGAAAGAGCCAAATGAAGGCTCTGGTCCCATGAAGTCCAACTATAAACCCTTTTCTACTAGTCGGTCTGCGAATTTATTTCCCTCTTGCCTCGTACGTTGCGAGTTCCAGGTAAAATTGATTTTGAACGAACTCCTGTAGTTCTGCGGTTTAACTATTGTACTTCCAGCAGTCCACACAGTATAATGGCATAAACCTCCGTTTGAAAAATGAATGTATGCGTGAAGACACACGACCGCTTTTAGCACATCGGTATTATTATGACAAATAGATGCTTATACTGCACTCTGTCGGTGACTTACAAAGTCTTTTCAAGCAGAGCGGCACAGCACGGCTGGCACTTAATGCAGAAACGCACCTTTCTAGAGCTTACCGCTCGAAGGCATAGATGGCATTGGTATAACAACTAAAGACGAATCGAAAGACTCGCATACCTAGCCCAACTGAGGAGCCGTGATAGGGCGAAACGCGTCTTGGGATGGTTCAGCAAATACGAAGAACACTTCTAGTGACTTCTGCGTTTCTGCAATAAGTGCCAGTCGTGCTGTGCGGCTCTACTTGAAAAGACTTTGTAAGTCACCGACAGAGTGCAGTATCAGCATCTATTCGTCATAGTTTTCCGTTAGTACCTGTATAAGGACTAAAAATGGTGTTCTCGTATTTGCTAAACCTAGCCCAACTGAGGAGCCGTGATACGGCGAAACGCGTCTTAGGATGGTTCAGCAAATACGAAGAACACTTTTGGTGACTTCTAAAAATGCGAGTCTTTCGATTCGTCTTTGGTTGTTATACCAATGCCATATCGGTATTATTCTGAAACTATTGGTTCATTTCTGGGATAGTTATAATGTATTGTCTGTATCTGGTAATGGTTTTTGGAACCAAGTCACAGGGCATTTCTAACTTGCTGTGACCTCGAATGGTTCCCAAAGTGTCAGTAAGCACCATCTGACTAATTCCCACCTCCATTGTCGAGGTGGAGTGGTGAAATGTATAGGTAGTCCTCCTTGCCTCCATTTCTAGAAAGACAAATATATTCAGCAAGCCTTCAATACCCTCCGTTGATGTGAAGCGAAACGCCTTCGGTATTACTAGGCAGGTTTTTTTTGCAGTCCGTTAGGTTAGATTTCCATCATATGCCTGGTACTCCACTGTTCACAGTTAGGTTAGAGCTAGCGGATTGTCCACCAGGAATTTCTACAGCAGGGGTGACATGGTGCTACCAACCCCTAGCCGCCTTAAACCTGACCCTCTCCTCCTTTAAGAAGGCGTTATCAGTCTGTTATCACGCTAAGCCTGCATCCAATCTCCTACTTACTATTCTATTACCTTTTCGAGTGCAATAGTAAAATATTACCCCCTATGTTTTAGGTTTTCTTCAGCCTTGATCGATGCATTGCTGGATATAGGCTTCCCTCATATCTTTCTACTTGTGACAGTTTTGTGCTTATTTCATCCACATAAACTCGGCCGTTCCTTTGATGATATTATTCCAACGCTTAGAAGAGCGTCCTCTCGTTCGCTTACCCATGTATGATTTCCATTTCAATTGAGATTGAGACCATCTTTCATCTGTATGCAGCATAGCTCCATTTAAGTTCAGCAAACGTCTCTCCTCCATCTCTGACCTTAGTGATTGATAATATAAGGGTTGCCTTTACAATCTTTTAAGGATATTCCCAGCATTTGTCGTTCCATAGCACGTTGGCTTATTTTCAGTTGATCCATGCAGTGCTTGATAAGTGTCCAAGTTTGGACTTTGTAAGTTAGGGCTGATAAGATACATTGGTGAAAGGGCCGAGTTTGCAGGTACATAAAGATGTTTTTATTTGTTATCATTTAGGTAATATAGGAATTATAGGAAAAAGGTATCACTAACAATAACCCCTAAAAAGGAAAGAAACATATGTACTTCACGCATCTTGTAAAGTCAGTTGCTCTAAATAATAAAAACTGAACTTTTAACTTGAGGTTGTTAAACCCATATCTTCATATAACAGTTCTTATTTTCAGTCGCATAAATCTAGCGGAGCCATTCTTTTAAAAATGTAATACATTTTTAGAATACATAGCGATATATTTCTCGAACTAGGTCAGCGTACATTATATAGCAATTTTGTTTACTAATCAATTAATAGTAATGTGTGTTTGCTATAAATCTCTATAACTTTCGAAATTGAGGTTACTTTGTCTAATATAACGAAGTGTTGAAGAAAAATTATATGAGAGCCAGTATTATATTCGTCTTTACGAGGGTGGATTAAAAAGTTTTCAACCTCACTAAGGAAAACAAAGTTTACTTTGTAACATAATATTGTTTTAACTTAATGCATTTGACTCTGCGTTTCCTTAAATTATTTAGTCCCTTAGAACAATAGTTTTTGTAGTTGCTGTGTAAGCTTCCGATGGAGTATTAGATACACATATTTAGTACAATTCGTTGCATCTTACCATTATGTTCCGTAAGTACCGGGATAAGTACTAGAAATGCTATTCCCTTGTTTGTCTATCCTAGCCGGACTGATGATCCGTAATACGGCAAAATACAACGCGTCTCGGGATGGATTGACAGATGCGAGAAGAGTTAGCATAAATAAATAAATAAATATATATATATATATATATATATATATATATATATATATATATATATATATATATATATATATATATATATATATATATCAAGAATTTTCTACAGCTGACGCTGTCTTCCTTCTCTCAGCCTTTGATTCCATCCGTTTCTATCTTCCCAGTTGCCATCTGTTAGACCCCTGTCCTCCATAGCCTCGTCCACATCGTCTCTCCACGATCGTCTGGGTCTTCCTCTTTTTCTTCTACCTATAGGGCTCCACTCCGTTATTTTCTTTATCCATCTATTATCTTCGCTCCGTCTTATGTGTCCATACCATTTTAATCGTTTTTCTTTAATGGTGTTTATTGCTTTCTCTTTGATATTCATTCTGCTTCTTATTTCTTCATTTGTTATTCTCTCCATACGTGTCACTCTACAACATCTTCTCCAATACTCCATCTTTACCGCGTTAATTTTAGATTTATTTCTTTTGTTGATCGTCCATGTTTCTGACCCGTATGTCATTATGCTTTGTATTATTGATTTGCATATGCGTGTTTTGTTTCTCTTTGTAATGTGCTTGTCCCACAGGATCGAATTTAATTGTCTTATGCATGTCCGCGTTTGTCCTAATCTAGCTTTAATCTCTTTTTCTGATGTTGTGTTTTTTGAAATAATGGTTCCTAAATATTTAAATCTATCGGTTCCTTTGATTATATTGTTTCGTTATCGACTTCTAGATTCTCCACGTTTCCTTCCTTTGTTATTCCGTTTTATCAAAGTTTATTGCTAATCCTGCTTTAGTGTATTCTTCTTTCAGTTTTCTTACCATATAACTGAGATCTTCCTCATCTTGCGCTATGATTACTTGGTACTCTGCGAAACTTAGAGTATATAAGTAATCTTCTCGTATTGGGACTCCTATTTCACTACATTTTTGCTTCCGTTTTTTTAATGTTTGTTCGAGGTATATTTTGAATAGTGTTGGGGATGTAGAGCATCATTGTAATAGGCCTTTTGATGTTTGGAGTCTCTTCCCTATTTTATGTCCTATTTTTATGTTCACTGTGTTGTTTTCGTAGAGAGCTTTTACTGCGTATATTAGTTCTTTGTCAATGCCTATTTCTTTCATTGCGTTCCATAATCTTTGTCTTGGTACTGAGTCATAGGCCGTTCTTATGTCTATGAAGGCTAGATGAACTTCTCTATTCTTTGCCAGTTTTTTTTTCCATTGTTTGTTTTATAGTGTATATGTGGTCTATACATGATTTTCCGGCCGTAAAGCCTGCTTGGTCTTCTACAATTTTTCCTTTTATATTTTCCTCCATGATATTTTTAATAATTTTTCCATACAAACGTCCCATACTCGATATTATGCTTAGGCCTCTATAGTTTGTGCATTTTCTGCGGTCTCCCTTTTTAAATATAGATACTATATAAGCTTTTGACCATTCCTATGGTATTTTTTCTCCATTTATCGTTCTGTGGAACATGTTTCTCAGCATTCGATGTAATTTATTAGACCCGTACTTAATCATTTCATTTACTATACCCCAGGTCCTGCAGATTTATTATTTTTGAGTGTTTTTATTGTCTTCTTTACTTCTTCATAGCTTAGTTCTCTCTCTTTTATTTCCTTATTCTGTTCTTCTTCAGGGTTCTCTTCTTGGAATTTAATTATAATGTAGTCTATTATTGATTTTAAGTTTCGTGTTTCTTGCATCCAAGTATATTTGTGGATGTCTTTGTGTTTGTAGAATCCGTTTGTTATCTTGAGGCCGTTTAGTTCACACAGCTTTATTAGTCTCTCTCCGTTGTCGTTAGTAATGTCTTCTCCGAATGGTCCTACGGTATTGTCCTTTGTTTACCTTCCTGTTCTCCCATTCAGATCTCCCATTATTATTAATTCTTGGTTTTTCTTTCCTTTTTGTGTTTCTATTTCTAGTGTTTCCATGAAATTATCTTTTTCTCTTATAGTACTGTCTTCTGTTGGGCCGTATACTCCTAATATTACCACGTCTTTTCCTAGCATTGTTATATTTAGTTTTATGATTCTTTCATTGATGGGTTTCCAAGATGTTATTCTCTTTTTCCACTTCTTTTTTACTAATATTCCAACTCCGGCCTTTGCTCTTTCTTCCTTCTTTACTCCACTCCAACAATGCACCACTTCATCTATTTCTTCTATTCCACATCCCTTTTTCTTCGTCTCACTTATTACTAAAATGTCTATGTTCATCTTCTTAAACACTTGTAAGACTTCGATGTTCTTTGTCCTCCATCTCTGTATATTCCAGGTACCGAGAGCAGTTAGTAGACTGCTTAAATATTGGCCTGGTCCAGTTTCAGTTGTTTTTCATTAAACAGTAGTTATTACTTCAGCATTTAATAAAAATTTCTCTTTACAGAGCCACTCTTGAAATTCAAGAATAGATAAATATTAGACGATGTCAAATTTGAAGGATTTCTAAAACTACAATCAAGGGAAGAATGAACTCAATTTTCCATTGAATTTTACATAAATATTTATTTTTACATAAGTTTACATATTATTACTTGAAGTTAATTAAAATTACATAAATTTATGATACTTAAATGCTTTTTGGGCCATAATAATATGTAATATTTAGATTATAAAATATATAAATCAGTCCTTTTGATGCTGTTTATTTCAAGTCGTAGGTCATCCTTTAGTTTTGCTGTTGCTGACGGAATTTTAAGGATAGTTGCACCTCAAGTTATTTAAAAATATACCCACTAACAGACACACAATATTTTTATCTTAAGAATGTAAATGTTTTCATTTCTTATTAATTATTATTTAATTTCAGTTATTAGCCGTATTTGGTGAGTTGAATGAGGATTGTGAGACTTCAAGGAAAATAGTTCCATCCCTAATTGTCAGATTAAGCTTAGTTGTCCATATTTTACAAAATTTTCTTTTTCAGAACCTCTTCTTCTTCTTCTTCTTCTTCTTCTTCTTTTCATTCTGCTTTCATCCACTCCTGGATATAGGCAACTTTCAAATCTTTCCAATTTTTTCCTGAGATATTCTGGATGTCTAAAGGAGTGTACGTAGTGCCTGTAGGTGTTCTATCGTGCTGAATCTCGAAAGAGATTTCAGAACGTACTGTCTGAAAATTTGAAAGGTGATTTGGTTAAGCCCAATGTATTATTGAGATAGATAAGTTTTACAAAAGTTGGTGTGTTTCTTTGAATTTTGTATAGAATTTTCTGTTAATCAAGAACTTCATCGTCATTAATGGATTATTTCAATTTTCTCGTTTCCTTTTTAGGTCAGTTAATAAAATGTAATCTTGTTTACATAATTTTATGGAAATGTTCATAAGGGCTTAGAAGGTGACAGAAATTTGTAAATAATTAAATAAATAAATCAATGGTTATTAGTGGTTCCAGGTTCGTCCAAATAATTATTTTTGACATTGTGGATGAGGAATCAATTCATTCTTGAGCTCGTGTAATTTCGCCATTAAACAGTTAATTTGTGTGCTTTTTTTCGACAAATGGGGATGTATTTTGTTAACTTCTTTGGCCTATTATAAATATACATTCATTCAAGTAATGAGTAAGAATTATCTCACGAAAAGAACGTGGGTGTTATCAAGGAGAGAGAACTAGATCCATACTTAAAGTAAACACTACTTGTTCTAAACTAAATGACAACTTTTAGATGTATTCTAGACTATCAAGATTTTCATTGCAGTTTCAATAACTTTTTTAAATGAGTTATTATCACGTTAGGGTTTTTTGTATTATTTAGGTATATAAAAATCGTTTAATTTGTAGAAAGTCCCATGATGTAAGATTTATATATATTGCCAATTTTAAAAGCAGTAAAATAAAAGAATTGGGCAATATACCCACCCAACCTGCAGTAATGTGTCTTTAGTGGTTTGCAAAGCCCTAAAAGTTTAGGAAACGTGTTTCTTTATTTATAGTCGTGGTATTAAAAGGGTATAAATATAAATTACGATTATTTTAAAATAAATCTCACCATAATAAGTACAGTAGAATTCTTTAAAAGGAATTTACCAATTGTCATCCTAGGCATAAAAATTTAATTTTTATATAAAATGTAGATATTCTAAACATAAATCAGAATTGTTTGCTTAAAACTGTGAAAGGAAAATGGAGATCAAGAATATGATAAAAATTCTTATAAGTTTCTTTTGGTTTTAACAAAAAAATTTGATTTATGTTCTTAACTTGATAAGAACATTGCAGCTAAAAGCTAAGTCAAATTTTGAATTTTTTGACGAAAATTATGAGGTGTTTCCTTATTCTACTCACAGGTGCATAAAAAATTGCAAGATGTTTTCTAATTCTTCCGACATTCAGGACATCGTATTTACTTTAATACCTATCAGAGCCATATGCCTTATTTGGCAGTGTCCAGCTAAGAGGCCCAAACATGGATATTGGACAAGCACTTTCTTAAAATTTATTCTCGCTTAGCATTTTTAAAGCCTGGCTAGTTTTTGAAATTTTCTGCATTACTGAGCATGCCATCGTTGTCTATCTATCATGAGTAGCGGATATTCAAAGTGAATGAAGAAATAAACTTACTGTCACTTGCAAAGCTGTAGATTGGATTTCTAGTTCATTCCAGTAGATCGTTAATGTAAATAAGAAAGAGAGTAGGAGACATTATGGAGCTTTTGGGCACACCACACCAATGTTGATAGTAAAGGCGTTAGAGAGAACTTCGTCGACAGCCACTCGTAAAGAACGCTCTCTGACGAAATCTGAGAGCCATAAACAAAACCTTGCAGATATGCCATTAAAGCCCAACTTAGTCAACGTTAGTTTTAAAATTTTTCACTTGAATCAGTCAGCAAAACAATATTAAAATAAGTATTTCTATAACTGATACATTGTTATTACTTAATTCTTCATATATAACTGTGATTTTAATTTTTGTATTAATAAATATGATATATTAACATATTGGTAAGTGATTTCTGGTAAGGTGACATATATGAAACTACAATCTTGCAGACCGATTCAAGCGAAGAATTTGAAAACGAATAGTACAACTGAATAAAATTTGACGATTCTTTCGACATTGTCTAGAATTTTAGACAGACTGCCTTTTACAATAAGGAATCTGGCAGAAACTTTGTCTTGAAAGTATAAATAGAATGTAATACTTGAAAAAACAGAGCTAAGAACTCTGTAATTTACTAGAAAGCCATGTATTTACCTACATTTTGAGAAATTTACTTAACAAAAATACTCAATAAATGTAAAACAATTTGATATTTCATAAAACAAAATAATAATTATAAAATCACTGAAATAATGAATATTTCCCAGGATGGAATGTTGAAGACAACCAAAAGAAAATCAAGTCAAAAAATTAAGACTTCAAAACGAATTAAAAAAAACTAACTTACCGTTTCTAACTTATCAAACAACAGACGCAACTCGACAGACATTGCAAATTATACATAGATCGGTAACTTTTTTGGTCTAGTAAATATTTAATTTAACTGTTTGATAAAGCAATTCGTTAGAATTAGAGTTGATAAAATTTTTTCGGTAATTTGACTATATAGAAATTTTTGGTACAAATTAAGCAAAGAAATCGATTAACATTAACTTCTGCTAGGCCTCAACTAATAAACTCCACTTTCCTTCTTTGAACAGGCATTTAAGGTCGTAAATAAATTAGTAATAATTAAGTGTTTTATTAAAAGGAGAAAACAATAATAGCATAAATAAAAAAAATAAAATAACTGTAAAAAAAAATGCAACTTGAAATATATGTAAAATACTATATTGCTAAGTCTATTTTAATAACTAGCCCTCTTCGTTTTCTAACATCCTTCTAACTTACTAGTAACATAAATAAATAATTCATTACTCAGAGAAACTGGTAGCCAACGGACCTAATAATACCGCAAAAATCGAAGCTCAATTTAAACAATATGTATATATATATATATATATATATATATATATATATATATATATATATATATATATATATATATACATATATAGACAAACGAAAATAGAAATCTTATTTTAGTTGTAACTAGAAATTTATACTTACTTAGAATTACAAAATCTGGACCAAGCATCTTTTAGAAATCATCAGAAATTTCAAACAACATTGAATTTTCAAAAATTATTATTCTTGCAAAAATTGAAATTGAAGCATATCCCCTCAAATATTCGCTAATCACCAGACTAAACAATTTCAATCTGTTCCTTTTTTCATTTGTGTTAGATCGTATAATTACTTAGCCTTATGTATAAAGAATTACAAAGTATCTGAAAATATATTGATATTATGGTAGCCTAGCGCAGGGTGCATTTTACCTGCAGCAATTTTGCTTAATTATCAATACCAACTATTTTTAATGCTAATCAAAATGTTTTTTAGTTAGTCTATGTTTCATCTATATATTTTCCATTAAATAAAAATAGAAGATAGAACAAGGTTTTGAAAAATAAAGTTGGCGGAATTGTACTTATAGAAGAGCAGGTAAATTATTGAATTTACTCTCCTTGCATGGTAAATATTGTATTGCATTATTACAACAAACATATTTTTTTAACTTCCAACTTTATAAAAAGATATACTAAGTATTAAAAAATAATATTTAAACCACACATCGCAAGAAAAGTTTATTTTTATTCACATATACCCAATTTTTTTATTTGTATGGACTATATTTAAATTTTATTCTCTCATGTAAACACGTATTTCGCTGGCGGGAAGCATATATTTTGTTCATTGATGAATATATATATATATATATATATATATATATATATATATATATATATATATATATATATATATATATATATATATATATATATATATATATATATATATATATATATATATAATGTACTCTCCATCACCGATCATGTGTTCCTCGAATATATCTTTCATTTCGAGGTGAAAAAGGATTTTTTAGTTTACAGTGTATACAAAATCGAATTTTCCGGGAGATGGAACAACTTGGCCTGGCAGTAATTTTTAGCGATGTCATCGAACAAGATGGCTAAAGGTAGTTATTAAAAACAACAATTGTATATGCAATATACAGAAAAGCTGCAACATAAAGCGTTTTATAGAAATATCGATTCACTGAAAAAAAATTAACATTTAATTTTCTGTAGTCAGTCTTAAATCATAAACCGCCCAAATTTCAACTGGCTGTCAGAAAAGAACAGGAATTATTTAAGCATTTAGTTTTGATAGGTCCAATTTATGCTATATTATCGTACATCCATTGTCATAATGCTGAGTTGTATGTTCTATATGATTATGTTAGACATTCGTACTGTTTTCATGACGTTTTCTTCTAGCTTCCAGAAGAAATCAAGTCGGTTATGGAAAATGCTAGGAGCTGCATTTACTGAAATTTTACTTTCTCGACCACAAGACATTTTCAAGTTAACAAATTTAATATGGTACTTCTTAACAAAACATCAAAAAAGAAGAGTAAATGAGTTGTAAGTACCTACTGAAACAAAGATAGCGACCACAGAGGAAAAAAAGTTTTGTAAGTATAAAAATTTAAACTCCGAACTTCGCGCAGGTTGTTCAGTAACTATAGTGGTGTAAGTCAATGTTTTAGTAGAAATTAAGAACAGATTCCTAGAAAACCTCAACAAGATATTAGTTTGACGTATCTCGGTTGGTTCACTTGCAATAAAAATGCAGAGGGAAATTATCCTCTCAGAGTAACGTGTATGAGTTAGACTGAAGATCATTAATCGGACGGATGTGAAGATTGATCATTATCTGATCATATCTCGTGCAGCCTGTGTATGTTGGAACAAGAAGAAACTAAAAATAAGACTTTGTTAAAATTATTAAATATTTATTTATTTTTAAATTTTGTTTTTTTAAGGTAACTGAAGAAATGACTTATCATACCTTAGAAATTGTGAACAAAATTATGTAAAACTGTTTTCTCCTATTGTAAGAATGACAATTTAAATTATTTTAGTTCCTATTAGTGGTACCTACATTTTTAATAATGTGAATATGTTCTAATGTTTAGACGTGGGTGCGTAAGCGGAGGATCATTGGAACATATTTTGAAAAAGATTGCTGTGTGGGTATATTTACAAATAACATATCAACTAAAGCAATTTTTATTATTCAGTTTTATTTTTAAACGCCCTCTTTCTATTTTTACCTCTAAATGTAACAGCTAAAATAAGATTTATTAGGACGCCTACTCACAACTAGCTTTAAAAGAATAATTGAAAAATAACGGTTAACATGTTAGTATTATAAAAGGTACAGGGGTATTCTCATGAAAATTGGAAACCATTCAGTTTTTAGCATTATCATCCATCATAAAACAACGTGATGTTCAAAATATTCTAAAAACCTTAACGATATGCTAGTTACTATATAGCATTATTATAAATAAATATCATATTGAATTTAAAAATAAAAATTCAAAATTGATTTTTTTCGGATAATTTAAATTAACGAATTCTAGATTTATTTTTAAAGAGTCCATCTTAAAATACACGTTTTAATTTTTATTTTTCTATAATATTCATAGGTTTAGTAAAGGCTAAAAATAGCTATTGAATTCTTACCTTTTTACTTACTGTAGTATATCTGTTGCGACCATTGGAGTGAAAAAAACTACTGTAACCATAACTGTATCCTAAATATCATTTAATTAAACTATAGGATAGAATCAACTAATATTTTTTTTTCTCTGAATAATAAATAGTTTTAAGGATGAAAATGCAATGCGATGAATTCAATTTAATTTAAAGTTTTATTAACGATCTAGTGAAGAACGAAACAAAATATAATTAGTGCTGCTTACACACATTTCTGTATATATATATATATATATATATATATATATATATATGTATATATATATATATATATATATATTTATATATATATATATATATATATATATATATATATATAATATATCATATATATCTATATATATATATATATATATATATATATATATATATATATATATATATATATATATATAATATATATATATATATATATATATATATATATATATATATATATATATATATATATATATATATATATATATATATATATATATATATATATATATATATATATATATATATATATATATATATACATATATATTAGAGTGACCGGATCTCATAGAGGGGGAAAAAAAATGTCGGAATCTTGTTCGTCTGGAACCCACAAAACGATTCCCCTTTCGAGATATTGAGATAGCCGAAATTTGAGCTCGATTAAACGACGTTAACCCGTGCCGCTCGTCGCTTTGAAAAAATCCAAATTTTTGGCCAAAAAGCTGACATATGGAGCCATAACTCCAGAACGGTAAATAATAGAAACACGCTTAATATCTCAAAAGAAAGCTTATGTTGTTCTTCAAAATTTATATTCTATACATAATTGTTGTTATTTTAAGTCAAAACCGAGTTACAACAGCCTTTAGCCCCAAAAAACGTGACCTGGTACCACTAGGAGCATACTTCGTATAATTTGTTATTAAGTGATAAATTTTGCTTTTTTTTTTTGGTATATTTTTGAGTTTAAAGTAGAAATATAATAAAAAAAAACAAGTAATACTGATAAGTCTAATGACATTTTTTATTTTAAAATATAAAAATTAGGTATATAATACATACAAAACAGACACAGAAAAGATACAGACGTAGTACCTACATGAGTTGATAATTTTACATAGTTATCTAAACTATTCTAGAGCTTTTGTTAAAGTAGTTTTTGAAACGTCAGGATATAATGCTCGGCATTTACTTACAACTTGCAGGACATAATGCTTTTGGTCTTCATCTTTTGCCAGAAGGTCGTTAAAGTCGGTTATTAATTTGAGACCAGGTGTTTGGATGTTGTCTTAGGAAATCTGTTTTTATATTAAATTGGTCAAAGAATGTAAACGTTTCTTTGGTAAGTAAATTTACCAATCCTCCATCAACTACCTCTTTTAAGTTTTCTTTCCTAACTTTTGGATTTACAACCCTAGCGTGCTGTGATGGTTCATCTGTGCTACTGAGCAATTTATTAGCCATTAACAACTTTTCATCGTCTGTAATGGTGGGATCAAAAAACGATAATCCCACCAACTTTGCATTCAAATACCACAAATGGTTCGAAAATTTGGTCAGGGCTATTTCTGCAATGTCGTTGTCACATTCTTTATAGTCTAACAGAATATGCAAAATACCTAAATCTTGCTTTGGTGCAAGATGAGCTTTTGGAGCATTGAACCAAGCTTTACAATAAATTTTAACTAGGAAAACAGAAATGGCACGCACAGAACTTTCTTCTTCTTTAGACATCTTAAATTGACGACGAAAAATGAACATTTTTAAGCAGTAAATAGCCTTTGCCATCCACCTAGCGTGATGAATGGCTCCTGGAGTTCTAAAACCCACAACATTGCCGTCTAGTGATCCAACAAATACGAGAACCAACTGCAATAGCTCCTTGTAGTCATCTCTGGGGTGGCTCTCAGTTAATTTGGTTTCGAATTCAGCAGTAACATTTGCAATTACTTCTGGAGTTAGCTGCTTTTGTATTAGATTGTCACTGATACCTGTGTCGTATTTTCCTTTGTCTATCTTGGGCCACGCAGTGAGGAATCTCTTGAAAATGTCTGGATGAGGTCCAGTGGTTGATCCCATTTTTGTGTGTCGAATACGCCTCTTAACAGAATTTCCAAGATATGGTGACGGCAAGCTAGGTATAACAATTCTCTTCCTAACATTTGCTCCAATATGACGCATGCTCCTTTGAGTCTTCCCGTGTTGGATGCTGTAGTGTCGAAGCACATCGCCTTGACGGTGTTGAGAAGACCCCATTCATGTATGCATTCATATACGGCTACGGCTTGCTCCTCTCCAGAGCTGTTTGCTGTTACAGGAACTCCCAGCAGCTGTTCCGTTTCGCCATATGAAATAGCTATAGCTATTCGCTCACATTGTTCATTTTTTAAAACACCCGGTAAAAGTTTACCGTCCCAATGGACAACCACGGGCTCTTTTTCAGGAATGTTTACTTTATCAAAAATTTTTTTATTATATTGTTCTTTGAACATTTGCCTTCTATCATGTAATAAAGTTTTCGAGACTTTGTACTCAAGAGGGTCAAGGTTTAGTGCTTCTAGAGTAGCTATTAAAATTTTCGTGGCATTTCTGTCGGATACCTTACATCGATCTAATAAAATGGACAATTTCATGTTTAAAATCTCTTTAACGCCCCTTGCAAATGAAACTTTCATCCTCTTGCTCTCAGATGGTCCTGGATCTTCTGCAGCTTCTTCAGGGATGTCCATTTCCTCCAAGCTCTCAAGTTCCTGGTAGATGCTGTCCTCTTCAGTCTCTTAAAATATCTTCACTAGATAATTGTGCGATCTAACCAGCTCAAAGGCACTTTAGAAACTAAACTGAATAAATAAAAGGTCGGTTGTACGCTGAAGTAAAATCACCATCCCTAAAATAGAAATTAGATTCACCCTCCTTTTTACCTGTCAAACGGGTCTTTCTTTGGTAAACTAGTCAGGTAATCCCCATATAATAAAAGATTAAATTTGAACAAAAGGCTCTTTATGTTTGAAAATTGAGTTCCAAAATACTTTTTAACAAAAAAAATGTTAATTCCGAGACACATTATGTAAAAACCCGTAAAATTCTTAGAATACTCCCAAACTGGCTCCTACTGGTACCAGGTCACGTTTTTGGGGCTAAAGGCTGTTGTAACTCGGTTTGACTTAAAATAACAACAATTATGTATAGAATACAAATTTTGAAGAACAACATTAGCTTTCTTTTGAGATATTAAGCGTGTTTCTATTATTTACCGTTCTGGAGTTATGGCTCCATATGTCAGCTTTTTGGCCAAAAATTTGGATTTTTTCAAACTTTGAGCGACGAGCGGCACGGGTTAACGTCGTTTAATCGAGCTCAAATTTCGGCTCAATATCTGGAAAGGGGAATCGTTTCGTGGGGTCCAGACGAACAAAATTCCGACATCGATTTTCTGCGGTCACCCTAATATATATATATATATATATATATATATATATATATATATATATATATATATATATATATATATATATATATATATGATGAAAATCGAAAAATTCTTCAAAGCGAATATGACACTTGGATTAAGTGGTAGAATACAGGAGAAATTTGCACTAATTACTTCGGAGTTCCCCACAAATGAAGATATTATTGATTCCTACATTTTAGAACCTGATACTTTCATTACACAGGGAGATAATAGTGATAGTAATGAAGGATCATCGACGACTTCTTTGCAACCTTCCAGTGGTTTAGTAGGAAATTCCGTTTGGGGTCTATATTTACAAACAAACGCAAATACCAACAATTTTGTTTATGAAAGTTTAATTACTGTTTTTCGTGTGAACAGACGAATCAATCAATCCAATCACAAATAACTGATTATTTTAAACAGAAACAATTTATTCAAAAATAATAAAGTTAAGAAAGTATCACATTATTTTTTACCTTAATCGATAACTCGGAGTCGCTATAACTCGAAGTTTTTTTATGGCAAGTCAGGGTTCGAGTTATCGAAGTTCGACTGTATATACAGGGTGCTCCATAAGTATGGAATAATGATTCCACAGCATTTATTAATCAGTATATCAAAAAAATGTTTAAATGAAAGCTATAGGGTGTTATATGGCGCACATGCTGACGTTGATAATAAAATGTTTTGAACTGTCAGTTCAAAGAAATTACGCCATCTTAAATTTTTTTAAGTGGAAAGCCCTGTATCTTATTTTATTTTTGCGTCCTACTAAAAATTCTAGATAATATTTTTCCAATATACCATATTTCGACTGTATATATAGGGTGCTCCATAAGTATGGAATAATGATTACACAGCATTTATTAATCAGTATATCAAAAAAATGTTTAAATGAAAGCTATAGGGTGTTATATGGCGCACATGCTGACGTTGATAATAAAATGTTTTGAACTGTCAGTTCAAAGAAATTACGCCATCTTAAATTTTTTTAAGTGGAAAGCCCTGTATATTATTTTATTTTTGCGTTCTACTAAAAATTCTAGATAATATTTTTCCAATATACCATATTTCTAAATTGAACTGTTTTGGAATTATTGATATTTGAAATTAAGGAGATCAAATTAAAAAAAAAAATTAAGTTGGTTTGTGTCAAACATTTACTATCAGGTAACAACTTAACTCGTCAAAAAATGATTTATTGACGAGAACGTTTATTGCTGCATTTTGTAAAACTGCAATTTGCAGTTGCTACATTAAACAGAAACTGAAAGAATCACTTTGTTAATAATGGTTGGTTACGGAGACCGTAGGAGAACACACCAGGAGGTGTGTGATCTTTTTATCGCAGAATATCCGAATCGAGTTTCTATTAAATATACCGTTATGATATTACGTTCAAATTGCAGTTTCACAAAATAGAGCAATAAACATTTTCGTCAATAAATCATTTTTTGACGCGTTAAATCGTTAGTTGACAGTAAATGTTTGACCCAAGCTAGCTTAAAAAAGTTTTTTTAATTTCATCTCCTTAATTTCAAATATCAATAATTCGAAAACAGTACAATTTAGATATATGGTATGTCAGACAAATAATTTCTCGAATTTTTAGTAGGATTGAAAAATAAAATAATATACGGGACTTTACATTTAAAAAAATTTAAGATGGCGTAATTTCTTTGAACTGACAGTTCAGAACATTTTATTGTCAACGTCAGCATGTGCCCGGATAACACCCTATAACTTTTATTTAAAATTTTTTTTGATACACTGATTAATAAATACTGTGGAATCGTTATTCCATACATATGAAGCACTCTGTATATTTACATATATAGAATATATATACATATACATATATATATATATATATATATATATATATATATATATATATATATATATATATATATATATATATAAAGGGTGATTCATTTAGAGGTACTTTTTGTGATGGGGATTTAATTGCAGATTGCGCATGCGTCGTGTCAACTGAAGTGGCATTCCTGTTCAGTAGTGTTTGACAATTCATAATGGAAATACTTAGCCTGGCACAGCGTCTACAAATTGTTCAATTTTATTATGAAAATGAGCGTTCTACGAGGAATGTGTATCGGGCGCTTAGAGCAACTTATGGTCCACATAATCGGCCTACCGAACGCACAATTCGCTCTACCATCAATAAGTTAAGACCCAATTTTCATTATTGGATAATGCTCGACCGAATAGACCACATCCAGCACGTAGTGAAGAAAATATAGGGGCGGTAGCGGAGAGTGTACGCGAAGCTTGGCCTGTCATATTCAACAACTTGGCATATTTTACGTAAGGATCTTTCTTTAAAAGCATACAAAATTCAACTAGTGCAACAACTGAAGCCGACCGACCTTCTGAATCGTTTCCGTTTTAGTCGTTGGGCTCTTGACAGGCTTGCAGAAGATCCACTGTTTTCGAGAAAAATTTTGTTCACCGATGAGGCCTATTTTTGGCTTAATGGGTTCGTGAATAAACAAAATGCCCGTATTTGGGGTGATGAACAACCTGAAGAGGTTGCTGTTTGGGGTGGTTTATGGGCCGGTGGAATAATCGGTTCATATTTCTTCAAAACAGAGGCCGGCCGGAATGTTACTGTGAATGGTGACCGTTATCGCGCCATGATAACAGACTATTTGATGCCAGAAATTGAAGCCCGTGGTCTCGACGAAATTTGGTTCCAACAAGATGGCGCCACTTGCCATACAGCCCGTGAAACCATGGCTTTACTGCGAGAGCAATTTGGCGAACAGATCATTTCACGCTTTGGACCAGTGAATTGGCCGGCTAGATCATGTGACATAACACCTCTTGACTTTTTCCTTTGGGGCTATGTAAAGTCCAAAGTCTACATGGATAAGCTAGCTACAATTGAGGCATTGGAGGCCAATATTACTCGAGTCATTGGCCAAATACCACTCGAAATACTCACACGCGTCATTGAAAATTGGAACTTCAGAATGGACGTTGTTAACCGTAGTCGCGGACAACATTTGAAAGAAATTATCTTTAAGAAATAATTGTAAAGAATGGTTCTTTTATATGATAATAAAGATTATAAAATAAAATTGTTTTTATTCATTTTTTTTTATTTAAAAAAAGTAGCTCTAAATGAATCACCCTTTATATATATATATATATATATATATATATATATATATATATATATATATATATATATATATATATAATAAATTAATGACATATGCAAACTATTCAAATTATCTAATTAATATTAGAACCTTATTACAAAAGCAAAGTAGACAGGAAACATAATTTAAATAGCCAATTTCTTAATTGGTTAATGTCTTGTTAACATTTTGACGATCCTCGCACCTACACTTTGGAATAATCTAATATGGCCTTTAATGCGGGTGAGTTAAATTATGTAGTATGGAGATTATGTGTCTATATTCCTTAATTGAAGATCCGCAGCTAAATTAAGAGAATTTCTAATGTTCTCACTCGGTCGTCTAGTTGTTTATACAGGGTTTTTAGGTAATCTTAGATCCTTCTCCTTTAATTATAAATTATAGAAAACTGGTAACTGTACTTCAATAACTTCCGTATGATACACATATTATTAAATGCCATTATGTCGTTCTCCTGGTATTACAACAAGTCCAATTGCTTTTCCTTTTCTTTCATAACAAAAGCTTGACTAATTAGAACAATGTTATCAATAGTAAATTACCAGTCCTGGTGACACACTGCATGAATGATTACTGGCATATAGAATTTACCATATTTGTTCTTTCCATGCTTGATATTCTGAGTGTTTTATACCTCTTTGAGTAGGCTGTATACGTGGTGTGGATGAAATGTAATGGGACTTACTTATTGAACAATCTAGATTTTTACAAACGAGAGTATCTTTGGGTAGCTTCAAAGCCACGGAGGAGTTTTTATTGTCCATAGAATTTCTGGAAGGCTTTTGTTGAAACGCCATTTAAATCGTCGGTTACGTTCTGAGGAATATTATATAAAGTTTCAAAATGGAGTCATTTGAGATAGTTTTTAAGGAGAAGATATAAAATGAAATTACAAGTATTAAAAACTGGCGAATTGGGGATTTGGAAAACCAAAAAATGCTTTTTTGTCAAAAATCCATTAATGAAGATTGTCCGTAGTATGTTTGGTAATCCATTTATCCTAGAGTCACAAATTTTGTGTAAGCAGTCAAGTGATTATCGAAAAGAATATCTATTTGATATTCGATTTCTTCAATTTCCCTTTTTTGATACAGAGTGTTTGCAGTATGCTAAGCCAAGTCTGGCTTTGGTTTTATGGCTGTGGTATGGAAGTGTAGAAAAATGTGACACCCAGACTGGCCTTCTGTACAGTCGTAAGGTTTTTTTTGGAAACCTAATAAGTCGAAATCCGGTGTTAACATACGGTAGACAAAAACTGGTTTAAATTTGACTGATTCATAATACAGGTATACAAAATAAAAAATTCTCTATTTTTAAATTAGACAGGTGTTTTTTTTTAAGCATTTTTTTTATACTGAATCCAAAAATCATAAAAAAAGACATCCACCTTGAGGTTTTTTCAGGAAACACACTAAAATTTGCCAGAAAATTATTAAACTGAAAAAAAAAAAAAAAAACATTTTAATAAAGAATGTAAAACTATATAATCATTAAAATTATGGAATAAAACTATTGTTTCGGATATTTTTAATTGTTCTGAATCCACATTTATCATAAAACCTTAAAAATATTAGGTTTTATTGTTTATGTTTAACAAAAAACACGGATACACTACCTTTAACTAATCTAAGTAGCAAAATGTTTAAAATGAATATGTGCAACCACTAAATTAAAAAATTGTTTTTAACTTTTATTAATATTAAACAAAACTCATTCGCTCATTTACTCGCTCGCTGGGTCACTCACTCACTCACTTTTACACTCACTCACTCGCTCACTTACTTACGTACTCGCTACTTCACTCACTTACTCGCTCGTTTACTCACTCACTACCTCATTTACCCACTCAAGTTCCCCCACATTCACTTTGACTTCTAAAACTGTCAAGGGATATATATTAGACTGCATTTGGAAACTTTTGTTCCTAAATAGTAAATGGATATTTTTTTTAACACTAAACACTACTCCTCACGTTTTGATATCAAAATCAAATTTGAAACTTAAAAAACTATTAGAAATGATAGTTTTGTTCAAAAAAAATCTTGTTTAGCTGTTGGATTCATTTACTTAAAAAAGCATTTTACCAACCACATAATACCCTTGTAAGTTTTTTGTTGAAACTGAACATAAAACTTTAGTTTTTGATGTCAAGTCAGGATTAAGAACTTCAAAAAACACTAGAATTAATAGTTTTGTTCAATATTAATAAAAATTTAAAACAATTTTTTTAATTTGGCGGTTGCATATATTTATTTTAAACAGCATTTTGCTACGTAGCTTAGTTAAAGGTGTGTGCGTGTTTTTTGAACATGAACATTTAAAGATGTCCGAAATAATACTTTTATTCCATCATTTTTAAATTATACAGTTTTACATTATTTATTAAAATGTGTTTTTTTTTCTTTTTTTTTTATGTGTCTAGTACACGTGCTGCAGGGAAGTCCCTAAAGCTCTACAGGAGCGACACGTGTGCGGAGAAAGCGATTCACGTTGTTCTTGAATCGCTTTAAATTGTACTCGGTGGGAAACACAGTCCTGGGCAAATTATTCCAAAGGGATGATGTTCTCCATTTAAAAGACTCTTTGAAAATCGTTGTACGAGGAGTAACAAGCTGAACCTCATACGGATGTGAAGTATTAGCGCGACATGTACTTCTAATATGCACCGCTCTGGGAGGAATTAAGCGGGCCACATCCTTCGAACACTTTCCATGAAAATACTTGTAGAATAGGCTCAAGTCGCCAACCGTTCTTCAATGTTCCAGCGAATCAAGGCCGCCGGTCAGTTCCGGGTCTCCAATCAGACGAACAGCCCTTCTCTGAATAGAATCCAACAAATGCAGTGTATGTTTGGGTGCGGAGCCCCAAACATGGGAGCATTATTCCATAGTTGGTCGAATTTGAGCTTTGTGAAGAATTAACAGTTGTTGTGGAGTGTAAAGCTTTCTGGTTCGAAATAATATTCCCAACTTTTGAGAAGCTCTCCTTGCTATGCCAGCAACATGTTCATACCAGGACATATTTTGCTCCCAAATTAACGCCCAACAAATTGAGTGACGATGTTAGAGGAATGGAGTGCCCTGAAATAACTATGTCGGGTTCAGCAACGTTAACTTTTTTAGAAAAAATTGCCGCCTGGGTTTTTGCAGCGTTAAGTTCCACTTGGTTACTGTCACCCCAAGACAGAATTTCTTCCAGGTCTTTGTTAAGTTGAATGACTTCTTGCTGTCTGCGGATATTCGTCTGAGTAGCTGATGTCCGAGCGTTCAAAGTGAATGAAGAGATAAGCGTACTGTCATCTGCAAAGCTGTAGATTGGATTCTCGGTCTTTTCCAGCAGATCATTAATGTAAATGAGAAAGAGAGTAGGAGACAATATGGAGCCTTGAGGTACACCGGCGTTGATAGTGAAGGTGTTAAAAAGAAATCCGTCGACCGCCACGCGTAAAGAACGCTCTCTGAGCCACAAACAGAACTTTTCAGACATACCATAAGAGCGTAGCTTAGCCAACAGCTCATCATGTCAAACACGGTCGAATGCCTTGGATATGTCAAGAGTAACCGCTCGAGATTCTCCGAAGTGTTCAATTGCGTTGTTCGAAACGTGTGTTACATAAGTCAGAAGATCTCCTGTATCTATTTTTAAGGAAGCCATATTGGTGATCGCTAATAATGTTGATTGATAGCCTTTTCCATGACTTTCGATATTATTAGTCGGTAGTTATTTGGCAAGGTCTTCTTGCCTTTTTTACGTATTGGCTGAACTGTGGCACATTTCCAGCAGGCAGGAAATATTCCCTTCCTGTAGGATAGGTTGAAAAAATACGTTTTATGATAAGCTCTCTGAAGACAATATCGGGCATCCTTGACTGCACTATGGGAATAGTAGGTGGTGTTTTTCCTTGGAAATCGACAGTAGAATGTGAAGAGTTCAGCCAACAAGTTCGCTTTTTCAACAGGTGTCGTTGCAATAGAATTATCTGGCCGTGTGAGTGGTGGTATGGTGGATTTGGTGACTGACCAAAAGGACCTGGAATTGTTGGGACAAGCGAGAAGTTTGTTTCTAATTCGTTCTAATTTAATAGTTTTTTGGCAACTTTGAGTGTGTTTTCTGAAAAAACCTCAAGATGAATGTCTTTTTTTATGATTATTTTTGGATTCAGCATAAAAAAATACTTAAGAAAACACGTGTCTCATTTAAAAGACAGAGATTTTTTATTTTGTATACCTGTGTATTGTTAGTAGACGCTTTGACATTACAAGAGTCTCTACTTTTTCACATTGTCGACTATTTTTAGGGTTGAAATTGAAGTTCAAGATTTGTCCTCTACCTCTTGGCCTTCAGACATTGTAGCACCTTACCACATGGTAGTATGATATAAATAGCAGTAAAATAAATATATAAAAACATAGGCACTTAAATACGACCCTGATATAATTAAATATTTAAAATAATGTAACAAAATGTAGGCTTTCTGGTTTAATTGAAAAAAAAAACTTTTTATAAAAACTTCGTAATTAAAACTTGTAAATTTTAATGAGACTTTTAAACAACTTTAATTAGAATAATTTAAGAATAAGGGATAAATTAACTTTGTTCATGAAAGCGTAGCTTTTTAAATATTGTTTAGAACATACTAATTGATATTTTAAGCCGATAAAAAAATTAAGTTATGTTGAAAGAGAAGTAAAATGAAAAATCACCAAAAGAAAAAAAGAAATAGAGGATCTTATGATCTGTAAAACTTAAAAAAGATGATATAGAAGTATTGAGAGAGTTTTATTATTTGAGAGTCTTATTAGATTTAAGATTAATATGGAATTAACACTTAGCTAGATGAGCTCATGGTAAAAAATGGTGATTAAATGCGAAAATAATGAATCGTATAGTCTAAATGTTGGTTAGAGATACAATAACTTATTTATCACTAATATGGTGTTCAATACAGTGCAAAAAAGGACCGCTAGGTCTAATCTGGGCAAGACGCAGAGATTTGTTTGTTCCTTCATTACGGTAGCAATAAAAAGCACAACGACGACATTCATGAAAGTTCTTTTGAACCTCTCTGCACTTTATGTAAAAGGAGAGTACAATGTCATTCTTCAGGCTGATAGAAAAAGCCACTCGCATTTTTGCAAACTTGAGCATAGTAAGATTGGCAAAAAACTGAAAAATGTCATATTAGATATGGAATCGGAAAATATATACTTATTTAATCAAAACTATGAGATGAAATAATAGATCAGAGACCCTGGAAAAATCCGGACTTAGGCAAAAGTTTGGAATTAATATCTGGTTTACAGCAGGGTTAAAGAGCGGGCACGAAACTAGAAGCAGAATGAATAGTGGAATAAAAACAATAAATTTAGTATTCTATTCAGACAACAATGTTATGTGCAATAGAAAATAAAACTCCTATAAAATAGAGAATCTATAATGTGAGGTCAGTGAAGGTTTTGTCAAGCTAGATTTCTAATATAGTTCTAGAATGCCAAAATAAATTTAGGAACTCAGCTCTCTACAACTGGGTTCCACTGATATGAGTCTCTCATCCCTCAGGAATTGAAGGTAACAAAACAGCTTTATATATGAGTCCAGAGCGTATCCTGTGTGTATCAGAAAAACTGATTACAAATCTCCAAGAATAGATATACAATGCAGGTGGTGACCTTAATTAAAGAACCATCTCCGAACAAAACCGGTGAATTACTCAAACTTAATAAGAGCCAATTACGATTAGTTATATTTTACTGGTAGGACACTGTGCACTGAAGGTACGCCTAGATACAATAAGACCTGAACTTCAGATTGTAAAGTAAGGAAACTGTACTAGCTATTCGCAGTGGAATTGTACAAGCTTTTACAAGAAACAAAAATGTGGCTGATGTAAAATAAACTGGAGAAAATCCAATAGGCCCAGTGTGTCCGCGGTGTTTACGAAGATTTATTTAAATGTTTGGATAACTATAACTAGTCATCAAAATGTTAGCAATTAGCTGAACATTACATTGACAACGGCTTTATTTAGTCATCATATGTTCTGGGGAATGATTATATCAAGTCAGTCAATAAGTTTTGAAAGCGACACCTGGAGAATCATTTGAACCAAATATTGAATACCATTTTGAAGCTTCATCTGTCATATCAAGACATTTATTGTTTATCAGTTGGTTAAAGTAGACGTGTTATTTTTTAAAAATGGAAAAAAATCGAATATCGTGCAGGGATAAAATTCTTTGTTTTGGAAAACTTATTGGCAACTTAAATTCATGCAAAGTTAGTGAAAGTGAGTCTGCTCCTTCATTTCCAACTGTTTATAGATAGACTCAAGAGTTTAAACGTGGTTGTACAAGCGTTCAGGACGTCCAAAAACTGCAACAACTAAAGAAACTGTTGTGCAAGTACAAGATTTGGTAATGGAAGACCGTCGATGATTTAACTGAGGCTATAAGCATCTCACATGGATCAGTATATGAGATCTTAACTAATGTTTTGTGTATAAGAAAACTATTCACACGATGGGTGCTGCATTTGCTAACATCGAAACAAAAACACACCCGAGAGAAACTTCCTAAACAACATTTGGCTCATATCACAAAGAATAAAACTGATTTTGTGCGCCGATTTCTAATATGAGTTTATCAGTATGATCCTGAACTGCGACAGCAAACAGGACAGTCGACTGAGCCCGGTTGTTCAGCTCCTAAGCAACCAAAGTGATAAGTCGTTCAAAAGAATTATAGTATCAGTCTTCTGGGATGCAAAACGAATTTTGTTAATTAATTACCTTCAAACCGGTAAAACAATCACAGAAGAGTATTACTGCAACCTTCTGAACCATGGATGAGAAAATTCGTGAGAAAAGGCCCGGTTTGCAGAAGAAAAAAATCATCTTTCATCATGACATGTAAGGCTCCAATTGTTCCTAAATGTCAGAAGATTTCTACATGGGAAGCGTTTTTGAAGAAATGATGAGGGGACAACATTCGAAAAACTACTTCAAAGATGGGGTAAAAGAATAAGGAAATGGCTGAACAAATGTATTGAGCTTAAGGGCGATTATACTGAAGAATAAATGTATCTCGACTCATTAATTAATCTCGTTTCATTCCTCTTTAAAAACTTATTGACTGATCTGGCAAATAACAAAGAAAAGTTAGTTTGTTTAAATATTAAAATTGATATTCATACATTCACTGATAATGATTACCTTACCAGTACACTACTTCGATCGATCAATTTTTCTTCTGAACCATAACGAAAATCCATCAACAACAAGTAACCTCA
This sequence comes from Pachyrhynchus sulphureomaculatus, assembly GCA_019049505.1. Lineage (NCBI taxonomy): Eukaryota > Metazoa > Arthropoda > Insecta > Coleoptera > Curculionidae > Pachyrhynchus > Pachyrhynchus sulphureomaculatus. Next base: position 47,293,711 of record CM032447.1, read on the forward strand.
ATGGGCCGCCTCAGATTTTTTCTGTAGTTTTCTGGTATAGGAATAAAACTGCGATAATCATTTTCCTGAATGAAATCTTGAAAGGTGACTTCTTCCCCTCGAAGTACGAAGTTTAAACCTATATTATGTCTTATTTAAAGCGGCAATAACAATTTACACTACTGTAGGAATCCATTTTATAGTAAGTTAAATAAGTAATTTTCCAATTAATGAGAAAACCTTACAAATATTGCGAAACAATACCTAACTAGTTCAAATAAGGGTAAAACAATTTCGAAAAAGAATTATAATACATTTTCAATGCAAAACAGAACCCATTCTGATTTTGGCAGCACACAAAATTTGCCAGGGATAATTGTAACCTAAAACAACTTTTTTTTTGAATTATATATAACGATTACGCCAAAATTATCAAAAGTAAACGTATATATTGCTGTTTTATCGAAAAATCTTGTATATATAAGGCATAAGTCTCAAATCAGATTTTCAGGGGGGTGAACTACCCTTATTCGTGATACTGAATTCTAAAAATAACCACAGAAAGATTGAACTTTCAAACTTTTTACAAAAAATCGATAATTTCTTGGGGAACAGAGCAAATAAACTTCACTCTTTAATGCAAATTACCCCCCAAAAGATGGGAGGAGGGAGAGAGAGATATTTGTGTAATTGTCGCCCTATTAAATTGGTTTTTTTTTATTTCAATCATAAAACAGTATCGGTTTTTCATGTGTTAAAAGTAGAGTCAAGTAGTTACCAGGTGTACAAGTATGAAATGCGAATTTTAGACAACAGATGGTGCACCAAAGCAGTTTGTGTTATAAAGATTTGACACTGCGTCATTTTGTTGTCTCATCAACAAGTATCAGACGCGCATGAGTGGTAAAGTGTGTGTATAGTGTTGTGTTTTTTGTGTTCAATATATCGAAATTTATACCGAACAAAGAGCATTCGCGGACACACATGAGTTGAATGACAGGCAAATGGAAAAGCACAAAAACACGTGTGACATTTTGCTCGCTCGGTACAAAAGGAAGTCGGTTTTGCATCGTATAGTTACGGGGGATTAAAAGTGGATTTATTTTGAGAATCCCAAGCGCAAAAAATAATGCGTAGACCCAGGTGCACCATCCATATCGACCGCAAGACCGAAACGCTTTGGCAGAAAGACGATGCTCTGTCTTTGGTGGGACCTGAGGGACGTGGTCTATTATGAGCTGTTAAAACCTGGGGAAACGGCTAATACTAAACGTTACCAACAACAATTGACCGATTTAAACCGTTCGCTGCTTGAAAAAATGCCAGAATACCGAAAGAAGCAACACAAAGTCATTTTTCTTCATGACAATACTCCATCACATACGGCAAAACCATTTTGCGATACGTTGGAAGCACTCTGATGGGAAGTTCTACCCCATGCGGCTTACTCACCAGACTTGACTCCTTCCGATTACCACTTGCTGAGCAGCGCGTTGGTTTCGTACGAAGATGTAAAAAAAATGGCTCGATGAATGGTTCGCAGCAAAAGGGGAAGATTTTTACAGGCGTGGTATTCACAAATTGCCCGAAAGATGGGAAAAATATATAACAAGCGATGGAGCATACTTTAAATAAAGTACTTTTTATCATTCTTCCGAATTAAACATGTTTTTTTAGAAAACAATCCCCATTTCATACTTGTATACCTGGTAAGTTTCACGTGACTATGAAAACATAAACACTTTGCCAATCGACACAGAATACATCTAGAAGAATTATACCTTTAAGCTCTGTAACATGTGGAAGTTTCCCACTAAAATTAAAACTTGTAAACTTATGGCATATACTTAATTTTTTTAGATTTATATTTAATTACAATTCATAAATGTACAATATGATTTTTTTAAAATTTTCATGATAAATAATCAGACTAAATATAAATATGTAGGTTGATTGTTTTGAAAATAAAAAAATTTGTTACGGTGGTATAAAATGATCAGTAACCCCAAAGGAGTTTTCAAAAAAGTTTGTTTTTAATCTTTACTGAAAACTGATGACCTTGAAATTTTTTTTATATACCAAATAAATTATTAAAATTAAATTTTTACACACTGTACAGTGTGTAAAAATTAATTTTGTAAAATACTGTAGTAGTTAAAAATTGTCGAAGGGTTTTTTCTCCAAAAATAAAAAATGTATGGTTTTCAAACTTTAGTATGCAAGTTTCGACCAAAAAATGCATGTTTTATCAATTATAAAAAATTATCCTTTAGAAAAATTTAAAAAATCTTTCGACATTTTGTAGAAAAATAATTATTAAGATTTAAAAAAAAAGTTAAAAAAATATTAAAAATGGACTGAATAGTATTGCAGAGATTGTATTGAGACAAATAGCGCTCCCAATCCGAGTCACATTTAATGTTATAACTTTCGAATGGAATAGAATTTCTTTAATTTTTTTCGAATAATTCTCAGAAGCATAGAGAATAAAAAACATCAATCCAGTAACAAAAAAATAATATTTAAAATAGTCTTTCAGACGACAGAAGTTTTTTTGTGTATTCGTCCTCATCGATTATTACTTAAAAATTACATTAAATATAAACTGGTTAAAACTATAATGTTAAACTTGAAAGTTGACGTCTTTTCAGATCGTTTTTTAATTAGTGGGCACTGAAAATTATGTACTAATTAAAGATTATACAAGTAAAAAGAATTTCAAAAAAGTTTTCATTTTCTTTCCAACGAACGTAGCGGTTAAAATCGTGACTTAAAGCGTAATTCTGTGTTCAGCTTTGTTCACTACCCCGATTCCGAAGAGTAATTTTGCGGCTTGCCGCTAGGTGGTGGTTTCCTCACTATCGAGAAGTTGAGTTGAAGGGCTCAAATAAGGGCAGAACAAGAAATATTAAACAATAAAAAATTGTTTGACACTTTTTTTCCGGTGTTCTGTCTGTGACTGCTTGATTTGATGTTCCGTTGATAGTCTTTACTTTTACTACTTATTGCTTTATTGGATGTTTTTGAAAAAGTCAATGAATTTTGATTTTGGAAGTATTTTGGCCGCAATGGTGGGTGTCGGTTCGTGAAAATAAAGTGAAAGAAAACATAAGTGAAATTTTAATGGCTTATAAAAAAGTGAGTAAAGAGTGATAACTATTCAACCATTCCTTTCTTCTCCGCCACCTGAAATTTAGTTTTTGCATTAAAGGGTGAATTTTTTTTGCTCCCTTCCCAAACTGTCGATTTTTTGTAAAAAATTGAACTTCCAGTTTTACTGTGGTTATTATTATAATTCGGCATTATGAATAAGGGTACAGCCCGATAAAAATTTAATTTGAAACCTATGCCTAATAAATGCAAGAGCAATACATACGTTTGGTTTTGATAATTTGGCGAAATCATCTTTTTCTCTCGGTTCCTATCCGTTTTGGATGTTGGCAACCATATTAGCTATCATCATCTTTTTGACTGGGACCCTAAATAGTTGCGTGGTGGTCATTGAAAACCAAGTGCGAAGATTTTTGAGCCACGAAATCCTTCTTCTCCCCACACTTCTCTTTCCACACACTTTACCTTGCAGTATATTCTGAAACGGATGGAATCTGCTCTCATTCCTCATAACATGGCCGAGGTATTGGAGTTTACGTTGCTTGATGGTAATCAAACCCTCCTTTTCTTTATTCAATCTTTGAAGAATTCTTTCATTCACAACTCCCACACTCTCTCGGCATTTAGCCACATTTCAAAGGCTTCCAATCTTCTACTTGTTGCCTGTCAGGGTTCATGTCTCCACACCATAAAACAAAATGGAGAATAAGTAGCAACGTCGAATAGAACTTATTTTGGCGAATACTGCTCTAGCCTTTTCAATACGGTTCTTTTTTTTTTTGCGAGTGGTTCCATTGGTATTGATGACCGTGCCTAAGTATATGTACTTATTTACTCATTCAATATTTTTCTGATTGATTTCTAAATGACAGTTAGGCAACTTGTTTTTACTAATAACCATTAATTTTGCTTTATTTATGTTAATATCAAAACCATATTTCTAGCTCCAACTCGTCACTCTATCCATTAATAATTGCAGGACCCGCAGACTGTCAGCGAATATGACCGTGTCATCAGCATATTGAATATTATTGATTCTCTCTCCATTCAGTAGAATCCCGACATCGAGATCTGCCAGAGCCTCTTTGAATATTTGTTGGAAATAAATATTAAATAATAGTGGAGATAATATGCATCCCTGTCTAATACCGCGAAGGATTTTTATATCATCCGCATGTTCTCCTCCTAATCTCATAGAAGTAGACTGATTCCAATGAAGCTTCTGGCGGAATAACTATACAGAATTCTAAAAAAAAAAATATCGGATTTTAAACGGTGCAACTAATTCTGGAAAATTGTGTGTGATACATCGTGATTGGATCGAAAAAGTATTATAATTTTTCTGAATTCTTTCAATTTTATTTAAATTAGTTAGGTACCTTTTCGCAATATTTATAGGAAAAAAGGGGTCGTTCACTCCCATAGGTGAGAGAAATTCCACTTATTTACCTTACTAGGAAATAGATTTCTACAGTAGCTTAAATTATTCTTGCCTCTTTATTTAAGAAAAAAACTCTAAAGTATAGGTTTTATACTTTACAGTTCGAGGAGATGAAATTCTCATTCAAGCTTGCATCAAGGAAAAATGATTGTCATATCTAAATTCTTAGGCCAGAAAATTACAGAAAAATTTTAATTTGAAGAAAATCTGAGGCGGTACATTGAAATACCTTACTTATAAACCAATAACAGATAATACCATATTTACTGTGCTTATTTATAAATCGAATAATCGTAAAATAAAGTTAAAACAAATCACAAGACGCGCTTCTTATGGCAGAACCGCCCAAGCTAAAATAATAATAAAAGCGGTTCTTCTATATACTAGCTGAACTAATAATAAAATAAACTTAATAGAACGATAAAACAGTTAACATCTTATCTATGAAATTAAAAGACCCCCTGCTACGGAACATCAGAATTACGTGTACAATGTCATTTGTATTTACCTCAAAGAATGTAGAATAGCTTTTAAATTACCAGATCAGAAAATAAAAATACGAGTGTAAAGAAACTGATAAATCTCATAGTACTATCTTAAACTTGCATCATTAACAAATACGCTTAGTGGAGCCAAAAGGCCGTAAAATTTTCATGATTTTTGAAAATTTTTGGGTACAGCTTGGAAATCGACTTAACTACTTTGAAACAGTGCCAACATAACGTAAACGAGTTTTCTCAGCCTAATATTGACCGCAACTTTTCTTCTATTTTAGTGCATTTTTTCACACTACAATGCTTTCGGCTCACTATTTCTTAAACATCTCAGCTTCTGTTTGTTATTATGTGACAGAAAAAAAAAAACATTTTACTCGTTATAAAACTGCCTAAAAAAATGCGTAGACTGCATTAAAAAATATTAAGTACATAACCTAAAAAAAAATATTATTTACGGCAAATTGAGACATGGTTTTTTTACGGGTAACTTCCATTCAATTCGATATTACGGATTCAAATTATAGGAAAATATAATTTTTATATTAACAAAAAAGTGTGCCAGATTTTACCAAAAAATATTAAGACGATTGGTCAAAATTCGCATTTTAGTTCAAATCTTATGGATTTTTCTGTCGGCAAAGGGTCATAGGAATATCTTAGGTTCTTTAAGATGGTTAGAAGGAAAGGATATACAAAAACAAATTTTCGTTACGAACAATTCAATTTTTTTCGCTTTTGCTCTAGAAAAGGTTTGATTCATTTTTTTCATTTCTATTCAATATTTTATTTTAAATATAACAAGTAAAAGTGATTTTAAAACAATTAATACTCGTTTTATAATAAAATTATGATTTAAATGACAGAAAAAGAAAAAATTCAACTAAATAAAAACGAACTAAAATAATGCAAACAAAGAAACTATTGAGAGTCAACAATTTTCAAAAAGATGTGTTTTTAATTTGGTCACAAAATCACTTGTATAGTTGAATATAATTACAAATCACAAAACTGTACTATTCTGAAATGTTTATTGAGTTTAAGTAAACACGAGACACATACATAAAATAAACAGAGGGATGTTAGCATATCTCTGAAAATAAATATTGTTCACGAAGTACAGTACACTACGATAAAACTAACAATGATGAAATATTTGGTGCTTACGATACAGGTGCCATCTGTATACTTACGAAGGTTGTTAGCATTGCAACTCATTTCGAAGCCTAGAGGGACACTATGCGGTAATTTTCAAATTACCTTATACGAGTATTATGTTTAGGTATAAATAGGTAATGCCTTTAAATCCAAATATTCTCTTTTTTTAATATTATTGTTTTAGTTTTAAACTATATCGTATTACTATTAATATTATTTCAGCAATAAAATAGTAATCATTAGTACGTTTCTGTTATCAAAAGCATAATTTTATTGTAAAATACTCACAGGTAGTATTTCTTTTAAAATCACTTCTTCAAGTTATATTTAAGATAAAATATTGAATAAAATTAAAGAGAATGAACCAGACCTCTTCTAGAGCAAAAACGAAATTTTTTTTGTGTATTTTATTTTTCCTTCTGATCAGCTTGAAGGGCATAAAATTTTGCACATTTAAAAAAAAAAACTAGGATCTTTTGCCCACAAGAAAAATCCATAAGATTTGGATTAAAATGTGAATTTTAACCAATCCTCTTATTATTTTTTAATAAAATTTAGCACACTTTTTTGTTAATATAAAAGCTATGTTTTCCTACAATTTGAAGCCGTAATACTGAATTAAACGGAAGTTGTCCGTAAAAAAAGATTTTTCAATTTGCCGCAGTAAATACTTTTTTTGTTATGTGCTTGATCTTTTTTAATGCAATCTACCCAGTGTTTTAGGTAATTTTATGACGAGTAAAATGATTTCTTTTTCTGTCTCATAACAACGAATAGAAGCCGAGATATTTAAGAAATAGTGAGCCGAAAGCGTTGCTGTGAAAAATGCACTAAAATAGGAGAAAAGTGGCCCTGCGGTCAACATTAGGCTAAGAAAACTAGTTTACATTATGTTGGCACTGTTTCAAAGTAGATAACTCGATTTCCAATCTGAACCCAAAGATTTCCAAAAGTCATGAAAATTTTACGGCATTTGCCTCCACTAGCGGTAAATTTAATTTTTCTTCTTCAAAAATATTATATATATATTTTTTTTATCTCTCACCTCCCCGCCTCAGTGGTGATTTTACCCTTTTCCATATCCCAAGGATATCGGCATAAGTGCAGAAACATACATTTTTGTATTTCACGGTATCTTTTAGACAACGCGGTAGTGCTGCCACGGACGTTATTTTTGCATTTCTGCAAACAACTACTACCTATGAACACTCACAACACCCAGCCGACATACGGAATCGAACAACTGACCTCCTGATCAACAGCAGGCTCCTTAGCCCACTGCGCCAATCGGTCCGGCGATATATAATGTACTTATTCAAATGAATTAGTAGAAACTTTTTGAATGGTTTGAATAGAAAAAGCATTCTTTCAGCTTCATTCTAACTTTTGAGAATAGTAAAAAATTACGAAGTGTTAAATCAGGTGAATACGGTGACTTGGTGCTCTATATTCAGATCGAATATGACGAATTCTACTAATCAAATGAGAAGGAGGTTCAGTCCAAACGTGTGACATCAACGGGACCATAGACTATACCATAAGAACCAGCTAGCCTCTTGCAGGGTACACTTCATAGCTGCGACATATAAGCAGTTTTTTTAAGTGTTTTTCAAAGAATTTTATTTGATTTTATAGGGATAGATTCATATTTATCATAACTGAAAATGAGTGGAGATGCCTATTATTACCGAATAATGCAACACATAGTACTGACTTACAGTTTAAAAGCCTCCCGGTAACTGTATGCTTATATAAGAAGTGTTAATTAATTTTAAGGGATTTCTAAGAGAGGGCCTAATTTGTATTATATCGCATCGGGGCATACTGTTGCTATATTCATGGTGAAGCACCACCATTAGATGAAAATTTTTAGTATATGTTATTTTGCCGAAGTGTAAATAACATTTTTTTTTGAGCGTTGATGTTGAATTACGTGTCAACAAAACACCATTTACTGGAAGGGTTATTTTTCTTGGTTAATTCGAAGAGAAGCGCTGCTAAAAGTCATCGATTGCTGTCGGAGGCCTATAGTAATTATATTCCATCGATAAAAACATGTTACTTGTAGTTTCAATGCTTTAAAAGTGGTGATTTGGACACCGAAGTCAAGGAACGTCCAGGTCAGCCGAAAAATTTAAAGATGAAGAATTGGAAGCATTACTCGACTAAGACCCGTGCCAAATGAAAAAGGACTTGCAGAATAATTAGAAGTTGATTTCACAACTATTTCCAAGTACTTACATGCACTGGGAATGATTCAAAAGCCAGAAAATTGGGTGCCGTCCAAATTGAAACCGAGAGACGTTGAAGGCGATTTTTCACCTGTGGGCAACTGCTTCAACCTTACAATTGGAATGGTTTTTTGCAACTTATTCTAAATGGTGATGAAAAATGGATACGCTACGATAATCCAAAGCGCAAGAAATCATGGGTGAAGCCCAGAACTATCAACATCCTCGCTAAAATCGAATATTGATGGCTTCAAGCTTATGCTGTGTATTTGGTTGGATCAGCTGGGTGTAGTGTATTATGAGCTACGCCAACCCAACAAAACTATTATTGGGGAACGTTACCGATAACAATTGATGCAATTGAGCCGAGCGTTAAAGGAAAAATGTCCACAATATGCTAAAATACACGACAAAGTGATTTTTCAACATGATAACGATCGGAGGAAATGCTAGAAGCTCTGATTATCACTTGTTCCGATCGATGACGCACGGCCTGTCTGAACAGCGCTTCTATTCTTCTGAGGATACCAAAAAATCGGTCAATTCGTGGATAATTTCAAAGGATGAGTCGCGGTATTCATATGCTGCCACAAAGATGGGATAAAGTAGTAGCTAGCGATGGACAATATGTACATTGAATAATCAATTTGTAACCATTTTTTTACAATAAAGCGATATTTTTACCGAAAAATCCCCCAAAATTAATTCACACACCCAATGATTACTTCGCTTACTAGTCCGCACTGATATTAAAAATTTTGAAATTAATTCCTACGCGCCTCTGACAAAGAAGTCCTATAGAAAATAATTTTACTTTGATAACGTATTTTTCTTACTTGAGAATCTTCACTGATAAAATGGTGCCAAATTACATTCAGTGGCAATTTCTATGCACAAATACGTTTTAAAACCTGCCATTAAATCTTCTAAAAGGAAAATCTTGTTTCGCAGCTGGGAGAGCTTTCCTTCAAAAACCTGGCTTTTATAAATGTAGACAAACGCCCGAGCTTTCTGTAAGGCGTTTTTATGTGGGCTTTACGGGTCTCTCGTTTCTGCAAATGTAATTTTTTTGTTCAAGGTGACTTTTTAATTAACGCATTCTTTAAAGATAAATCCGTTGTTAGTTGGAATATCTTGGATGATTCTAAAAAGAAAGGGAACATACTTTTTTGTTATGAGTAACATTTTCCTTTATCAGAATTTTTACCAAATTAGTACAGGACGTTTTAAAAAGTTATAAAGAAGGAAATAATACTTTTTTTGTTATCATAGTAACATACTTATTTTATTCAAAATGTTTCCAAAATTATTAAACCTTATATCCAAGAAAGAAAGGAAATCTAAAGAAAGAGCTACACATGAGTATGAAACATTGAACAAAGCCATAAAGAAGAAACAATGAAAGATACTAAAAAATACAGTATAAATTTAATAATCACACTTTGAAGAAAACGAAAATATGAAAGTACCGAAATCCCAGATGTAACAAGAGAGAATTAAAATAACAAAATTACGAGATAAAACAAGTAAAATAATAACTGACGAGGAAAGAAATAACAGATGAAATAAAGGAATTCTACACCAAACTCTATTCCTCCAATCTACCAAATCCAAATCAGCAGCAAAAATTTATTCTTAACGTTGGCTCGGAAGAAATTCCTGAGGTAAGCCGAAGTGAATTGGAAACTGCCTTAAAACAGATGAAGAATAAGAAATCTCCAGGTGAAGATAAAATAACATCTGAAATATTGAAAATGGGAGGAAATTAACTTTTTGAAGCGATACGGATATTATTCCTCAAATGTATTGAAGATCAAGGAATATTCAAGAAAAGCGATCACGAAAACGTTGAAAACTGTCGCCCCATCAGCTTATTTATTTATTTATTTATTTACGGGCAGACCCATTTTATACAGAGTTTCTACAGAAATTATAATAATACAACAATTAAAACAATACAATAACAACCCCAGCAAATATCCTCACAGAACTTAGTGAACTGTCAACAGTTCTTTTTTTAAAAGTTTTAAAGAGAGATTAAAAAAATTAAGTTTCATTTCACCGGCGTCATTAGTGATCAGCGAGACTAGGCCATCGTTATGGTACTTCGGGGCGAAGAATGAGTGGTCCCTTATTGGTCTTGGTGAAACACGGAATTTTATCAAACTCAGATCGGAGCGGTCTACATGACCATTTACAAGTCGAAATAAGAAACAGATATCAGCAACTTTCGTACGTCTTGAAGTTGAAGTTTTCGCAGCAGGTCCTCATAGGCAGTGATGTTCCACTTAAATTTGTTAGAAACATATCTAGCATACTTCTTCTGTACTCTTTCAATACCTTCAATATGTATTGCATATGAAGGCGACCGTACACATAATAGATACTTTACAGACGATCTTATCAATGCCTTATACAAAGTATTCATGCTATCTACAGTCTGAAAATTCCCAGTATTCCTAAAGACAAAGCCAAGGAGTTTTAAACAATTATTAGCAACAAAGTCATAGTGAATATGAAAATCGAGCTTAGTGTCCAAATAAATAGCTAAGTTAGATAATGAAGAAACTTTTTCCAGAAGACAATTATTGATACTGCAGTTACATAAAGGCAGAGTTTTCATCCGAAAGAACGACGTTAACTTGCATTTTTTAATATTAACATGAATTTTGTTTCTTCTGCACCACTCACTCACCCTATCCATGTGTCCCTGTAGTCTCACAGCATCATCAACAGAATGAATTACCATAAACAATTTCAGATCATCTACAAAAAACAGGAGCCTTGAAAATAGAATCACCTCACGGAGGACATTAAACAGCAATGGGCCCAAGTGGCTACCCTGTGGTACATCCGATGTAACAATATCCCCTTATTATCGCATTTGTCAAGCTTCTTACTAAAATTGTCACCAACCCTGTAATAAATAAGTTCGATGTCTACCAACCAATTGAACAGGTGGGCTTTGGCAAGAACAATAGTTCATATCCAGACGCTCTGCCTTTTAATAGAAAAAGCGACCAAATATAATATTAACCTGCACCTAGCTTTCGTCGATTATAAGAAAGCTTTCGGAACACTGGGCAATTATGCCATCCTTAGTTCGTGCCAGAATAGACTCAAGATATACCGAACTCCTAAAATTCATATATGAAAATTAGATTGAATAAGGACAATCAAATAGCAGAAATACCAAGGTGAATTGGTCTCAGCAATGACTGAGATTCCTTCTAAAAAACTTAAAAAGAAATGTGTACGAGAGCTCTATACTTCCAGTAAGTACGTATGGGCTGGAAACCATGACCCTTACAAAAAATAGTTTTTGTCGATTCCAACGTACTCAACGGACCATGGAAAAACAAGTTAAGTGTTAGTTTACGAAAACACATTAAAAGCGAGGATATGGGCGGGCCATGTAGCTAAAACGAATGATGGTAGATGGATAACAAAATTTCTTCAATAGAGACCTTGAGAGAACAGACGAAGTGTCGGAAGACCAACGAAAAGATGGACTGATGATATCAGGTTGATAGCAGATAGCAGATGGCTCCATCTTGCACAGGACAGAGATAATTGGAAGAAACTTGAAGAAGCTTGTTTCCTGCAGTGGATAAGCAGTGGCTTATAAAGAAGAAGAAGAAGATATCCAAGGAAAGCCCAAAAAGAAATATCCTTAACACTGGCCTAGTAAGCTTAAGGCACCAAGGCTCTAGATATATCATAACTAAATTTAATCATTAATGGTTCAGTAAAATGTGAAATATGTTTTTGATGTAATTTTATATAAAAAATTAAAATGTGACAGAATACATCTAAAGTCAAAAGTCTTTAAAATCCTAATCATTAACATTGGTATTATATATGATTCTAGAAGTATTGGTACATTTGTATATTTAGCTATTCTATAAGAATGAAGAATGAAGTAACATGTTATTACAGGCAGAAGTACTCTACGTTGAGGATTACTGTGCAATCCTAAGTATGCTAGTAAATTTTATTCTACAGTCTTCTCTTACCACATCTGGATTTTATCCAAAATACTCGATTTTTGCTGGCTTTTTGGACCTCCTTTGGGGCTACTGCAGAGACGCGGTGCGGTATAAACTCGGAATTCTCGTAAAAGCATTCCTGCCATTGTTTTTGATAGGGAAATAATACAGCCAAATTATTTAAATAACACTTAAATTATCTTTTTAAAAACTTATTAAAAAGAAAAAAAGATTTAACAAATTAGGAAAAAAAGAAAGAAATTCTCTAATATTTACACTTCTGAAAATTAAAACTAAAGGCCAAATTATATATTAAAATTTAAAATCCCTTTAAATTTTAAGAGTGAGAAACTCTTTAGCATAGGATAACCCCCTGATCCCAAATGAAATTTACGTAAGATTCAAAAATATTAAAAATAGAAAGACAATTATTTAAATTAGCAAATAACTTCAAAAACACTAAATGAAAATCTGCTGAACTGAAACAGATCTAAAACCAGAGTCAATTCTTAAGATTTTTAAATAGCTAAAGTCTCCTTTGGTACCACCTATTTTCCCCTTTCATAGCGGTTAACTGTATACAAAACTAACTTTCAGCCAGTGGCGATACGAGTTTTATTCTTAAAGCAACCCTTCTTGGTCGTTTCTTCGGATTTCCTGAAGTTTCTTCTTTAGAAACTAGATTCCTTGATAAGTATTAAATTAGAAATTTTTTTATTTTATAGAAATATTAGCCGTATATTCTAAAATTAGTTCGAAATTTATATATTGTTTGATGAAAAGCCTAGATTAAAATCTTATACTAGGAAAACGAAAAGAGTGTTTGAAAAACTCATTATCTTCTTTTTTCTGTTCTTTTCTCAATCTTTTAGCCAGACAGAGGAAAGAACCCATTTGAACCTTCGTTTACAAGTATGGCAAAAGTAACGGACAAATCACAGTGATATATGGACAATTTTCTTCTTATCCCCTAATTTTTCTATACTATACGAGAAAACCGCTTGAAAAGACAGTGGATTCACACAGTTTGTCACAATTTGGTTGTCGTAAAAACGACCGTTTAAGGGTACAATTTTATTGTATATTTCTTATAACTTCGGTCGAACCAAGGCTTGCCGTTTGAGGAGCATTTCTTCGAAAAAGGGATGTAAGCTTCCATACCAGCCAAAATAACATCGGAGACCTCCCTGGCGCAGTCAGATGGGTTATCGGATCGAAAACAAACGTCCATCCAAGGGAAAGTTCGAAAGTATTCCATGAGATCTTCCCATTTAGCAGATTTGTGGTGCCAAATCTTGCGCGGCCTAGGCGCCTCTCTGTCACTGATTGGCAGGATACTCGATGTCGAAAGCAGTTTATGGTCGGAAGAACCTAACGGCGGATTTACGGTGACCGTGTACTGTCGGGGCACTCCATTCCCCTAGCATCGTCGCTCAATTTGTTGGGCGTTAGTTTGGGAGCAAATATGTCTTGGCATGAACATGTTGCAGGCATAGCAAGGAGAGCTTCTCAAAAGTTGGGAATATTATTTAGAACCAGAAAGCTTTACACCCCACAACAACTGTTAATTCTTTACAAAGCCCAAATTCGACCAACTATGGAATACTGCTCCCACGTTTGGGGTTCCGCTCCCAAACATACACTGCATTTGTTGGATTCGGTTCAGAGAAGAGCTGTCCGTCTGATTGGGGACCCGGAATTGACCGGCGGCCTTGATTCGCTGGAACATCGAAGAACGGTTGGCGACTTGAGTCTGTTCTACAAGTATTTTCATGGAAGGTGTTCGAAGGATGTAGCCCGCTTAATTCCTCCCAAAGCGGTGCATGTTAGAAATACACGTCGCGCTGGTGCTTCGCATCCGTATGAGGTTCAGCTTGTTACTCCGCGTACAACGCTTTTCAAGCAATCTTTTATATGGAGAACGTCATCCCTTTGGAATAATTTGCCCAGCGCTGTGTTTCCCACCGAGTACAATTTACAGCGATTCAAGAACAACGTGAATCGCTTTTTTTTTTCCGCACTCGTGCCGCTCCTGGAGCGCTTTAGGGACTTCCCTGCAGTACGTGTGCTAGACCAATAAAAAAATAAAAAAAAAAAAAAAAAAAACTTCATAAAAGTATAATTTACAGCGAATATTTAACTGTATTATTTACGAGTTTAAAGCTACATAGGTATCTGGAGTCAACAAATGTGACATTTATCGTGCACTTAGCTTTTTTATTTTTGGAACTTCTTGCGGGATATATTGTACCCGTTCATATGAGATGCCTAACATCTCAGTAATTTCAAGAGAATTTTATAGCCTATTTCTTCAGACGAGACCTCAATAGGACGTTTTGAACGTCCAGCATCTGCATCGCTCGTATGGCCACGTTTAAATTTATTTATGCAGGTCTCGAGTACTGGTGCAAAGACCCTATGATCTTTTGAAAAAAAAAAATTGAAAAAAATTGTTTCATCAATATACTATACTCCTTCATCCATTTCACACCACTTCCAACACATCCGTTACAAGAATCACGCTTAAAAAAATTCTGTGCCATCTCGTAGAAATTTACCAGACTTAAATCTACCCTCATATACCAAAAAATCTTATTGAAAGCAACCAAAAGTATACTATTATGATTTTTTACTTACTAGAAACCTGTAAACAATATATTTTTTAGCAACTTTTATTTCTTTGATCCAACGCCGAAACATAAAAAAAAATACATTTTCTTCACATAAATTTAAATTAGCACCATGTTTTTTTTAGTAAATTTTAATTTAATAAAAAGAACAATAAAAAAAGGTTTTCATATTTTTCCTCAAATTATTTTTTTGTGATATTTGCTTACCGCTTATCAAATTAAACTGCTTAAAAAATATTATTTATTGAGAGACCTTTTTAACGTCAAAATTAAAAATCTTTAATATCCGTAGATTCTTTTTCATTAATACGTTCTTCTAAATAAGGATATGAATATTTTAGTGGCATTTTTTTTGACAAAATTCTTCTTTCATTCTTTAATTATGACGACTTAATAATTTTATTTAAAAATAAATGTAGTTCTTTCCTAGTTATGCCAAAATTAAAAATTCCTCTGTTTTTGAAGATCTACTTAATTAAAACATTAATCCTAAATAATAGATAGAATGAATACTAATATATAATAAAATATTCATTTTGTACACACAATTGGGTAAAGGCCGCTGAAAGTTGCCGGTGAGACTGGTTTTAAGAAAATGGTTCGTAAGGAAATTGACCTGAAAATAGATATTCTCGATAAGAATTCGGTAGACAAAATTTTATTCCTGTAGAAATTAATAAGAAGAAATATTGGTTTTAAACGTAGTTGAAATAGTTGGAGTGGAGAGAGAAAGTGGAGATATTAATATCTACATGGAAGGGTCTACTGGCTAAACCAAGGAATAACCAAAACATCGAGAAGGCAACAGTCAGCATAGCGCCGGAACTCGTAATTACCACTGATACGGACACCCAGCCGGCAAACACCAATGCTCAGATGAACACTCCGGACCCCCCCATCTACAATCTGTGTAGACGCCGACCTATAAAAGACGGCGACCTCACTTCGGTTTCTCATCTATCGAGTAGCAGCAGCAGCAGCAGCAAGAGCATTCGGAAATGCGAAATGAGATTTTGATGAAAAATCATGCAAATTCATTGTTAGACGAACGGATTGAAACCCGGAATTTTAATGTTTTATATATATATATATATATATATATATATATATATATATATATATATATATATATATATATATATATATATATGTTTTATATATAAAAATATTTTTGATAAAACATACCTGGGGTGGGGGATACATTAGATTGGATTGCTTTCTATATATCATGTTATATATCTTTTTATGGGTATTCGAAGTCTAGGAATCCAAAAATTGGCTTATTTTTTCATTGCTTTCAGGAAGGAGCTGAAGGGGGCGGAGGTAGTTTAAGATTGTATAAATTCACTAGAATTCTAAGACATTTGCAAATTTCTACACTCCTTGCTAAAGGAAAGTATTGTATTTACGAAAAATGATATTTCGTTTTTCCATTTTTGTTTCTCTTCATCTTTTAGGATTCCTAGATCACGAAAAAAATAGTCACTCATTTTCGACAGTCTGTTGGACTTTTGGTACGATAACTGTCGAACGAAATGAGATATCAACTTAAAATGTTTATAGTAAAATATGAAAGGGGTAAAAGGGGAGAGGGAGGAGTTTAGAGGGGTTGTTCCGTACATATATCATTATATGTCATTTTCAAGAGATCTGGAGTCGAGGAATTTAAAAGTTATTTTTTCATTATTTCAAAGCAAGAGGGGGTGGTTAAATATTAAACGGTTCCAATAATATTTTCAGAATTTTTTCAGGTTTTTTAGTTGATGTACTTGACAAATTTTAAGTTTGTTATTTATAGTAAAATATACAACGGGTTAATGGGATGGGGTAAGAGGTTAGAGGAATTGCTTCAGATATATCGTGCTATATACCCTTTTCACAATTCTTAGACTCTAGAAAAATATAACAAACAGATGCTTATACTGCACTCTGTCGGCGACTTACTAAGTCTATTCAAGCAGAGCGGCACAGCACGACTGGCACTTATTGCAGAAACGCCCCTAGCCCAGCTGATGGTTCAGCAAATACGGAGGACACTTTTGGTAACTTCTAAAAATACGATTCTTTTCGTTTAATTTTTAGTTGTTATACTAATGCTGCCATCTCTAGAAATATGAAAATTAAGTTATTTTTTAACCCTATCTAACAATTTTAATAGAGAAAGTGGGTGAAAAATATGGGAGAATCTTGTATAGTTTCAATAGTATTATAAGAAATTTTCCAGGATTTTTTGATGAGAGAATGGGCAAATTTTAAGTATAATCATTTGTAATAAAACCTAGGAGGTGCCAAAAGGGTGGAAATAAGAGATAGAAGAAGGGATTCGTGTTATGATAGTTCTTTCAGCCAAGGAATTGAAACACTACATTTTTTTCATTATTAACCTGAGAAGAAATTGAAAGGGTTGGAAGTTATTGTATCTTTTCAATAGTATTATGAGAATTTTTCCTGGTTTTTGATTGGGATATTGGATATTTATTATAAAATAATTTTTCTGTAGTAAAATATATACTGGTCAAAGGGATGAGTTAGGGGACTAAAATGGTGATTGCAGTATGTCGTAATATACTTTTATTTTAGTGTTTTAGTTTTTCCATCATTTAGAATTTTAACAGAAATAGCGTATAGAAAGAATTGAGATCTAATTAAACAGTCACCTAAAAAAATGTTAAGTGGAATATACAAGTTTTAGAAATAAAAACGATTAAGTTGGCGAAAATGTACTTATGAAAGAGCAGGTAAATTATTTTGTTTACTTTCCCTGCTAACGAGAAATATTGTATTCCTAAAAAAAGAACTCTCCGAAATTTCTCTTTTTTCAGGTTTTAAGTTGTTTGAATGACGGAAAATATATTTTAGTGTTCCGTACGGAACACTTATAAGATCACTTCGGTGTCCATCCGTCCATCCATCCGTCCGTCTGTCACATCCGATTTTCTCCGAAGCTATTTGACAAAAAAAAGTTGAAATTTGGTACTAATATAGGAACTGATGGCTTCATCAGAGCCGTATAGTTTCGAAAGTTAAATTTTGACTTAAGGGGTTAGTTTTGGAGGGTGAAATCGGAAGTGAAAGCTTGTAAAAATACGAGTTCCAAAATATGTGTAATGTAATACTTGCGCATACTTTTCTTTACATTATTTTTAAAAAATCGCTAAAAATCGTTGTCCTCCACCCTTATCTCGAAAAGTAATGATCAAAAAATTTTAAAAAAATTCTGGAAAGGTAAAGATTGAACGAAAAATATCAGGAGTACATTACCTTTAATAATTTATTTGGTATATAACAAAAAACAAAAATTTCAGTCATCAGTTTTCAATACAGATCGGAAATAAACTTTGCTAAAAACTCACTTGGGGTGTGTTTTTGTGAAGTCATTGATCATTTTATACCTCCGTAACAAAAATTTTTATTTTAAAAATAATCAACATACGGAACACTAATTGCGCAAGTTTAACTTGCACTTGACTCGTTATTTAACTTCCAATTTCATAATGAATAATAATCTAGCCACACAGCACAAACAACGGTTATTTTTTTAATGTATCAGCGGTTTTTTTTTGGCATACCTGAAAATTTTTTATGAAGTATCATCAACCTTTAAATTTTATTTTTTAATGTACATTGCCGGAGAGCGCTCAATTTGTTTGACGTGATTTTAAAAGGGAAGATTGTAGTTTTTTAATCATACTTTTTTGATTATATAATCAAGGTAAATTTCTAATTTTTTTTTATTCATCTTTCCTCATAAAAATGGACTGTATTTTTGAGTCAAATTTAATGTTTACTTTAGACAGTACTGGGTAAATCATTTTACCAAATTCTACCTAGTTGTTCTAATTCGCCATTTTAATTTTCAAATATAAAATTCCTCCACATATATATATATATATATATATATATATATATATATATATATATATATATATATATATATATAGATATACATATATGCATATATATATATATATATATATATATATATATATATATATATATACACATAGATGTCGCTCTTTTCAAAAAATCCGTAGGATTTTTAGAAAGTACCAACCTTCAAACGACATGTCAAAATTTCATGACATTCGAAGATTAGTTTACAAGTTACAGTGGTTTTAGTGACGCAACTTTGGATATTTTCAAAACAATAGAAAGAATCGAATTTCGTGTGTTTATTTAACGTTGTTTTTTTAGGGGAAAAAATACCGCTCAAGCAAAGCAATGGCTTGATAAGTATTACAGGGACTCTGTCCCTGGAAAATCACTTATCATTTACTGGTATACTGAATTTAAACGCGGTCGCAAATAATAATGAACCCTCTGGACAGCCAAATGAGGTGGTTACACCGGAAAACATAAAAAAATCCACAAAATTGTTTTGGGTGACCGTAAAGTGAAATTGCGTGAGATAGCTAACAACCTAAAGATATCAAAAGAACATGTTTTCCATGAACATTACGGCATGAGAAAGCTCTGTTAGAAATGGGTACCGCGTTTGCTCACAGTGGGTCAAAAACAACAACGTGTTGATGATTCTGAGCGCTGTTTGGACCTGTTTTAAGCGCAACAAAAAGGATTTTTTCATGCAATATGTGACAATGGATGAAACATGGATCCACCATTACACACCGGAATCAAATCAGCAGTCAGCTGAGTGGACAGTAGCCGGTAAAAGCCACCCGAAGCGACCAAAGACACAATAGTCGGCTGGGAAGGTTTTGGCCTCTGTATTTTGGGATGCGCCTGGAATAATTTTTATCGACTATGCTGAGAAGGGAAGAATCAGCAATAGTGAATATTATATAAAGTTATTGGTGCGTTTGAAGGCAGAAATCGGAAAGAAACGGTCCCAAATGAACAAGAAAAAGGGCTCTTTCATCAAGACAATGCACCGTGTCACAAGTCAATGGTTAAGGTGGCAAAATTCCACCGTATTCTCCAGATTTGGCCCCAGCGACTAGTATCTATTCTCAGACCTCAGAAAAATGTTCGTGGGAAAGAGATTTGGCTCCAATGAAGAAGCTATCGCCGAAACTGAGGCTTATTTTGAAGGCAAAGACAAGTCCTTCTACAAGAAAGGTATAGAAATGTTAGAAAAGCGTTGGACTGATTGTATCGCTTTTGAAGGAGATTATACTGTCGAATTTTGCAAAAAAAATGTGTCTTAAGTAGCTAGACCAAAAACTTACGGGACCTGCCTCTACGTCTTTTCTCTGCTGGTGTCCACTGCGTAACTTTCTTTGGTATTCTACTCTCATCGATTCTATTAATGTGACCTTACCATATTAATTGTTTTGTTGTATGTGTTCTAGAATGGTATTGTTTTTGTTCATACGTCGTCTTATTTCCATTCATTCTGTATTCTTTCCCGTCTAGAAACTCTAACTGCTCTGCGAAGGTAGTCCATTTCTGTAGGTAAAAGTTTTCTAGCCATATTTTTGTTGATCTGCTAGACTTCACGTCAGTAAGCTAAATTACTTTTCAAAATGGTATCATATATTCTTAAGTTGGTTTTCCTTAAGATATTTATATATGCCATAGAATTAAGTTAAGCATCCCGATTATCTTCTTCTTTGCACTAGTTACTCTACTTTGAATTGTCTTATCATGTCTACCATCCTGTGCTACGTTAATGCCTAGCTGTATATACTCATCGCACGGTTTTAACGCGTTGCTTGCCTCTATATCTAATTCTCGAGCTTTTCTAACTACATACAGATGTTTTGTTTGGCAGGTTAATTTCTAGCCTCCACTTTTGATACTCTTGGTATAGCTTTTTTTACCATAAATTCCGAGTCTTCATGATCTTACTATGACCATCCGGTCATTTTCGTAGTGAAGTGTGAATAACATCTTATTGTTAAGAGGTATTTCCATAAATTTACAATTCTTTTTTCAGTGCTCAAGTACGGTCTTAACCCTTTGTAATTTTAAAGGTATGTTTGAGGTTTTTACCCAACTTTACTTGAGATTCTGCTCCTTTTGCCAAATTAATAAAAACTAAGTTTATTTTCCTATTAACTGATGATTTTTTTCAAGTAGTTGGATAATACAATGGATACTATCAAGAGTTGATCTTCCCGCTCAAAAACCTGATTGCTCTTCTCATTGATAATGTTGATAATTATTTAGAATCAGCTGATTCAATATTTTTCCATACAAACGGCTAACTGAGCAGATTACGAAATTTTGACCTCTCGACTAACCGTCTGCCTAGTTGTTCATTCTATTGGGCGAGTCGAATAAAAGCCTTTAACGTTGATTTTGTGGCCCCCGTGCCCACTCCAATCCAATCTTAAATTAAAACTTTTCTATTTTAGTGAAGAATTTAGATTTCCACTAGAAAATAATCGTGAAATTTTTTCATTTCAATGGAAATTTTGACAAACTAGGCACAGGATAGAAAATCTGTTATTTTGGAAAAATATGGCTCTATCTCAGAACATATAATTGAGGGCCACCTTCGTTACAGCGCTTATTACCCTCAGTTAATTCTCTTAATGAGTTTTTGTTTCGTTTTTTGGAATATTGTTTTCGTTGTCATTACCACTTAAACATTTTCAGTGGTGTAAGTTAGTTTTTCTTTCATCAGAAAATTAAGTTGAGAAAAGATAAAAAAGCCACGTAGTGTTAAATCAGGTGACTGCGGTGAGCAATCCAAGATACAGTCTTTTTTTTGATCAAAAAGTATTCTTTCAAAATGGCTGAACTTGTGGCGGATAAAGTACGTAATAATTTGCGACTCTAGATTATTTCCAATCAATCTAAACTACGATTTCGGATTTTATTTGAGGAAATCACGCACATTTTGACTATAAACTTTGCTTAATTTTCTTTCTGGACGGTCTAATTTTTTTTCATCCTTAAGCATTTCACAACCATTTTGAAATCATTTAAACCAAACGATATTCATTATCATATGTCTTTTGCAGCGTTTGATACATTTTGGTAAAACTCTTAGCAACTTTTAAGTCAATCGAAGTCGTGCGTCATTTTCTGACCGTTCGTCAAAACACTGTTACTCTTAGCACTATAACTAGGCACCTAATACCTGCTAATTTATAGGTCGTATTGTTCCTGGCGACTTCACATTTAACCTGTGCCCATATAAGTTCTGTCGGATAGAGCTCGCAATGATATTGTAGCAGGCGATAAACAGTAATATTACTTTTTTTTTGCCATTTTGTCGATGATGAAATTTCTGTACATGGCTTTATTTCTGACAACTTCAAGCTTTACAAGTTCTAATAGTTCTCTCTTAACACTGTCTTTTGGAAATGAAATGTTTTTCTCGATCATCCAAGATTGGATGTACTGTTTCAGCCAACCCAAGGTTGTTCGTTCTAATTTTTTAGAATGATAGCTTGCGTTATCCATTACAATAACAGAACCGTCTGGTATTAAGTCTGTCATCTACGAAAACTCTTCTTCTTCTCATTTAGTAGGCAGTTTTGCCTGTTCTTTCTTCGTCCCCTCTGCCTAGTCTGGGGTCAGATTATCACTCCAACGTTTTCTAGGACCTCCTATGCTTCTACGACCCAGTGGCGATTTGTCCCGCGCCACTCTAACCGCTCTTGTCTCATCCATTCGACTAATGTGCTCGTTCCATTCCCTTTTCCTATTGAGTACCCAGTCATTCACATTTTCCACCTTGCATGATCTTCTTATGTTTTCACTTCTTTCTCTGTCCAGAAGTGTCTTTCCAGCAATCCTGCGGAGTATTTTCATCTCGGTTGTCTCCATTTGTCGCCTTGTTTTGGATGTTTTGGGGCGAGTTTCAGCAGTATATGTCATTATTGGTCTAATGGCTGTCTTGTATATCTTGGCCTTAACTTCCATCCCAATAAATTTATTTTTCCATATTGTGGTGTTTAGACAGGGCTATTCTTGTGGCTTTAGTAGCTTGTTCTCTGTCCTCATTCTCAACGTCACCATATGCGGATATCTCTATTCCAAGGTATTTAAAATGCATTTCTTGTTGGATAATTTTCCCATCTACAACTAATTTTGCATCTAAGGGGTGTTTTGGAGGTTGTCATACACTTTGTTTTGGAGGCTGATATTATCATGTTAAGAGATTTAGCTGTTCGATTGAATATGTTTAGAAGTCTTTGCAAATCATCCTCGTTCTCTGCCATCAGTTCTGCGTCGTCAGCATAACACAATATTGGGACCTGCTTGTCTCCCATTCTGTAGCCCTTCTGTTTTCGGACTCTCTTGATTATTTCGTCCATGATAATATTAAACAAGAGAGGGCTCAGAGAGTCTCCCTGCCTTATACCCTTGCCAACCGGTATTGGTTCAGTAAGCTCACCGTTTATTTTAGCTTGTATCTTGTTGTTCGAGTATATGTTTTCAATAGTTTTAATAAGGTTATAAGGGATTTGTCTATCATATAGTAGATGCAGAATGTCCCCCAGCTGGACGCGATCGAATGCTTTTTTCAAATCTATGAAGCACAAGAATGCGAGTTTGTTGTATTCGATGGATTTTTCAACTATTTGTCTTAAGATAAACACAGCATCCGTACAGGATCTTTCGGATCTAAATCCTTGCTGTTCATCTGATAAATTGATTAAATTATTGATTTTGTTTGTTATTATTTTAGTTGTAAGTTTCAGGGTAGTGCTGAGAAGGTTTATGCCCCTGTAATTCGCCGGTGTTTTCCTATCCCCTTTTTTAAACATGAGTATTGTGGTGCTGGTTCTCCATTCATTTGGTACTCTTTGTTGAGCGAGTATTCCACGGATCAGGAAAGTCAGCTGATGTTCGAAGTTCTGTCCACCATGCTTAAGAAGCTCGTTTGCAATATCATCCAAGCCTGGGCTCTTCCGATTCTTTAGCTTTTTAAGGGCTAGCTCTATATCTGATGTATCTATTTGTGTTATCTCGTTCGATATTTTTTCTGGTGTATTCAATACGATATCATTGTCTTCATTTTTGTATAATTTTGTGAGATAGTCAACCCAACTTTCTTTATTTATCTGATTTGTTTCGATAAGTTCATTTACCTCTTTTCTTTGCGGTCTAATCATTCGCCATATCTGTTTCTGAAGACCATAGAAATCATCTTCCATGTTCTTTGAAAACTCTTCCCAGTATCTGTTTTTGATTTGCCTTATTAGTGCTGTTGTTTCGTTGCGTATCCTCGTATACTGTTGATAGGATTCCGGAGTTCTTAGAGATCTAAACTTGAGGTATGCGAATTTCTTTTCTTTACATTTTTCTTTGACTTCTTCACAGAACCATGGGGTCTTATTTGGATTCTTTTCACCAGTACTTGTTGTTCGAATACCGAGCGATTCATGGGCAGCCTCCTTGATATTTTGCTTAAGTTTTCCCCAAGTAAGGTTAACATCTTCCCCCTCGATTATCGGGTTTAACTCGATTTTTCCTCTGAGTCTTTTTTGGTACAGTTCTTTTATCGATGGGTTCCACAGAAGCTCGATTTTAAATTTTTGAGATTTGATTGTTGGTATCCTGTTCTTTATTGGTTTCATTTTTAGTTTAATCTTCCCAAGTAGTAGGCTGTGGTCACTACCTACATTGGCTGCATTT
Source organism: Pachyrhynchus sulphureomaculatus (assembly GCA_019049505.1). NCBI lineage: Eukaryota > Metazoa > Arthropoda > Insecta > Coleoptera > Curculionidae > Pachyrhynchus > Pachyrhynchus sulphureomaculatus. The sequence continues at coordinate 47,318,302 of CM032447.1, forward strand.
AGGGTTCTAATATCTAGTATTTGCAGTGGATGAATCCATCTGTTGGTGACGATATAATCGATTGTTGATTGATGACCTCGAGAATTAGCAAATGTGTATTTGTACTTTTGCTTGTGATCGAAAAAGGTATTATTAATTCTTAGTTCGTTAAAAGAGCACAGGTTAATCATTAATTCTCCGTTTTCATTCAGGACATTCTCATTGAATCTCTGCTTAACACCAGGAACTATTTCATTGCCTATGCGTGCATTGAAGTCTCCAAGTATTATCGTTTGTTGATCGTTTGGTAATAGCTCAATTGTGTCTTGGAGATGGTTGTAGAAGTTTTCTCGTTCCTGTTTCGGTTTGTTTTCTTCGGGAGCATATATCGACAGTACGTTTATTTTTTGGTCGTCTGCCTTAATTCGAACGACTATAATTCGAGGAGATAGAAGAATGCGATTCTATGTTTTTTTTGGTATTTTACGTGAATAGCTAGGGCTACGCCTTCTTTTGCTTTTTCGTGTTTCTCTACACCGCTATAGAACACGATATAGGCATCAAGTTGTTTTTGGCATTTACCTTTAATTTTTGTTTCCTGCAATGCACATATATCTATGCCATTATCTCTCAGTTCCTTCATTGTTTCCTGATCTTTGTTATTGAGTGATTTTATGTTCCTGGTTGCAAATCGCTTCAGGTCGCTTTTCTTCCAACTTTTAGTCCTTGTTCTAGCGTGTGTTGTCATATTGAAATCAGTCCTGTTCCGAGGCAAGGTTTCGGTTCTGTGAGCCTTTGTACTTTTTACCTCAGGTGGGGAGCTAACCCATCCTGAGAACCCTCCTCCTTTATCCGGGCTAGGGACCGGCAGTGGCAGCCATTGGGTTACTCAATCCACCCAATAACTAACCCCAGGCGGAGTTATCTACGAAAACCTATCTTCAAATACATCGTAATTCATATCTTCATGATAATCGCCTGTTTTTTTTTTTGGAAAAGAATGTTAAAAGAGCATTGTTACCTGAAAAATACCTGGGAATAGATAGCACGCCTCTATTACTATGAGTTTTAAATAAATAGAGTATACTATTTCACTATTGTTAGACGACAAGCTGTTCCTTTTTTTCATACATATTTCCAACCTCAGAAAATGGCCTGTCACTAAATACTGGTGCTGAAAGAAACTTACTAGCAAGTTCTCTTAAGCTAGGAAAATTCTTGGAATTAATCTGCCATCATAAGACCGGACTTGCTTTAAGATCTATCAACGGCAAATCTAATTAAAAACTATTTTTATATTCCATTGGAGACCTCACATGTCATTACACCACACTATTTTCTTTTAATTTCAAAAAGTTTACTTTTGGACATATTGTGTAAATGTATGGATGTGAGTGCTGGATCCTTGACCCTGGCTCAGAAAAAAGACTGGAATCTTTTGAAATGTACATTTATAGACTCCCTCTTCGCATCTCCTGGGTACAGAAAATAGAAAACACAGAAGTATTGGAAAGAATGAACAAAATGAAAGAATTACTAACAACCATAAAAATAAGAAAAACTCAACACTACGGACATATAATGAGAGACTTAAATACGAATTGCTAAGTTTAATTACTGAAGGCAAAATAAAGGACAAACAATCGATCGAAAGGCGGCAGAATTCTTGGCTGAAGGACATGAGAAGGTTGATTGGATGTGCTTCGAATGATATTTTTCAAGCGGCGGTTTCTAAAGTTCGTTGAATCGCCAATATTCGTGAGGAGACGGCGTCGTAAGAAGAAGATGTAAATGGTCACCTTTCAAGTTTGTTCCATTATGTTGTTTAGGCAAACTAATTCAAAAGTACTAAGTAATAGGTTTTCCCGAAGTCTCTGGAAGGCCAGCAATTCCTTTCACTTCTTTGTTTAAAACCAATTCGTTAAAAATTTCATTTGTTTTCCAACTTACTTAAAACCTAAAGTGCTTAAAAAGCATGTTTTTTCGTGCCGAGTCCGTAAATTCCCCGGCTAAAATTAGCAAATCCAATATCTAAAAGCTTTTAAACACCCTTTTGGTCTCCTTTTAACAAATTTTAACCTTCAAAGAAAATAGGAACAATAAAACAAAAACTTTTTTAATTGAACTTAACCACGGCAAAGTTAATTTTCCTCAGCCGCATGTTGAAGGAAAATAATTTTTGGCCTGAATATTGCTTTAAAAAAAGCAAATTATTAGGAACAGCTGTCGCTTTGCTATGCTTTATTCAAGTGATAGAACGCAATAGTAGTTATCGTTTTAATTTTCAAAATTTTTCGAACAGCAGTAAGCTCATACGAGTATATTAAACTCTCGATATCTGTGAATTTTCCAGCTTTATTAAACTTTGGCAGTAAAATTTAAAAAAAAAACTGATAAAATTTATTTTAGACTTTTATTAAAACAGTATCGAGAGCTTACGAATTTTTATCACAAAATAATAATGTACTTTATAGTCAGTCATATTTTTATTATTTTAGTTTTTCTTCTTTTACAATATTGGACTGAGATTTCATTATTTGTCAGCTTAGTCTAGACGAAACATATTTGTTATCTTCTAGAATATATTTTTTTCCTTTTGTGTGGGGTACATACTTTCATATAAGTGCTTTTGTTTGAAGTGCTCTTTTGTTATTTTGACACAGAAAAAAAAAACTAGTGGATAATATTATTACAGTTGAAAATTTTGCTATATTTTTTGAAGAGTAACGTAAAAAGTGATCATCTTAAGACCTCCGGACCCGATTTATGGAAATTCGTTGGATATTTGTATATTTTTTTAAATATAGAATGGTATAGTGCATGTCACGGAGTATACTGACGTATTTGACATTCAGTAGTGAAAACGATGCTGGGCGCCACAACGCCAAACAACTTTTTTTTCATTGACATACCTTTTGTAAAACGGCATTGGAAGGTTCTAATTTTTCTCAACATTTTTTCCTTAAACTATTTTTTTCTGATTTGTTTTGCCAAAAAGTTATGCAGCAAAAACCCTCTAAAATATTATTTTGTGGTCAACGCGGTTGCCATGGATCGTATGCCGCGTTTAGAGGTTTTGAAACAATTTATCTAGTGGGCGGTTGTCATACTTTAATCTGACAGTAATCATTATCATTATTAGCTTATTCTATCCTCAGTCGGATGTAAGCCTCCCCAAGTTGTCTTCAGGGAGCTTTGTTGTTTGGATGTTGCATCCAATCGTGTCGTGCTAATCTTTTTATGTCGTCCGTCCATCTTGTCTATGATCTACCTCCGCATCTATACGGCGCACAGTGGAACCGAGGCGGCGAAAAGTCGATTTTATAAAAGTATGTGGAGAAGGATAATAAACACAAAAAATTTGAAGAGAAATGTCTAAATTCAAAGAATCAAGTGTAATTTAATATGTTTACCTATCTGAATAGAGTATATTCCTTATATAGATCACTCAAATAAATTACCTCTGATAACACATTACATTCTAACGTTTTTATTTCATATGCTGCCCACAATTTTTTAAGAACACTATGCTATATACATTTTTTAATTCAAAGTTTGATATAATAGCTGCATTAACACGTATTGGTTTCGTTTCTGATGGAAATATTTACGTGTCAAATTAAATAATGCCACAGAACCAAAAATCTTCATAAAATTGTATCTTTATTTAGGCGTAACTATTTATCTACACTTTCCTACAATCTAAAATTAATTTTTATTAGAAGATTACATTGTTATTTATCATATCCAAATGGTAAGTGCGATTACGAGTACAATTAAATCATATATCCACGAACGTACAATTTGACTATGTGAAAAAATGGATATATAATCGCATTTTCGCCACACTGCGAAAGGTTAAAGTTCTGTCAATAGACAAAAAATTGCCTGTTTTATACAATTTCCTTTTAGGAGAGACAGTTAAATATTCTAAATGCTAAATATAACTTGAAATATAGAGAAATTAAATTATATAAGGATATATATAGTGCACTAGTTTTTTTATGAACTCTAGCTGTGTAGCGTATATATTAAGCCCTGAGAAAGAGTCATTCATAAGCGGAACGCGTCTTAATTCACAATCAATATACGAGAGTTGTCTGAAAATAATGGTTTTGACGAATAACACCATCTTTATGTTGAAACTCAAGACTTTTCAGACTACTCTCGTAACATATTTGAATTATCGCCGAACTATATAATGTCGTTAAGAACATATGTAGTCTAGGCGTGAAACAAATGATTATTATGCAATCTTTCGATTGTTCTTTCCATCTAAGGAATTGCGTATCTGTTTTGTTACTATGGTAATCGTTTCAGTGACCGACTCACAAATAATACGCGTTTGGTTATAACGAACGGTTATCATTTCGAGCGCGTTGAAGCTTTAGGGTTAAAACAATTTGACGTTGATAGTCCTCTTACATTTGCAATTTTGCAGCATTATTAAACAAATAAAAATCACATTTCGACAGATTTCAGTTGGCTCCGCCTATTCCCTTCATCGCATCGCTTCGCGGGCTTCCTATTAGAAATGCGATTTCGAATCCAGGCGCGTTTTTTTTTGCCTTTGACGATCGATATAAATTTTTTTATTAATATTTTTTTGTAATTAGTGCGTTCAAAAATTTATATCCCAAATTTGAACACATTCGTGTACATAGATTTAATTTTAATTAATTATGATATTTCTATAATTTATACCTTTTGAAACCTTTACATTTTCTAAATTTGAAAGCATACATGTCAATTTTCGAAAATTCCATCACCGTCCGCCATTTTAAATTTTTGAAATCTGACAGCGTATTTGATTTCAGCGACCCTAAAAACCCATAATAACATGCATGATGTGAAGATCCGTCTGTTCCCCGAATTGCGTGACTAAAAAGGTTAAATATATGGGTTCGTATTATGTGAATTTTACACAAGTATATTATTTTTAATTATTATAATGCCACACAAATAGTTTATGTGTTCATTCATTGCATATTTAAGAAGTAAAATAATTTTTGCCGCGAATCGGGCAAATGGCTCCACTGTGCGGCGTGTCAATGTGTAATCATTTAGCCTTGCGATATGCCCCGCCCAATTTCACCTTAATATACATATTCGTTTTACTACATCTGTCACTTTTGATCTTCTTCGAGTCTCGATGTTAGCAATACGATCTTGAAGTCTAGTTCTCCTCTCTTTGGGTTACCTAGAGTTTATTTATTATACTTTTATTTAAAACCCAGATTTCAGTGCCATATGTCAATACCGGCAGTACACACTGATCGAATACTTTGGCTTTTATTATATTTAGGATGTCTAATTTAAATGTAGCTTGTAACCTTCCGAAAGCAGACTAAGCTAACGAGACTCTTCTATACAAGTCAGCCCTTAAATTATTTTTTGATATTTCGATTTTTTGTTTGTACCTTTCCTAGTCTTTCACCTTCTATTAATAGTTCCTGGCTGTTATCTTCTCTTTCGTTGTTCAAATATTTGGTTTTGGTGAAGTGTATTTATAGACCTATTTCTCGAGACTTGTTATTTAATTCCATCAGCATTTCCTGTAATTCTTCTTTTGTGTTGGCGATCAGAGTGATATCATCTGCGAACCTTAATTGATTTAATAGTTCACCGTCCATTAGCATTCCTCCATTTTGCCACTTTAGCGATTTGAACATGTCTTCTAGAGTCAAAGTGAACAGCTTTGGGGATAACGAGTCGCCTTTTCCGATTTCTCTTTTAATTTTGATTTTATTTGCTTTTTCTTCAAGTATTATTGTGGTGTGGGATTTTTATATATGTATGTATTCAAGAGGAGTTGTGTACCTTTTATCGACTCTGCTGTTATTTAAGGCGTTAAGGACTGCCCATATCTCTACCGAACCAAATGATTTTTCGTAATAAACCATTGCTAACCACAAGGTGACCTTATATTCATTTGCTTTTCCACTAGAAATCTAATTTGTTCGTTACTCTATATATAATTATAGTTAGGATTTTGTATAGTACCGATAATAGGCTGATGGGTCTGTAATTCTCCAATTTAAATTTGTTTCCCTTTTCAAATATAATATATACACACGTTCAGACATTTATCCAAGTTGTTGGTATTTTACTTTCTATAAGGCACATGTTAAACAGAGCTTGAAGAGCTCTCTTCAAGCTCTGACAGTAATTATAATATTATTAGTTAATATCTAGGAATAAAAATTTAAACAAATGTTTATGATCACCACTTATGTTTATTATTGCTGACAATTGTTTCGACACACTGTGTCTTCTTCTGGAGCATGATGTAAATTAACTAACAAAGTATGTTTCAGAATACATAGTTTACCTAATTACAAGTACTAAATTCATTAAAAATATTTACCTTAATACCTAGAATAAGTTTAATAAAGGAGACCCTCCCCCATCTGATTGATCGTTGAGTAATAGATCTGAGGATTTTTTCTGATTAATTTCTACCTGTTCTAAACAATCCAGTAATTTTCCTTTCTTTCCGTTATGCAAAATTTTGAAATCTTCATTGAATGTATGATTTTCCTCTGTTAAATGTTTGGCGCAATGAGATTTGTTATTTTTCATTCTAAAGCTATGTTTATGTTCGTTTATTCTTTTATAAAAAGGTCTGCCTGTTTGTCCTATATACGTTTTATTGCAACTGCCACAGCATAATTCGTAAACCCCCGATTTATTTTCTTTTTTTGTTTTTGCTTTTATTATTTTTAATATATCGAGATAATGTGTTATTTGTACGGAAAGCGATATTTACATGATTTCTATGGAAAAAATTTTGAATTTTATTAGTTAGTTTTCCGGTATAGGTAAGTGTATGAAATTTTTCTTTGTTTAGTTGTTTGTACGGGTACACCAGTCCTATTGCTCTTTTAAATTGTTTTTTTTCATTAAAATATTATCTACGAAATCGCTACTATATCAATTGTTTATACTAATTTGTTTTATAATATGTAATTCTTTCTGAAAATTTTCTTCCGTTAATGGTGTATTTATTAGTCTATGGATGAAACTATTATAAGCCGAGATTTTATGTGTGAATGGGTGGTTAGAATTAGCGTGTAGAGTTATATCTGAGTATGTTGGTTTATGGAAGATTTCAAAATCGTGTTTATTCATTTTGTTCGATATTTTTAAATCTAGGAAATTAATCGATTTATTTGTTTCAATTTCTGTTGTAAAAGTAATATTTTTATGAAGTTGGTTAATAAAATCTAGAAAAAGTTTTAATTGTCGATCTGTGCCTGTAAAGCAAGTCAATATATCATTTACATACTGGTACCAATAAAAGAAATTTTTAAAAGATGAGAATTACTGATTTGTTCTTCTAAATGGTCCATGAAAATTTCAGATAAAATTGGACTAAGAGGGTTTCCCATTATTAAACCTTTCTTACTTACGTAAATGTTATCGTTAAATTCAAAATAATTCTGTATGAATTACCTTAAGGTATATGTTGTATGTATCCCTTTTGTAGTATTGAAGTTTTCTATCCTGGTACATCCATTTTTTCATACCATGTTGTTGAGCTATTCGATATTTTTGACAAAAGTACGAGACATAAAATAGATGAAATAGTACACAAAAAATATATCAAGCAACTTTCCAAACTGAATAGGTTACTTAATAAATATAATGTCAATAACAGATTACACACAAGAAATAACACAAAGTACTCAGACCATGTTTTCTACGACAAATTTGTCAACCTAATAGATGTTAACTTTAATAATCAAGAAATTCGGTTATTAGAAAAAGGTTTCCAGTATACTTTACCATTCAAAAATTGCACTAAAACTAGAAAATATTTAGGTGCTGAATGTGAAATAGCCTGTAGTAGTAATTCACTAGATGTTACGAATAAACATATAATTACTAAAATGTTAGGCACAGAAAAGTTTGAATTTTTCCCAGGTAAATTCCATAAAGAACATAAGATCGCTAACCAAATAAAAAACAAAAGTAATGAACACAACATAATTTTTACGAGAGCAGATAAAGGAAAAACTGTAATAGCTATAAAGAAACAAATTTACATTGAAAAAACAATAGATTTCCTAAAACCAGATGTATTCAAATCCATCAACTTTGATCCAACAATAACTTTCCAAAAAATAATTAAAGATGTGCTAAAAGACATAAGCAGTTTTACAGAGAATGAAAAATTCAGACTTGTCTCGATGAACCCTTAAGCTCCAAAACTATATTCTCTTATTAAATTACATAAAAATAACTCACCAATTCTTCCGGTAGTTTCATACATAACAGCGCCAGCTTTTCCTTTATCAAATAAATTGATTGCGGTTTTGACAAAATATTGTAAATTCACACCTAAATATAGTATTAAAAATAGTAATGAATTGATAGCAAAAATTAATCCGTTAATTATACCAAATAACTCCAGATTTATATCGTTTGATGTACAAAATCTTTTTCCTAGTATACCAGCATCAGACGCTATAAATTTGGTCCAAAAATTACTCAATAGAAATAATGTTAACCCAATAATTAAACAAGAAATATTAGATATCTTAACATTGTGCTTAGATTTGAATTATTTTGAATTTAACGATAACATTTACGTAAGTAAGAAAGGTTTAATAATGGGAAACCCTCTTAGTCCAATTTTATCTGAAATTTTCATGGGTCATTTAGAATAACAAATCAGTAATTCTCTTCTTTTTAAAAATTTCTTTTATTGGTACCGGTATGTAGATGATATATTGACTTGCTTTACAGGCACAGATCGACAATTAAAACTTTTTCTAGATTTTATTAACCAACTTCATAATAATATTACTTTTACAACAGAAATTGAAAAAAATAAATCGATTAATTTCCTAGATTTAAAAATATCAAACTAAATGAATAACCACGATTTTGAAATCTTCCATAAACCAACATACTCAGATATAACTATACACGCTAATTCTAACCACCCATTTACACATTTACACATAAAATCTCGGCTTATAATAGTTTCATCCATAGACTAATAAATACACCATTAACGGAAGAAAATTTTCAGAAAGAATTACATATTATAAAACAAATTAGTATAAACAATGGATATAGTAGCGATTTCGTAGATAATATTTTAATGAAAAAACAATTTAAAAGAGCAATAGGACTGGTGTACCCGTACAAACAACTAAACAAAGAAAAATTTCATACACTCACCTATACCGGAAAACTAACTAATAAAATTCAAAATTTTTTCCATAGAAATCATGTAAATATCACTTTCCGTACAAATAACACATTATCTCGATATATTAAAAATAATAAAAGCAAAACAAAAAAAGAAAATAAATCGGGGGTTTACGAATTATGCTGTGGCAGTTGCAATAAAACGTATATAGGACAAACAGGCAGACCTTTTCATAAAAGAATAAACGAACATAAATATAGCTTTAGAATGAAAAATAACAAATCTCATTACGCCAAACATTTAACAGAGGAAAATCATACATTCAATGAAGATTTCAAAATTTTGCATAACGGAAAGAAAGGAAAATTACTGGATTGTTTAGAACAGGTAGAAATTAATCAGAAAAAATCCTCAGGTCTATTACTCAACGATCAATTAGATGGGGGAGGGTCTCCTTTATTGAACTTATTATAGGTATTAAGGTAAATATTGTTAATGAATTTATTACATGTAATTAGGTAAACTATGTATTCTGAAACAGACTTTGTTAGTTAGTTTACATCGTGCTCCAGAAGAACACACAGTGTGTCGAGACAATTGTGAGCAATAATAAACATAAGTGGTGATCATAAACATTTGTATAAATTTTTATTCCTAGTTATTATGAATCTCCATCAAGTAACGGCTAAGTCAGTGCAGTATTAGTTACTATGCCGTGGAGATTTTTTATTTGAACCACAAAAAACTATATAACTTTTAATATGTCCTTCTTCCATCATGCATTCTTCCATTTTTTTCAAGAACGTTTGATGAGTGGCTTTGTAAATAATTTCTCCAGGTATTCTGTTGCTCGCATCTGATATTTTTGCCTTTAAGTGCTCAATATCATTTGTCGCAGTATGTATACATTGTATACAATATCTGTAAGAGCCCCCTACAAAAAAAATCTATGAGGTCTGGTGACTTAGGTGCCCACTGAATAACTGGGCTACGAACCTCTATCCATCTTCGTTGAAACCGTTCATTCAAATACTCTCTAATAGCAGTAGTTGCATGAAGTGGTGCTCCGTCGTGTTGATATCACATATGCCTTCTTAAAATAAGGGAAACATCTTCTAATAAAACTGACAGGGTATTAACCAAGAAATTAAGGTATCTATTTTCAGTAAGTGTTCCCTCAAAAAAGTATGGTCTAACCAAATGTTTCCCAATTATCCCACACCATATATTAACGGCATAATTGCCTTGATTCTGAATTTGATTAACGATGCATGGATTCACGTCAGCCCAGTATTGGCAATTTTCCTGTTGCTGACAAAATTACTTTCATCTGTCCATAGTATATGATTCAGAAAATAACGTTCTTCGTCATATTTAATCATCATTTCTGCTACAAAACCCAGTCGTCGTTCCGAATCAAATTGTGTTAATTACGCATTTTATAGTCATGGTATTTGTTAGCTTTAAGAGATTTCTGAATAGCCCCATAAAATACATTCAATTGCCTGCTTGCTTGCCAAATTGAGTTATATGAATGATTTTGAAAATATCGCATAATTTCAACTACTTTTTCACCTGTCAAAACAATTTTTCGTTTTGAAATAGCCTTTTGCCTAGAACATACATTCATATCCAGGATATACATGTCGAGGTAACGTTCTCGATACAGTCTAACGGCATCCCGAGAATTTCTTCTTGTTTATCCATAAATAAGAATCATATCTACTTTTTCAGCATGGAAAACCATTTCAATTAAAAGCTATTAACACACTGTTTACGCAGTTTAACTATTATTAAATAGGTTTGCAAATAAGAGCTGTCAAATTAAAGTATGACAGCCGCCTACTAGATAAATTGTTTGAAAACCGCCAAACGTGGCATACGAACCACGGCAACTGCGATGACCAAAAAATAATATTTTAGAGGGTTTGTTGCATAACTTTTTGGCAAAACAAATTAGAAAAAAAAAACAGTTTAAGAAAAAAATGTTAAACAAAATTAGGGTTTTTCAATGTCGTTTAAAAAAAAAATGTCCATGGAAAAAAAAGTTGATTGGCGTCGCGGCGCCCAGCGTCGTTTTTACTAGCAAATGTCAAATACTTCAGTATACTCCTTGACATGCACTATACGATTCTACATTTTAAAAAAATAAATATCCAACAATTTTCCATAAATCGCTGCGGAGCGTCTAAAAATGATGACCCTGTACACCATATTATGTAATAATTCTATATTTGTGGCAAACTAAATTACTACAACTTATGTTTCTTCCTATTACAGATAGGAAGCTTTTAACTTAACGAATTATTTATATCATTTTTTACGAAATGGCAATATTTACTAATTTTATTTATAATTTCTTACATCAACTTTTAGCATGCGTTCACATATACAGTTATACTTTAACTGCTCGATTATTTTTACGGGCATAGCTCACTTGCTGCAGGGAAATCTCTAAAGTGCTACAGGAGCGACCTGTGTGCGGAACAAATGATTTACGTTGGACTTGAATCGCTGTGAATTGTATTGGGTGGGATACAAAGTCCTGGGCAACAGATTTTAAAATGTTAAGATTCTCCATATAAAAGACTGCTTGAAAGAGGGTTATACCGGAAGTGATAAGAGGGAACTTCATACAGATGTGAAGTTTTAGCGCGATGTGTATTTATAGCATGTACCATTGTAGGGAGAATTAAATAGGCTACATCCATCGAACAGTTGCAATAAAAATACTTATAAAATACCTCTCCTCCGCCAACAGTTCTTCGATGTTCCCAAGAATTAAGGTTACTGGGGAGTTCTGGGTTTGCAATCAGGCGAACAGCTCTCTTCTGAACAAAATGCAACAAATGCAGTGTATGTTTGGGAGCAGAACTCTAAGCATGGGAAGAGTATTCCATCAGTGTTCGAATTTGAGCTTTGTACAGAATTAACAGTTATTGTGGAGTGTGAAGCTTTCTAGTTCGGAACAATATTTCTAGCTTTTGGGAAGTTCTCTTTGCTATGCATGCAACATGATCATGCCCAGATATATTTTCTCCCACATTAACGCCTAGGAAATTGAGTGACGATCTTAGAGGAATAGAATATCCTGACATAACTAGAACGGGTTCGTTTACGTTAAATTTTACTTGGTTACTGGTCTTTGTTAAGCCGAACGACTTCCTGCTGTCTGCGATTATTTGCAGGAGTAGCCGATGTTCGAGCAGAGATAAATGTATTATACTTACTTCTGTATCAACATACTATTTTATAAGTGTAGCATAGCTAATATTTGGTTATGACAAATATAGTCCATTATTTTGATATATCAAAGACAACCGTTTGACACCATCCATAATGTTCAGTTGTGTTATTCAAGAGATATATACGTCTTTTCTTACGATCGCCATATTGGTGATCCCTAATAATATTAAATCCTTTCAGAAATTTTAAATGATGCTGATCGATACTTTCTTCCATATCAATTAGTCCGCTTGCACATTTTTTAAATCCATTAACAGATATTTAATCAACAACTGAAAGTTTTTTGGTGTCTAGATAAGATACGCTATCTAGAAATATTTTTTTCTAAATACACTTTTGGAAGAGAGAATGATGTTTGTTTCTGTAAAGCACAAGTGTTAGGTAAAACTGTTGAGAAAGCCAACGGGCTTTTTCAACTGATGCTGCAATATTATTCCCCGATTGTCTATTATAGTACTAAAGGTGGAACTGTTTATAGAGCTGGGGGAAA